>CM038114.1:6556488-6586787 GCA_001642375.2 Mentha longifolia
TGATCGTTGTGGTGATCTTTTACTATGCAATCCGATCACTCGCGAATATATCAAGCTCCCTTCCCCTCGAAAGACCTATTCGAAACCTATGCTTCATCTGGATACATATGGATTTGGAGTGAGCAAAATGAGTGGGCTATACAAGGTGGTCATGATTTACCTTGATGAAAAACTGCCAGTACCTCGGAGGTTCAAATGTGATGGATTTAAGTGTCAAGTATACACTGTTGGAACTGGATCTTGGAGAAATATTGCTTCTCGTAAGAAGCTCATGTATGTTGACTGTAAAGGCGTATTTCTGAGTGGGAATCTTCATTTCCTGGTGTACAAACGCCCCTCATGCCTGATTTCTGTCCTTGATCTTGAAACAGAAATTTTTAGCTCCTTTTCTACTCCTCCTATTCACGATTCTCATAAATCTAGGCGCTTGACTCTGTTAAGGGATTGCCTTTGTGTATGCGAGAATTCAACTGATGAGATGGCGTGTTCTTATGAGATTGATATCTGGTTGATGAAGGACTACGGTGATGTGAACTCTTGGACTAAGGAATTTGTCATCCGAAAAGCTTATAAGGAGGTCTTTCTAGGATTCCTTTACCCCATCAAAGTTTTCAAAGATGGTGATATTCTGATGGAATTGGGAAGGGACAAACTGCTATTCTATTCCAGCAAGAATGAAACCATTCGAGAAGTTAATCTGTGTGGATTGGGATTCAGTACTCTCAGAAGCTCAACCACTTACACCCCTAGCTTTCTTCCTCTCAAGACTTTTGCCACGGAGAACGTGAACTTGTTCTGATTCCAGACTATTTTGCTTTTTGCTGATGAGATGCAAAATCATGAAATGTAATTTCTGTATGTCTTTTGCCTAGAGAACATCAGTATCTAGTATTACTGTCTACCTTGCTTTCCTTTCTTGTTTGAAGAGAAAAAGGATTATAGCTTTCTTCTAATATTGAGCCTGCACATTTGGTGATCATTTCTATGGTATCAAGGCTATTGATTTATGCATTCAGTTTCAATTCTAATCTCCAGTTTTTTTTTTTTTGCTAACAATGCATCTTATCTCAGTTGAATGTATCTTCATCAGAAGCATGTTGGCATATTATCCATTAAATCAACAAATTCAACAGAGGGTTTTGGATGGAAAATTCATAATGTTTCCAATATTAAACAATTTCTTGGTTATCTTTTATGTTATCAATTTAATCATAATTTAGTTCACTCTTTTAAATTTAGCCCCTCTTTTATTTATTTTTTTTATTTTTATTTTTATTTTTGAAACACAACTAGATGAATTTATTTTGTTAAATAAGGCTGCGTTTGATAATCATCTCAAGATGAGGAAGGATGATTCATCTCAAGATGATCCATATGAATAGTGTCAAGATGAATCATTCATCTCTCCATTTGGTAACAAAAAATTAAGACTCGGATGATATCATATTGTGTTTGGTACAAATTGCAAAACTCTAGATTAAAATTTAGATTGACCAAATTACCCTTATTAAATACCCCTACCGATTTCACTTTTTATCATTGGGATTAAATAGTACCCTTTATTATTTATTATTTATTACTCTGTATTATTATTATTATTATTATTATTATTATTATTATTTTATTATTTTTATTATTCTTGTTATTATTATAATTATTACTATTATTGTTATTATTATTATTATTATTTTATTACATTATTATTATTAATTTATTATTATTTTATTACATTATTATTATTATTATTATTATTATTATTATTATTTGAAATTGTATAAATACATAAGGGTAAAATGGTAAGAGAGAGAAAGTGTTGTGTTATTGTTTCAATGAGTGAAAGAGTTTTTTTTTGGAGAGCATTAGCTTATTTTTGCATCTTATAAACTATTGACTAGCTTATTTTGTCAAACACTTTTAAGTAACTTATAAGCAGTCAAACAACTTATAAGCTTAGCCAAACACCCTCGAACTAAGATGATCTCTCTCATCTTAGTTCATCTTATTCACCAAACACACCCTAAGAATTTTGTGTTTTTAGTGGAATGAGTGAAATTTCGCATTCTACCAATAGTACTTTTAAGTTGGGGTGTATAGTTTCAATATTACTGTACACGCTATTTTCGCCCCCATTTTCTCCTCTCTGTCCTGCTCTTCAAGCAAATTCCGACAGCGCCACTTCCGAGCGGCGGCGCCGTTTGAATCCGCCCATCTCCGCCGCATTCTCGAGAAGGTGAACCAGGAGCTTGTACCTTTTACATTCGATTCTGTTTTTTTGCTTTGTGCAAGTCAATATGCTTCATTTTCCCTCCGGAATTTCTTTTAATCAGTTCTTGTAGTTTTTACTCATTTCTTGAAGATGTTGTGTGAAAGATGAGTTTGATCCTGAGCATGTATCTCTCTCTCTCTCAACCTATTCGTTTAGCCTATATTTCTTCCGCTTTTGAACATTGTTTTCCCCTTGTTTCCTGTATTTTGTAACATTCGGCAATTTCGTACTCAACATGATGATTTTCTATGGATTTTCGGAATTTCTTTAAGATTTTGACGATTTTAACAATTTTTGGGTTGCTGTAACAAGATAAATTTGGATATTCATCATTTAGCAGATTATGTATTTTTGCTTCTTGCAGAAATTAGCCATACCAAATTTCCCATATTAATTTGTCGACAATTTTCCATATGAGTTAGGGTTTAGGCCTAAAAATGGAGTTAGTTTTTGCCACTCGCTGATATAATACCCTACATTTCTGTAGTACTTTTTTGTGACCATATTATATCGGATTGTATGTTGTGAAATCTTTCATATTAAGGCTTTAGTTTTGTGTTTTTGTTTGCATTGATCAGAGGAAAGCTGCCAATTATTCCAAAATGAGCCAAGATTTTTTTGCTTATCTTCCATCAGAAATCATATTAAACATTCTCTCTAGACTCGCTGCAAAGTGCACTATGAGGTGCAAGTGTGTTTGTAAGCCATGGCTCGATCTTCTCACAACGCCGGAGTTTATCAAATCCCATCTTTCCAGATCAGTCTCTGGCCTTGCTGTCTATAAGCAGGGAATGCACTTAAAGCCATTCAAAATCGTTGAATTTGTAGATGAAGTTGATCCTAACTGTGATGAGCTTCGTTGGAATACAGTCTTCAACATGGACTTCTCTTTTAAAGAGCCACTGCATAGTTCAGTGAATGGTTTGCTCTTTCTAGGTAAAGGAGGCTTTCTTTGGGTTGGTAATCTCTTCCTATGCAATCCAATCACTCGTGAATATATCAAGCTTCCTTCTCCTCGAGAATTTTGCCCTGAAACCATATATCAACTATTTCGAGTTGACATTTTTGGATTTGGAGTGAGTAGAATCACTGGCCTATATAAGGTGGTGAGGATGTTTCTTGATGAAAAACTGCCAGTACCACCAGATTTCAAGTGTGATCAATTTCAGTGCCCAGTGTACACTGTTGGAACTGGATCGTGGAGAAGAATCCCCTCTAGTGAGCCCCTCACTTATGAAGAATATGGAGGCGTGTTTCTGAATGGAAATCTTAATTTCATGGCTAAGGATGACTCCTCTTTTCTGGTTTCTTGCCTTGATCTTGAGACAGAACTTTTTAGCTCCTTTGTTGCTCCCCCTTTTCGCTCTCCTTACAGACATAGGAACCTGTCTGTTTTGAGGGACTGCCTATGTGTATGCGATAATTCAATTCATGAGTCGATGTGTGGCTATGAGATTGATATTTGGTTGATGAAGGAATATGGAGATCCGAAATCTTGGATGAAGGGATTTGTACTCCGCAAAGAAAATAGGAATGATTATGTAGGTCTTCTTTGCCCCATCAAAGTGTTCAATGATGGTGGCATTCTGATGGCATTACGAAGCAAAAAAACGTTATACTATTCCGGTAAGACTAAAACTATTGAAGAAGTTGATCTGTCTGGATTTGGTAGGAATGCTCTCTGCAGTACAGCCATTTATACCCCAAGCTTTCTCCCTCTCAAGACTTTGGCAATGGAGAACGTTTGCGCATTCTGATTTGTGGTTATAGATCTGATGCTGAAATGCAAATATAATGAGCATTGGAGGAAACCCAGTTACATGATGTAATGCAAGTTTTGCTAAGATAATATCACTAATTCCCTTGCTTTAATTTTTGTATATGAAGGGAAAGGATTATTAACATTGGAGGAAAACCTAGTGTTATCATGAAATGTAATTCCTATCACTAATTACCTTGCTTTAATTTCTGATTATGCTTACCTTTTATTTTCCCCATGTATGAAGGGAAAGAAATTCTAGCTTTCTTCCAATATTGCATCAAATGATCATTGTCATGCATTGTGTTGAATTCTTTAGTTTTTGTGTCACAATTTATCTTATCTCGTTGAACATATCATCAAAATTCAAATGCATATTGGCGTTTCCACTTAACTTCAATTTTGGTCACGTGCAACATGATTCAAGACATCTTATTGTGCACTCACAGTCTTGAGCTCCCTTTCTGGCCTTTACTCAAACATAAGCTGTGCTCTCGCCTCTTCTATCTCACGCATTTCATCAAACACCTGCCGCTCAATCAGATTGCTGAGGATTTCGATGTTTGTGGAAAGTTTCACTTATTTGAAATAAAATAATGTATGTATTGTTATTTGATGATTAAAGAAATAAGTACTCCCTTCTTCCCGCCCAAAAAACGACATGTATTCCTTTTTGGGCCGTCCCGACTTCACGTTTCCTTTTTTTTCTTTTTTTTTTCATAGAAAGAATTAGGGATACTTAAAAGTAAACTACTTAACTAAATGCTAAAAAAATTGATTGGATCATCATTTCCCTACCCAAACCACCCAAATTAGACATTTGTTATTTTAAGTGTTGCATATTGTTTTAAGTTTCTGTAAGAGTATTCAACATTAGAAAAAACAAAAACAAAAAAAAACAAAAAACAAAACAAAAAAAAAAAAAAACAAAAAAACAAAAAAACAAAAAAATTGAAAAAAAATAATTAAAAATTTTAATTAATCAAAACAAATAAGTAATTTTTAAAAAAATAATTATTTAGAATAATTAATTAAAAATAATAATTTTATAGTTAACACATTTAAAATAATGATTAAAATAAAACTAATCACATAATGTCTACTAGATTTATTTTATAAGGCTAAATTTGTGTATTTTGCCTTTAAATTCTACTAATTTTATGCATCTTTTCAATAATTATATTTTATAATGATTTATTTAGTTTAATTTATGATTATTTTCAAGGGTTTATTCATTCAATTAGGATTTATATTTATATTTAGCATTTAATTTTACTTTTATTAGTATATTAGAGTTGATAAATTTAAAACTATAATATATAATTTTTTTTAATTTCAATTTTGAAAGATGATTGGAACACCAATTATGTGAACATGCATTGCCGTTTAGATAAGGGGGACTCATAACATGTAGCATATTAAGCATTGAGATCTTGGGTTGTGTAAATAGCACATTGAGATCTTCTTCTTCGTGTTCAAAACCCAGTGATTTGATATTTGAGTTTATTTTTTCTTGTTGATACAAGCAGTTTGCCTCTTTTTGCATTCAAGACTGACGAGTTTCTTGATTTTGCCTTGCTTTGTGTTCACCCATGGATTAGTATAATCGTTTTTCTTCCGGTTTTGAGCAGAGTAAAACTATGAGAGTACTTTCCTTCTTATTCAGTACTTTATTTGACAAGATTCTGTAATCATTTGTGACCATTTTGAAGATTCTTATTTTGTACCTTATTTGACTAGATTCTTATTCAGTACTTTCCTTTTTAGTATTAGTAATGGTTATCATATTTTATGTTTGTTGGTTTGAAGATTGTTTGTTGTTATATTAAAGAGATGGAAAATCAAGAAAAGTATGAATCTGCTATATGTGCGTAATCCTGGTTCTCTTTTCTCTTGGTGCATGTGTCATTATGCTCTAAGTAGGAGGACGGGAGAGACTATGAATTTAAAGTCGTTCTATAGTAGATAGTAGATAAATCTGATTCATGAAGTCATATTTCTTGCTTGATTGTAATTTCTTGCATTTTTATATGGAAGAAGGATCAAAGTGCATGGTGCCTGTCTCTATTTGGCTCTTGGTGTCTGTGTCATTATGCTACTGGTGGATATCATATTTTATATTTGCTGATTTGACTATTGTTTGTTGATAGATTGAAGAGATGGAAAAAAAAAAATAAAGGCAACAGTTTGAATCCGCTACATCTAGCTGTGATAGGAGAGATTATATCAGACTTCCTATCAAAGTCATAACAAGGTTCAAGACTGTCTCGAAACCATGGAAGCAGCTCATCGAGACCCCTACCTTTGCAAGGACTTGTTATCTGAACACACTGTCGAAAATTGCTGTGTATTTGGAGAACACACCTTATCAGGTTATCGGCTTTGTCGATGATGATGATGATGCTGCTCCCAAGAGCCATTTTCCCGGTTGCTTTAAGATGATAGAGTTCAACCTCCCTCTTAAAGAACAATTGTACAGTTCAGCTGACGCATTATTCTTTCTTTGCAATCAAGGCATGAGGGATCTAAACAGGCTGAGTGGCCACGTGCTTTGTACGTCTGCAATCCTGAAAGTCGGGAGTATATCGAGCTTCCCTCTCCAAAATCATTCTCGTCTAGACCTCAGATCCAATCTGATATGTTTGGATTTGGAAGGAGCGGAGCTGATGAAGTTCGAGTTTTTCAGTACACGATAAAAGAAGGAAAGGAGGTTGCTAAATGGAAGTGCTTGGAACTGTATGGGGTAGGGTTGTATCTGCGGGGGTTTGCATCTATGATGCCAAGACGAGGGCTGAACGGGAGTGTTCATTGATTTTTAATAACTAAATCAATATAAAATCTGTGTTTATTAAGAAAATTTCAATTTGATATCCAATTTTTGGCCTTCAAATTATACTATAGTACCGACTAAATGAGAACTATACATCAGGATCCAACAAGAAGAGTTATATATTTTGAGATTGTTAATTCATGGAAAATGCTAGTTTCCATTCTCTGCGCTCCATCTGATCTAAAAGTGTCAGCTTGAATAAGAGTTCATGAGGTCAAACTTTATTTATACATCAAAATTACTTGAACAAGTGGTTAAGATCTTTCAAGCAAATATTGATTCAATACTAAAGATCAATAGACTATAAAATTCTAAAACTAATTTTCTTATATGAATTAAGTTAACTAATTTGGTTATGTGTTCAAACTTGAATGGAAACAAATGATTTAAATTGAAATTTTCAATTTCTTAAATGTAGAATGGTTAATGAATAATGATTTAACCTAATTGTATTCACTAAAATATGATAATTTGTAACGTATGCGAAATTATCAGAAGTATTACTAAGTAAGTATTTTAGTAATCAATCATGTAATTACAATATTTTTCACCTTGGTTATTGAATTTCACAAATATAAATTAAAATTTTAGATTATAAAACTCAATCATTCAAATAATTAAACTTCCAGTCCATAAAATACTTAACTCGAATTAACCTAAGAATAATAACTTATAATTGAACTAAAAAAATAAATTAAGACCAACTTATTTATATGTTTAGTGCATTTTTGTGGATTGTATGATGTTAACTAACATTATTAGGGGCCGGCTAATCCCCATGATTTTCAATATATATTTTGTATGTAAAATATGGGACGGTATCCCAAAAACTATGTCCCGGTGATGTCCCAAAACTTAACTTCTACTAGTTTTATATTGTTTTTTATAAAAATAAAAATACTATAATTTAGTAAATCGTAGTAATAGACATTTATAAGAAAAAATTGAATTTTTTAAAATTTTATATTTTATTTTTGAATTTATCAACTCTAATATATTAATAAAAGTAAAATTAAATGTAAAAAAAATAATTATAACCCTAATTGGGATGGGTGAACCCTTAAAAATAATCATAAAATTAAATAAAATTATTATAATAGAAATTAAGTTTTAGAATATCATTAGGACACAATTTTAGGGATAGAAGATCCTAAATCGTAAAATATACTCCTAGGGTTCCTCACTTAATGATATAGTGATATATGTTATTATTAGGACTTGTTATTCATGATTTTGTAGTATAGTTACGCTTGCAAGTCTGCTTTTTTCTAAAACCAAAAAATAATTCTATTTTTTTTAACGACAGTGGAACGAAGCGTCTCTATTTAGTTGGTTGATCAGCTCAACTAAGAATAACTTACAGCCTCAAAGATCAAAACAGTCCACCGTTGAAGAATTATAAAAAAAAAAAAAAAAGGTTCAAATTTGAAATCTTAAGTGGTGATGAATGGAAACAGACGATTGAGATTCCTGTCTTTAATTTGGTGTTCCAACTGTGTCTCAAATCGTGATTTCTATTAATTTTATGTATTTTTTCAATAAATTTATTTTATAATGATTTAGTTTAATTTTATGATTATTTTCAAAGGTTCATCCATCAAATTAGGGGTTATAATTATTTTTAGCATTTAATTTTACCTTTATTAGTTATGTTAGGGTATATAATTTTTAGAAATTTTAATTTTTACTTGTAAATGTCTATTAGATGTACTCCCTTTGTCACGTTTATAAAGAGTCATTTTCCTTTTTCGTTTGTCCCACTGATAATAGTAACAAATAAAAAAGGATTCAAAATTTTTTTTATAAAAAAAAGCAAAAAAACAAAATAAAAAATAAGTATAATCTCTAAGCACATCTGAAAAACATTACTAATCTCTCCCTTCTTGATTTTACCATGAGATCCCCCATTGCCAAAGCATGTGACATTTTTAATTGCCTTAATAGATTAACGACACATGACAAATCATAGGGGTTTAGAAATTTCAAATGTTAGGGTATATATTTTTCTTATATAAATCTTAAATCTTAAATCTTAAATCATTAATTTTGCCACGTGCCGTTAGTCTATTAAAATAATAAAAGATGTCACATGATTTAGCAATAGAATATCCAAACTGATTAATTTCCGTGGCAGAAAAAAAACTCTACATCAAAGAGATGGAGGGAGTGCTATATTTATGTGCTTTTTTATTTTTATAAAAAGAAAATCAAATTTGAAATCTTAAGTGGTGTTGGACGGAAACAGAAGCCTCGAAAGCATAATTCAATACTCATTCCGTCTCATCTAAATTGTTCGTATTGCTTTTGGCACAGAAACCAATGCAAGTAGAGATAAAAAAATTTAAAATGGTATTCCCTCCGTCCTTCATTTCTTGACCCTTATACTATTCGGCACGCCTTTCTACCGAAACCTAATACGAGTTTTAAAATATAATTTTAAAATATTTTTTCTTTTAAGGGATAGTACGACACTCGTAGTATCCCGTAAAAGAAACAATACTTCAAAATTATATTTTAAAACCCGTACTAGGTTTCGGTGAAAATGCGTGCCGAAAAATTTTGGGTTAAAAAATGGAGGACGAAGAGAGTATTAGTTATGAGATAAAGTTTTTATCATTTTTAGAAGGTGGACAATTATATGAGACAAACCAATAAAAAAAAGGTCGACGATTTAAGTAGGAGAGAATGAGTATTTAATAGTAGTAGTCTTTACAGCTTCCAATATTAATAAAGCTAAACAGACTTTTAGTAAGAAAATCCATGAGAATTACTCTATATGTCCCATCTAATTAGTCCACATTTATTATTTTATACCTCACATATGAATATAAAGATAGACTAATTTAGATGGGATGGAGGGAATAATAAATAATTCTTGCAGTTTTGGCGGGAAATTTTTATTCTATCTGATTTTGCTTTTATATACTCCTAATATATAGAATAAAAATAATATATTTTCCCTCCCATTTTCTCCCCTCTTTCGGTCTTTCCCGCTTCTTAAAGCAAACACCGACAGCGGTAACGCCACTTCCAAGCGGCGGCGACGTTTAGATCCGCCCATCTCCACCGCATTCTCCAGAAGGTGAACCAGGAGCTTGTACTTTTGTACATTCGACTCTGTTTTTTTTTTTTTTGCTTTGTCTAAGTCAATATGCTTCATTCTCCCTTTTGAATTTCTTTAAATCAGTGCTTGTATTTTTTACTCATTTCTTCAAGTTTTTCTGTGAAAAGATGAGTTTGGATCTAAGTATGTATGTATGTATCTCTCTCTCTCAATTTATTCGTTTGACCTATTTTTCTTCCGCTTTTGAACAATGTTGTTTCCTGTATTTTGCAATTTTGTAGTCAACATGATAATTTTCTATGCGTTTTTGCTTCTTGCAGAAATTGTTATTAGCTATACCAAATGTCCCATATTAATTTGCCTAACAATTTTCCATATGGGTTAGGCTTTAGGCCTAAAATGGAGTTAGTTTTTGCCACTCGCTGATATGATACCCTACATTTCTGTACTACTTTTATTTCTGTAGTACTTTTTTTTGTGAACATATTTGACTTTACTGTCTGATATTATATTAGATTATATGTTGTGAAATCTCTCATAGTATTAAGGTTTTAGTTTTGTTTTTTGTTTGCATTAATTGATCAGGGAATTAGAAAATCAAGAATACGGAGGAAAGCTGCCGATTATCCCAAAATGGGGCAAGATATTTTCGCTCATCTTCCATCAGAAATCACATTAAACATCCTCTCAAGACTCGCTGCAAAATGCACTATGAGGTGTAAGTGTGTTTGTAAGCCATGGCTCGATCTTCTCACAACGCCAGAGTTTGTCAAATCCCATCTTTCCAGATCAGTCTCTGGCCTTGCGGTCTATAAGCAGGGAATGCACTTAAAGCCATTCAAACTCGTCGAATTTGTAGATGAAGTTGATCCTAACTGCGATGAGCATCGTTGGAAGACAGTCTTCAACTTAAACTTCTCTTTTAACGAGCCACTGCATAGTTCAGTGAATGGTTTGCTCTTTCTGTGCAAAGGTGGCATCCTTTTTCATGGTAATATGTTCCTATGCAATCCAATCACTCGTGAATATATCAAGCTTCCTTCTCCTCAAGAATTTTCCTCTGAACATATACTTCAACCCAACACTTTTGGATTTGGAGTGAGTAGAATCACTGGCCAATATAAGGTGGTGAGGATCTTTTCTGTTGACAAAGCACCACAGTTCAAGTGTGATCAGTTTAAGTGCCAAGTTTACACTGTTGGAACTGGATCGTGGAGAAGCGTTGCCTTTGTTGAGCCCCTCTGCTATGTAGATTGTGGAGGCGTGTTTCTGAACGGAAATCTCAATTTCATGGCGAAGGATGACTCCTCTTTTCTGGTTTCTTGCCTTGATCTTGAGACAGAACTTTTTAGCTCCTTTGCTGCTCCCCCTTATCGCTATCCTTACAGACGTAGGAACCTGTCTGTTTTGAGGGACTGCCTATGTGTATGCGATAATTCAATTGATGAGTCGATGTGTGGCTATGAGATTGATATCTGGTTGATGAAGGAATACGGTGATGTGAACTCTTGGACGAAGATATTTGTACTCTGCAAGCAAATTAGGAATGATAACATAGGATTTCTTTGCCCCATCAAAGTGTTCAAAGATGGTGGCATTCTGATGGTATTCGAAAAGATGAAACCATTATACTATTCGAGCAAGACTAGAACTATTGAAGAAGTTGATCTGTCTGGATTTGGTAGGAATGCTCTGTGCAGTACAGCCATTTATACCCCAAGCTTTCTCTCTCTCAAGACTCTGGCAAT
The DNA here is from genome assembly GCA_001642375.2 of Mentha longifolia. NCBI lineage: Eukaryota > Viridiplantae > Streptophyta > Magnoliopsida > Lamiales > Lamiaceae > Mentha > Mentha longifolia. The sequence continues at coordinate 6,568,156 of CM038114.1, forward strand.
GGAGAATGTTTTCTCATTCTGATTCGTGATAATGGTAAGTTTTGTACCCGTTTTACCAAGATAATATCAGATCAGTAGTTACCTTGCTTTAATATCTGATTACTCCTAGCTTTCTTCCCATATGTGAAGGGAAAGAATATTGAGCATGGTAGGAAACCTAGTTATGTCATGAAATGTAGCAAGTTCTTTACTCCTTTTGCCTAGTTAGTAATTATCTTGCTTTGATTTCAGACTATAGTATAGATCTGTTGATGAAGTCCATGAATGGTTTGGAGGAAACTAGATTATCAATACGCAACCTTTTTTTGGTACCCCTTTTGTCATGATGGCTTTTATTTCTTGATTTTGGTTTCCAGGCTGTTTGATTTATATCAGTAGATCTTCATTATATCTACTTAAACACACATATAAATAGTTTTTTATTTTTTTTTTATTTTCTTATCATCATTTTCTTACAATAATCCTGTCCGTTTTTGGACATTATATGATGCAAGGTAGTAATAGCTTATAAGTTGTCAAAGCGTCTGAATAAATGAGCTTATAAGTTCAAAAGTGTTTGGAAAACCATAACCTTTACTCATTCAACTAGTGTTCTTCGTTAGGTTATTTAGTTACATAGCCTACCTACATAAGGCAACACATCGCTCTCTGAAAACAATGTATAAAATGAAGATGAAAACTAAGAAGATATTTAACTTTCATCAAACAACCAAAGCATATATATCAAATCAGGAAGCAATCCCTCAGCTTAACTAAGAACTTACAGCCTCAAGATCAAAACAATCCACGTTGAAGCAATTAAAAAAAACCTCTCATAAACTATGTCTACGCAACAATTTCAACTTGATAATACAAATAAAATCATACGCCACTACCTCGTGCATATGAAATCTTTGTTCGGTATTCATTGATCCCGAATCTTTGTGCATTGTCTGAAAAAAGCCATCCTTGGAGCTTAAGTAACAAAATCTTGAAGCAGCCATGATAAGACAAATCTAAAGTGTTAGATCTTTAGGGTCCTCGATTATCTTGGCCAGGGTTTGCAAGAATGCTGCCAGATCAGCACCATATATCACACGATGATCTGCAGTTACATTTACCTGGGAATATTGCGAGATACCATCAAGATTAAAGGAGAGTCTAGAAGTTCTTAGCTAGAATAATTTCCATATACAGCAAAGTATAACCAGTTATGATGAGTGTGATCTCACCTGCATCTGAGTTTTCAGTCCAATTCGACCATCCTTAGTACCAACAAGAGTCGGTTCAGAAGCTCCAACAGCCATAATTGCACCCTTTGGAAATCCCAGATATATTTCAATATTTAATAAGAATTCTTGCAAAAATATATTTCTTTGGGCAACAAAGTAGTTCCCTTCATATAAAATTTAAAGTGCTTACAGTTCCTGGTGGCAATATGGCATCAAAGCGATCCACACCAAACATTCCAAGGTTAGAAAGAGTGAAAGTGCCTGTGAAGCAATAAGACAACCATGGTAAACACAAGTTAATTGTAAGAAGTAACAATGAGCTCTCTCTTTCCAATACGTTTTCTTCAAACCAATAAAGTGTCATCTAAGTAGGTGCAAGCAATTAAGTTGGCAAATCACCCGAATTGTATTCTTGAGGCTGGAGCTGCTTCGCTCGGGCCTTATCAACTAACTCCTTCCACTTTCTTGATAACGAATATATATCAAGCTAAGACAAAAATAAGAGGGGAAAACAAATGGAATGAGTGAAGTGAAGTGACTCAAGAAGGGATATAGAAACCACTCTAGCAAAAAACTTGACAAAAGAAAAGGCATTATGAACCTTGTCAGCATCTTGAAGTACTGGTGTGATTAAACCACCATCTATGGCTACTGCCACTGCAACGTTGATATGACTGTTATACGTAAAGCTCTTTCCATCTCTGCAACTAGAATTCACAACTGGATGTTGAACCAGAGCAAGTGCTGTTGCCTTGGCTAGCAATGCTGTCATTGTCACTCCCTTAGACTTGATCTGAGAAATCATCGGCAAAAGTTATAATAAGCTAAACGATCTGTTCCATACAAAAGGAAATAAGAATTCCTATATGTATTGAAACAACACCAATTGGATGAACGCCCCAGCATGAAACCATTTAGTCTAGAGACTGCTAAGAACTGCAAAGCTATCCCCTCACTTATCATCTGCCTAATTTCTCTTTCTTTTCTTTTTTCAATAAAACTGCAAAAAGAACTGGAAAATTGTCGCCTCATGTATAATCATCCTATAATCTCATATTTTCCTTCAAGGAAACTGTAAAAAGGAGCATGTTTTGTGTCATCTATATAGCTGCTCTGTTTGCCTTTCTGCAAATGAACTACCATAAAATGGTTCTCCATCATCATCTATGAACTAATAAGGCAGTCTTCATACTAACTTCTACAAACTTCAAAGTATTTTTTTTTAAAGTGCTAATCTCTTGAATACCTTTTCCATAGACAAAGATATCTCAATGCATAAACCTAGACAAACCTCCACAAAAAAGGAATCTTAAAAGCAATTCTCCAACAATCAGAAACTAAGTAATCTAATGAAAGACCATTACCTTCTTGTATAAAGCATCAAGAGCATCTGTCGTAAAAGTATACCCCACTCTGAATGTTGGCACCGCCAAGCTCTCAAGCATATTCCTACTCACAGCACTTTGCATCGTTGTAAATGGCACAACGGAGCCCAACTCCACACCACTAGGCAGAGCCACGGGCGCCGCCGCTGCTGGGGCGGCACCACCACCCACTTTTACAGAAGCCAAGGCAGCCTCCACATCCTTAGCTACCACCCTCCCATTTGGTCCACTCCCCACAATTCCCTTCAAATCCAACCCAAAATCCTTCGCCAGCTTCTTTGCGTATGGCGATGCCACCACCCTCTTTCCCCCATCAGACGCCGGATGCACAGCCGATCCCACTGCACCGACATTACTGCTAACACTAACTACAGTACGCGCAGCAGCGGCAGCTACTGGGCTCGGCGTTTCATCGAGCACTTTCGGGGCATCATTGCTAGCGGCGACCGGGGCTGATGCGGCAGGAGATGAGGTTTTCTTCGATTGGGCGAGGGCAATCTCTTCCTCAGTCTCGGCGAGTAAAGCAATGGTGGATCCGACCGCAGCTGAAAGACCTTCGTCGACGATAATGGCGGCCAAATACCCATCGTAGAATGACTCCACATCCATATCCGCTTTGTCCGACTCAACCACCACAACCGACTCGCCCTTGGCCAGCTTATCTCCCTCCGATTTGACCCAAGAGACGATCTTCCCCTCCGTCATCGTGGAGCTCAGTGCCGGCATGAAGATTTCCCGGATCTTGGCTTGGACAAGATGGGATTTCCGGGAGAGGGGAGCTGCGCCGCCGAGGCGGCGGCGGAGGGAGGGGGGAGCGGTGGGGATGAAAGAAGTGTGGAGGAGGTGAGAATGAGACATGGTGTAGAGCGAGAGAATTGAATTGGGGAAGACGGAGGAGAAGGGAGAGAAAGTGTTCTGAAGAAAGGGGTGTTCGAGTATTTGTTGTTAAGAGGGGAAAAAGAGAATGGCTTTCTTGAACGCATCGAAGGAAGGAAGGAGGCGGAGCTTCCCAGGCTCAACCAACTTTACCGGCAATGTCAAGAAATACTGATGAGAACTGAACTGAGAGTGTGCGTATTCAATTTTTATTTATTTTCTCTCATTAAGTCTAAATTTCTTTTAATTTGTGTATAATGTAGGTTATGGTTTACCAAACTCTAACTTTACACTATTAAAAAAATATTTATATGGTTCCATTGATCATAAGAATTCATATTTCATAGTAACACTAGAAAATTAAAATTATAGGAACATTTAATAATTCCACGAACCTATAAAGGAACAATCGAAAAACAAAAGGGTTTCAATGCAATTTATACAAGATTAGTCTAGCAAAGAATTGCTACGTTTTAGAAATTCATAAAAGCGCGATTTCAACACGTAGATAAAATCGGAAGAGATAAAGCGCGCAGCAGAAATCTTGAAATTCCGAAATTGCTCGGAGCAGCCATCTCCATTTCTATGGATTCTCATCTGCAAATGAGTAAAATTTTCCAATTTGTTTCTTCCCGTGTCTTCCTAAACCCCTCAAAAAGTTATCATCTGCCATTCTTAATTTCTGTTCCGAATTCAAGAACGAAAAAGGGCGAATCTTGGAAAGTTATTAAACCCTTGTATGCAACCACAAATGGCGAGCAATCGGCAGTTCACGGAGAAACGATTTTGTCTCAGTTGCGCAAGAATGCTGTTTTGAGCGTAGATGGTGGGAGTAGTTGCTATGATAAGACTCCAAGAAAGAGGAGAGTGTTTTTCTTGGATGTGAATCCCTTATGCTACAGAGGGAGCACTCCTAGTTTGGACCCTTTTGCTCACTGGATTTCCCTTTTCTTCTCCCAAGTCAGCCTCAATGATCCTGTCGTAGCTGTGAGTCCATTGTTGTGTATGTGTAGAGAGAGAGAGAGAGAGAGAGAGAGAATAGCTTTCTCTTCAGTTTCTTCAGTTATCTATTTGCTTTTGTGAAGTTCAGTAGGCTCTGCTCCTCGTTGGGCATATGAATTGAATTCATGTTGTTATGCTGAATTTAATACCCAATGCTGTATTGTATGTACATAGACTTTTTATGCTAACTGGTAAAAGGTTGCATCTTGATTATCTGATTGGCTTATGGATGCATAATGCCTTTTTAATGTATATATTGTTTGGCTGATGAGGCCTAGCTCAAGTTGCAAAGCCGAGGCACGACGAGTCTCTCCGTAGTGAGAGGTCTTGGGTTCGACACATTATATGGGTTTGTTTGTTTAATATGTGTTACTATGTTTGTAATATATTCATATGCGTTGGTTTGGATTGTAATAGTTTGAATTGTAATACATATGTAGTATGTTGAATTGTTCTATGATTGTATCATTGTAATTCTAAAAAAATGTGTGTATTGTTTTGCATTCTGTGGTTGGTTTGTTTGTATGTAATGGATATATGAGAGGAATGTTGTTTTTTGGTTAGCAATATAGCATACCATTAAAATTAAAAGTGTATTAAGTTGATTTAGCCTTGATGGAGTTGGAAGGGTATTAAGTTGATTTAGCTTTCTCTGGAGTAATTATCTAATTTCTCTAGGCTTATGTTTCTCTTTGGACATGTGAATCGAATTGGTGTATGTCAAATCTAGTACCAGTATTAGGTCATTAGGTATGCTTAGGGGTGGTTGTTTATGGTTGTTGCTAGTTGCTTCTATCATATTCAAAACTCACAATAGAATTATCTATTTCTTGTATAGGTCCTGGATGGTGAAGGTGGGAATGAGTATCGAAGGCAACTCCTACCATCATACAAAGCTAACAGACTGAAGATTTTGCATCAATTTCCAGCTTCTGAAAGGTCTACAAAGGCTTCTTTTGGAAGATCACATAAACTAGTCATGGATGTTCTTCATAAGTGCAATGTGCCAGTGAGTAATCATACTTTTAGCTCGTTTATAAAGGACTCTAACTGAGTTGGGAATGAAAATTCTAGTACCACATTGAATACTCACTCGGAAGAAAATTGCAGGTTGTGAAGATCGAAGGGCACGAGGCAGATGATGTTGTCGCAACACTTGTTCATCAAGTGCTAGCTATGGGATATCGAGCTGTAATAGCTTCTCCAGACAAAGATTTCAAGCAACTCATTTCAGAAGATGTTCAAATGGTTATACCTGTGCAAGAACTGAATAGATGGTCCTTTTACACCTTAAAACACTACATAGCTCAATACAACTGTGACCCACAATCTGATTTGAGCTTGAGTAAGTATTTCATGCATCGTCAATCATTTTCAGTCACTAAAAAACTTATCATCAAACACACTTTTTTCTAATCTATGGTTGCATGGTGTTGTCCCTAAAAAGGTATATTAGTCTTGACTGCCTGAACATGACCTATTTATGTCAAGTACTCGCAGATTTTCTGAACAAAATTTCACCGAGTCTCTGCAAAAATTTGATAACGTTTTGTGATACAAGCTTGGGGAAGGGACAAATAATCAGTAGCATTGCCATGATAGAAAACTCAAAAAGTAAACTGTAAACTTATTGTCTTTATTGGCAGGATGCATTTTGGGTGATGAAATAGATGGTGTGCCTGGTATTCAGCATCTTGTTCCTGGTTTTGGTCGTAAAACTGCATTGAAGCTCGTAAAAAAACACAGGTCCTTGGAAAATTTACTTAGTGCTGCCAGTGTGAGATCTGTAGGAAGACCTTATGCACAGGAGGCACTAACAAAATATGCAGATTTTCTGCGGAAGAATTATGAAGTTCTTTCTTTAAGGAGGTAACGATTCATATTAAGGTCGTCTGATCTTCACTTTTTTAATGTCATCTTGTTTCACTTTACGTCACCTAGTGCATTATTTCATACTCTTTATTTCTTGAAACAAATGTATATTTACAGGGATGTCAATATCCAGATTGAGGAGCAGTGGCTGGTGACTAGAGATGCCAAAAACGACCCGATAATTTTATCCAGCTTTACAGACTTCCTGAGTAAAACTCGTGATAGAAAATTGCCCTATAAATCTCATTCCCATGGTAAGCTAATATTTGGCTGACACAGTACCTTACCAACTCATAATACATCAATGGGAATCATACTGTTTAGTATTGATTTTAAGCCAAATGTCTGGATTCTGAAGTTGCTAAGATCATATACCTATTTACGTATGGTTTTAAAAACTAAATCTTCTGATCGATTAGTTTAACTCCCTCCAACTAAGTTTCTTCTATTGCTTCACAGGCTTGAAAGCAGTGACATAGCTCTCGGACTCTATTCATTACTTCTGTTTTGAATCATTGAAAAGACTTGTGCCACTTGCTACGAGGCGACATTATCTGCTTGGGGATATCGTAGGTGATCAATCTACGAGTAATGTTCACAGCTTCTTCCATAAGCGAGTAATATATAAGCTCTGTGCTACCATCTCTCAACACACACACACACACACCACCACCACCTCCCCGGGAAGAGTACGCAGCATGTAAATCGTGTGTTTCTTTCTCAGGTAGACGTGTGATAAACACCAAGAAAAGAAGCCCAGGGTCAACAGGTTTTGGGTGTTAAATCTTCATAGAGAGGAAGATCCCATGCGTTACTGCTGAAGCTAAGTTTGCATAACTATATCTTCAGAAGAAGAAGAAAAAAGTTTGTATAACTATAGTTGATCCACGGAGCTCGAGATTTGTATATTTCATGAATGATGGTATGATACCTTTGATCTAACAGAGCTTCTCTGTCTAGAGGAATATGATAAATTGATGATAGCTTTCCTTGCAGCTTTCTTAGAACAGTTAAACTTTGTTCGAGTTTTTCTTTAATAGTAGATAATTTAACTCTAAATTCTAAGTTTCTTCTTTGCATGGATTGTGGTGTCGTACTTGAAAATGCTTTTTTCCGTTCTCCAAAAACTGAAAAGAAAAAACTATCGAAGTATTTTTTTTTTTTCATTTTCATGAATTCAGTTGGGCCCTCGTAAAACTATCTTTGGAAAGCTTTTACCAATATAAGCCACAAGATATCCAAGGCGAGGCCAACCACAAAATCATGTTTGACATTAAAATTTTAGTATTTTTAAAAATAAACCCGTCCTAGGAAATTGGCGGGGCCACCGGTTCAGCGAACAACTCGATCCGGTTCAATATAGAAGATAAAATTGTGAACTTTATCTTCAACGCAGTGAAGCAAAAAAAAAATAAAAAAATTGCAGGAATTATGTTAGCGATAGCACATCTTGATGCTTCCAAGATTCAATCTTTGGTGACATAAAACTTACACAGAAACTCAGGAAGCAGTGTAGTTTAGATAGTAGAACAGAAGAGGAGAATGCTAATCCACTACAGTTCACCTCCGTCGCAACAGTGTGAGAGCACGGCCATTTTTGTCTCAAGTTTGAAGCCAAGAAACAAATTTCAGTGTCCCAATTCCTATCATTTTTCGATCGTCAGCAGTAATGAAGCGTCCCTTTTTTGCCTTTCAAGAAAGTCCACAAAGAAATTCAGGATTCCCAAACTCTCTCTTTCGGTATCGCCCTCTTTCTCTCTCTTGTTCTATGTGTGTATCTTTGTGCGCGTGTGTAGAATTGGATAGAGTAAGTTGCAGTAGCCCTCTTCAGCTTCGAGGTTTATAGATATTTTCGTTTTGTTGTTTTACTTGTATGCTTGATCTTCATAAATGTTCTGATCTTTGATTGATTGTGTTATGCAACAATATCTACTTCAAGAAGCTTGAATTGTTTGCTTAAGTCACTGGTTTTTTTCTGGGAAGAACTCAAGTTTAGTGTTCAACTATGTCTAAGATAATCTAAGTGTGAAATTGTAAAGCAAAGTAAACACCTTCTTCATGGGAGTTGTCTTTCTTGCAGAGGGTCTGATATTATCGTTTTTGAAATCTATTTAATCGTAATCTACTGAATAATATGGTTATAATTGCACGTGTGTACATGCTCGTGAACTAATATCTGATTATTTGTGAACATAGGTACTTGGAAAGGAAGCGAGAAGTTCTTCACCCTTGACCTTGAGAAAAATTGAAGGTGATGACTATTCCGAGTTGCTAGTAACCTTCTCTCTTGTTGCAGTCAACTTCTTTCCTTACACTGTCCAAGAATATATCAACTTATGTTCCTTGTTTTATATGATGAAGTACCTTCATTATGTGTCTTTTATCGCATTTTCATGATAAACTCATCTTCTTTTGGAGTTGTGTCTTCTGTTCTGCAGACTTTCAAATTTGTGATATTTAGATGTGCTGGATTTGGTTCATTCCTTCTTGATACTCATTTGCCTTCGATTATACTCTAATTCCACCATTCTGTTTCCAGAAGTCCCGAGGAAGCTATTGAGTGGAGAGGAGAATAGAGAAGTAGGACCTTTATTTTTTGTTTCGACTGTTTTATGTTCATCAGTTTCATGGTTGGCACTTGTTCAAGTGGCACAAGCAAGTGAGAATGTGAGAGCAAATGCAGTATATGAGGTAGGGGAGCTGTTTGAATTGGGAATCCAGCTTTCTTACTTGCTTTTGCTTCTAGCTTTACTTGGGGCTGGAACCTTCTTTGTGATTCGTCAAGTCCTAGTCCGAAGAGAGCTTGATCTTTCTGCAAAGGAACTGCAAGTAAGTTTTTTTCTGTAGTTTTATTTGTTTCATTCTTGTAACTGTTTTCCCCATTTCTTAAATAGTTCACATATATTCCATATATGTGTGAAGTTCTGTTATTTAAGCTTGGTTTTGAACCGTGGTATGTTATATAAGTGAGGTTATGAGGTGTTAGGTAAGTTTCGAAAAGCTTGGTTCATGTTTCCTTTACCCAAATTCTGGCTTCATTCTCTTGTAGAAAATGAAAATGTACAATTGGAATTCCAAAATCAACTTTAATTTTGTACATTTCTCTCTCATGCACTTTTAATAATGCAGGAGCAAGTGAGAAGTGGTGATGCTAGTGCAACAGAGTTATTCGAACTCGGAGCTGTGATGTTGAGAAGAAAATTTTATCCAGCTGCAACAAAATATCTCCTCGAAGCAATTCAAAAATGGGATGGTGATGACCAAGATCTTGCTCAAGTACAAACCTCCTACAATCTTCTTTCCATCATCATTTATCAGTAGGTCTTCATCTTTCTTTAACGGCCTTTATTCTCCTTCGTTTTTAGGTCTACAATGCCCTCGGAGTGACCTACATTCGTGATGGAAAAGTCGAGAAGGGCATTGCTCAGTTTCAAAACGCTGTCAAGCTTCAACCAGGCTATGTCACTGCATGGAACAATCTTGGAGACGCCTATGAAAAAACCAACGATTTGAAATCCGCTCTGAAAGCATTCGAAGAAGTTCTGCTCTTTGATCCGAATAATACAGTTGCCCGTCCCAGAAGGGATGACTTGAAGCAGCAAGTCGATATGTATAGAGGCGTTCCTGTGAGGAACAAGAAGAAATGACCTTACTTTGCTTTACTGTTTCATTTTCTATCTTGGTTGATTTCTGGCTTCAATCATTTTTTTCTTTTCTTTTTCGCATAATGTTTGCATTCTGGGATATTGGATATTCAAATCTGCAGGGCTGAATATTGGATGTGACTTGCAATTGATATTTTCTTAAGAGGGTCATGAGATCATTGATTTCTGCAGAGTTAATGAGTTATAGATGTCACTGTACTTATTTAGCGTGAAATTATTGAAAATAAATCATAGAGACAGATGCTTGCGTATGAAAATTTGTGGATCGAAACGATCCAGAACGAATCTATGAGCATCGGCTAGAAAACTATGTCTCAAGTATACTAAACAATCTGCATAAGAAGATAACTTAAAACTTAACATATTGCACTTAATTGTATTTCATCATCAGTTCTACAGTCTGAAATCCGAAATAAAAAAAGCAAGGTAAAATACAGATATTACCATGGCAACAAGGGTAGAGAAACTACATTCAAAACGTGAGTACATTCTCCATTGTGAAAGTTTTGAGAGGAAGAAAGCTTGGGGTATAAGTGATTGCACCGAAGTTATCATTAATGCTCGCCAATCCAAACACATCAGCATCATGAATAGTTTGAGTCTTGCTGGAGAAGTATACGAGACCACCGGGGAAGTATACTACAAATCTATATGCGCCTTTCAATGCTATCAAGATGTCACCATTCTTGAAAACTTTAATAGGCTGAACTGTTCCTCCATAAGGTATTCCGCTGTGGATGACAAACTCCTTAGTCCACGACTTCTCATCTCCATATTCTTTCATCAACCAGATAACAATCTCATCATCATATATATGATCGCAAAAACATAGGCAGTCCTTCAACGTACACAAATTCAAACATGATTTGCCATTATGATGAGGAAGAGAAATGGTGCTAAAAAGTTCGATTTCCAGATCAAAGCATGAAATCCCTGCAGAGTTGGAGTCCTCGAAACCAACTACCAGCCAATGAAGATTCCCATTAAGAAACACCCCTTTGAGATAGGAGCTATAAAACTTGCTGGGGTCGGCAGAGGCAATTTTACTCCATGATCCACTTCCAACAGTATATACTTGGAACTTCGATCGTAAAGTTTTCCCAGAAGGATATTCATGGAAAATCCTAACCAACTTGTACTGGCCACTAATTCTACTTTTTCCAAATCCAAAAGTGTCCACCAGTATACTACAACCCACCGTGGAGGAAGATTCTTGAGGACAAGGGAGCTTGATGTATTCACGAGTGATTGGATTGCATATGCTAATTTCAGGACGCAACATGATTGTACGTCTCAAAATGAGCAAACCGTCAACTGAACTATAGGGTGGCTCATAAGTGCCATCAGAAGGGAGGTTGAAGTTTAATATCATATCCCAACAATGCACATAGTTCTCAGGATTAAGAATGTCGTCTACAACGTGACTTTGCAAGGCTTTGGACATGTATAACCCAAAATAAATATAGCCATGTTGGGAACTGAATAAGAAAGATGAGATTTGACAAACTCCGGAGACGTGAGAAGATCGAGCCACGGCTTACATACACACTTGCATCTCGTAGAGGATTTCGCGGGGAGTCTAGAGAGGATGTTGATTGTGATTTCTGATGGTAGATTTTTGAATAAATCCTGCCCCATTTCAGGACAATGGTCAACCTTTCCTCTGTCCTCTTGGTTTTCTAGCTCCATCCTGATCAAAGAAAGCAAATTGCAGTAGAAATTGAGATTTTCAAATTGTAAACGTAAAATATAACATCAAATCTTCAAATGAATTACACTCTACTCCACGGGTGAGGTGAGTGGAGAAAAATACATCAATTTTAGGCCGAAACCCTAAACCCTAAACCCTCCCTAATCCAAACTTGATATATAGTACTCCATGTGATAACAACTTGGCAGGAAGCAAAGATACATAAATGCACCAAATAAATCTTCAATTTCGCAACAATTTGAATATGTTTAAATGATCTGGACAGAGAAAATCATGTCGACGAAAAATAAGCACAAAACAGAATTGCGGAAACTGCAGAATGTAGCAATGTAATGCTCATACCTCAACTTCTAGAGAGCCGCGCCGCCGCGACGGAGCAGCGACGAAGCAGGTGGTGGTGTTAGTATTTGCTAATGTGCTGCTTGAACGCGGGAGCGAGGAGAAAATTATGCAACAATCTGTATTTTATTTTATTTTTGTTTGAATATATGCCATAAATTAGGTAAACTAACCCCGGCAATATTCTCCTCTCACTCTCACATACGGATATTAAAATAAATATATTACTACCTCCATCCCATTATATTAGTCCTCTTTGCTTTTTGATTGTTCGACACGCTTTTCCACCGAAACCTAGTACGAGTTTTAAAATATAATTTTGACGTATTCATTTTTTCACGGGGTACTATGACACTCATAGTACCCTGTGAAAAAATGAATACGTCAAAATTATATTTTAAAACTCGTACTAGGTTTCGGTGGAAAAGCGTGTCAAACAATCAAAAAGCAAAGAAGACTAATGTAATGGGATGGAGGTAGTATTTTGGAAATTGTTGATGGAAAATAGCTTTAGTTTCTCCCCAAGTTTTAATTAGCAGATCACATTAATTAAATGCACTTTTCCTATAATCGATGTTTCAATTCGTAAATTTGAATTCACATGCAATGATTTTTGATGATTCGATTTACTATAAATTTGAATTTCAACTTCAACTGTGGCATGCAAATAATTGAAAGATCGACTGGTGACGATAGACTTGAGCATGATAATTGAGATGCATTGGAGACGAAAAATATGTTTATTTTTCATCTTAAAGCAACATTTTCCTTAATGTATTTTTCCCGTCATTAATTTTCTCGATAAAGCATTAATTACTGATTATTTCATCAGAATATAATGATTACTCCCTTCGTCCCCCATATATATATGCATGAGACGTCCTCATATATATGTGCATTCCATAAATAAAAAGATTCTCTTATTAAAATTACTTTTTCTACCTTTTACCTACTTTTTTTACTTTTTACCTACTTTTTCTACTTTCTTTCCTATTTTATCTTACTTTTCTCACTTTACATCAATTTTGTCTTAATATGCGTGCCGTTTTTCTTTGCACTCATATATGGGAGACGAAAGAAGTATTATATTAAATTGTTATTCTAATTTGATTACCTTTTTTTATATATAATTTATATACAATGTGTACACCCCATGTACACTTTGAGCGGTAAAGCTGATGAGATAGAAGATAAGTAAGAAACGTAGAAATTATGTGATTTTATTTGGGAAAAAATGCAATTAAATATATCAACTTTTTCTGACATCTCGTTTTAATCATCAACTTTCAATTTTTTCTGATAATTCATCAATTTTCTCTGACATCTCATTTTAATCACCAACTTTTAATTTTTTCTGATAATTCACCAACTTTCTTCCGCGTTCAATTTTAACACCGATCGCATATTCCGGCTATTACGTGGCAATAGAAAATGACGAGGCATTATACGTGACAATGTTAATTAAATTATTTACTATATGGTGATAAAACGACGCCATTTCTGAATAATTTATACGTTTCCGAATAATTTATTTACTAGACAGTGATAAAATGACGAGGATTTATACGTTTATTTAGCTTCAGAAACGGCATTATTTTATCACCGTGTAGTAAATAATTTAATTAACATTGCCACGTATAGTGCCTCGTCATTTTCTATTGTCACGTAATTGCCGATATATGCGAGCGGTGTTAAAATTGAAAGCAGAAGAAAGTTGGTGAATTATCAGAAAAAATTGAAAGCTGATGATTAAAATGGGATGCCACAGAAAGTTGGTGAATTATCAAAAAAAATTAAAAATTGGTGATTAAAACAGGATGTCAGAGAAAGTTGGTGTATTTAATTACATTTTTTTCCTTTTATTTGGGTTTGCTTTAGGATTCAAAGAAGGCGCACGTAAAGGAATAAAGAAGCCTACGAAAACTCCAATGTGACAATCTTATCCACCGACTGAATATTTTTCTTTCATTCGACAAAATAAAATACATTGTAATTTTATTTCGGCCTGTCTCTTTGATTTATGCATAGTTTATTTTTAGGAGTGGACCTATTACAATAATTCATTTTACCAACTTTACCATAATCCATCACTATCTAACGTTACATTATATTACAGGGTATTAAATATATAACTCAATCGCTCACAATAAACAACACAATATACTAAAATTCTTTCGCATTCAAATAATGCGCACATATTCAGAAAGCATATAAGAGTATGTAGTATTCATTAAATTTACCTATCTTAGAGTCAATGAACTTGTTATATTTCCTCCGTCCCTAAAATTATTGCATCACTTTGAGCGGCACCATTTGCGAGTGGAGATTGAGTCTCATATATAATATAACATAACATTAGTTAGTAATGGCGAGTAGAATAAGTAAATAGAGGATGTATTAAAAGTATTTAAAATATTATTCATCTTCTAAACTGGAATATACACATATTTGGGACACATAATTATATTCATAGATATGGAGGACGAAGGGAGTATAATTTGTCTTTTCCTTATAATTTGTGGATCTTTGTCAAATTATAGTATTGTTTACTAATCCAAATTTCTATGAGGGAGTCCTTAAAATGGCCCATTTAAATAAGTAAATGTTAATTATAGCCCACAATAAGTAAATGACCCAATTATAGCCCTTTTTATATCAAAAGACACTAATACCCTTGTTAACTAAAAATAATGACACAAAAAGAAAAAAAAGAAAAATTAAGTAGTAGATCTCTCAACATAAACAAAACACGTGCCTTGAGAAAGAAGAAAAGAACAACACGACAAGGCAAAACAGAGAACGGCCACAGCAGGCGGAGCTGGTACAGGTGGTCCGACGGTGACGGCGGCAAATCTTCCGGCGTACGGCGGCAGTCGTCCGGCTGAAGGTAAACAGTATCTCTATCTCTATCTCTCCTTGATTTTTTGTATTTTAAATTGTACAATCCCTCTTATATCTCTCTCTTCATTGCTGATTTCAGGAAATAGAGAAGAAGGAACGAAAATAAAAAGGAAGCAATGATGGCAAGGCAAGACAGAGGCGGCGGCGATAGCAACGCAGAGCTGGTATAGGTGTTTTCCGGCGAGACATTATGGTATGTTTCTAGCCCACGACCGCACATTCACAACCATTAACAACTAGGCACATTCACAACCACACACAACCACACACAACCATTCACACTCACAACCATACACAACCATGCATGCACTTGCACAACCACATTGTCTAGATTTTTTTTTTTTTTTTTTTTATCTCTAACTCTCACATTGCTGATTTCTTTTTCGAATCTTCCATTCTCCAGCCGAATCCGGTGTTTTGTTGAGTTTTTCGGCGACAAGTTGCTCAAGTTTTTCGGCGAGAAATTGTTGTAAGTTTTCAGCTCATGGCCTCTTCCCACTCACATTCACAATCGCGCATATTCACAACCACGCACATTCACAATCACGCACAATGATTAGGCACTGGATTGTTGAGCGACGAATGAAAGGTGTTAATAGAACTCACGAGCTCACAGGTATGTATTTAGTGTACACACAACTAATCTTGCACTCATGCACAACTAACATTATTCACAACCATACACAACTAAAACATTCACAACCATACACAACTATAAAATTCACAACCATACACGACTGTAACATTCACAACCACGCACGACCACAACACACACGAACAAACACATAAACATAAATACTTACTAATATTTTTCTTATATGCTCACAGAGTATGCCACAGCGAAATTGGAGACATCAATTGAAATTGGGCATACATTGAAGGTTGAACCTATTAATATGCATAAGTTCAAAGTTGTAGGATGGAAGCAGCATACTTGTATTGTGGATTTGATTGCAAAAAGTTGTTCATGTTGTCAATTTGATCTCGATCTTATCCCTCGCCCCCATGCAGCTGCAGCAATCCAGTAAGTAGTTCAATTTAAAGTAATTTTCTCTTTTATTAGAGTGATGTTTATATATATATATATATATATATATATATATATATATATTTCAGCAAATCGAATCAGTCATACATGGTATATGTTTCAAGTTTCTACACTATGGAAACTATAAGGAGACTTATGCGTATATCTCATCCCTCATCCCGATGAATGGAAAGTTCCAAATGAAGCAAGAGTAGAATTGTTTTGTTTCCTACCCAACCAAAACAAGCTGGTAGACGTCGTGCAAGAAGAATAGAATCTGGATTTGAATCCACTACCAGATTCTCATCCAAAGTTTGCTCCAGATGTAAGAAAACGGGACACAATCGGGCTAAGTGCAATGCAATTCTTTCCATTCAACAAGAAGATGAAGTTGTTATCTTAAAGTCTCTAAAGTCTCGCAAAAAGACTTGTAGCATTTGTCACGCACCCAGACATAACAAGAGAAGATGCCCCCAAGCTAAACATCAAGACAATTAAGTTGTTTACTTTACAGTTTGTGTTATTTCTATGCACTCATGATACCCTTTGGATATATTTTTCGAAATTACATTGGTTGGACATGTGTGGGATAAAGATATGTATTGATCAATGGTTGAAAATATTTTGCATCTACCTCAAGCATCAGGTGACAGGTTGTATATATTGCCGTAAGTTTCCAGCTCACGACCTGTTCTCACGCACATTCACAACCACGTACATTCACAACCATACACAACCACACACAACCATTCACAATCACAACCATGCACAACCACACACAACCATACACAACCACACACAACCATACATTTGCACAACCATGCACGCAATTGCACACCCATATTGTCCAGTTTTCAAATTGCTTAATAACGGCAAAGTATTTTTAGATTTCAAATTCGACACTACAGTTTTAAAATTCAACTCGTTTATGGGGACTTAAGTATAGAAATTCATTATAAATGTCAATAATTTTGTAAATTTGTAAGTTAAAGTAAAAATAATAACAAAAAAACAAACAAATGGGTAAGGGCTTAAGCCTCTTGTGGGTTGCATGTAGCTCCGCCCCTGTTAGTATTAACATTGTATGTATATTGCTTGGTGCATTGATTCGTTTACAATATCACTTTATAATGGATTGAGATCCTTTCTATTGCAAAATTCTTATATTTTAAATTATTTATTTGGTGCATGTAATACTCCATCGTTCATTTACAATATGTAAGATATAATATGTACTAACAATATACAACGCAAATTAAACATATCCATTTTAAAACTCGTACCAATTAAATCTGGATATGGATTTAAATGGACCGAGAGAGTATTAATTAAGTATATAGATGCATTAAGGCGTTTTCTTTCTAACTACCAACAAACTTTGGCCTCCTCTATTTAGTTAATTAAACCTCTATTGATTAGATAGTTAGCTAAATTTATGTATAAATAGAAAATAAATTTCAGTGAAATCATCTATTCAAAACATAAAGCCTTTAATTTACTCACGTGGAGTTTTATTTAAATTGGAAAAATGAGACACAAAGAGATTTTGATATATATTTCGATAGCTAAGGTTTCAAATTATTATCTAGCTAAGGTTTCAAATTTCTTGACAGTAGCTCTTCTTCTTTCTTCTTCTCTTCAAAGTTCAAAGTTCAAAGAGAGTGAAACAGTAGATACATTGAACCAATGTTAAGATTCTATACTCACGACCTCTTCCCACACATTCACAACCATGCACAACCATGCACATTCACAACCACACCACTCACAACCGCTCACATTCACAACCATGCACAACCGCTCACATTCACAACCATGCATCGCCGGAGACAAATCTTCGGTTCTAGTGGCAGCATCGCCCAAATCCTTCCTCTTCATGCCCAGAAATTCCTCTTGAGTATTCATCTTCTTCCTCTAGAATCTCTTCTAATGGAGTTATGGCCGCCTTTTACGACGCCGGAAATACGTACGGGTGCTCATCTCAGTAGTTTGACCGAAGCAAATCAAACGATTGCGGAAGCCCACAACAAAATCAGTGATTATAAAGAACTACAAGCTGCCCAAAAAATACTAGAAAAAAGTAAGATTAGGTCGCAGTATATTTAATCAGCTAAGGACTCGAGATTCAACAGAAATAACCCAACAAAATAGAGTGCTAATGACACACAGCAATGCAGCAAATCAGAAGTTGAAGTGCAAAATCAGAGAAAGGAAAGCAAAATCAGAGATGAATTAGTGGAGCATAGCGATATTGAAGTGCGACTGACCTTCCCGAAGAGAAGCAATGGCGGCTCCATGGCGGCGATAACACGTCAATAGCGTCTAAACCAGTCGACGGCGGCGGCAAGTTGAAACGCTGCAACGAAAAAGAAGGCAGAGGTCGTCGTCGTATGAAGCAACTCACTCGGCTGCGGGGATGTTGCGTCGGCGAATGATTCCGTTGTGGGGAAGAAGAAATGAAGCCGGCAACAATGTGGATCGAAATTGGGTAGGTGTTTTTTTTTAGTTTGAATGTTTGCTGATTGTTGCCCCGTTTTTTTTTCTTTTTTATATAAACAAAGTCAATTATTGATTCATAAGGGGTAAAGGGTCAACACAATATTTAAAAGGGCTAAAATTAGACCTTTTAATTATTGTGGGCTA
>CM038114.1:6587059-6680844 GCA_001642375.2 Mentha longifolia
TCCGATGCAATAATTCAAGAGAAAGAGGTCTCCAACCTCTATAAATAAAGACGAGCGAAGGAAGCAAAGATCATCGATCATTTTCTTAGCTTTCTTCAACATTAGTAGTGTAATAGTTTTTCAATTCTTAGTGTATGCGAGTTTTCCATTCCGTTACCATAGGTAGCTAAACAAGTTTGTCTCCTCCCAAAAGGGGATAAAATTATGTAATAAATAGTATATAATTTCCCAATAAAAAGAAGGGCTTTTGCTCATTACCTTCGTATTTAAATTTCTGTTTACCAACAAACTTTAGCCCGCAGTGAGTCTTTGCTCAGTGTTCTGAGCAGTTATCGATTGTCCTGGAGCGCGGCTCGGATTGATAATCGACGAAGGCGAGGCGTGATCACTGCTAAGAAATTTGTAAGAAAACCATAAGGTGCTCCTGGTGGTTGGACGAAGTCCGTAAAATTTCTTACGAAGATCTATAGCAGTTAGCTGAGGAAGGAACTCAACAGAAAACCATAAGGTGCTCCTGGTGGTTGGACGCAGTCCGTAAAACTTCTGGTGAAGGAGATAAACAGCTACGTTTAAGGTATGAAGTTGGTATGCATTAATTGTATTTACGGAAGTGTGATGGACCTGATTATTTTTAAAAGGGTGTTTCATTTCTAAGGTTGTTGGAAAAAAAAAAAAAAAATTTAATTAAATGAATAGTGTCATAAATAGTGCCGACCGGGACACTGTTCACATGAATAGTGCCGACCGGGACACTGTACATTCGACTTGTAGAGTGTAAATAGAAAAAGAGGGCAATTTTACAAATAAGTTATATAAAAGGGTAGATTCTCTATTTGTATATTTAAAGAGGGTAATTTTATGGATTGACACAAAAATGTTTGTCGTGCTACACGTAGAAAGTGATTTTGCAATCGCAGTCGTGGTATACTTGATCATTTAATTTAATTTAATTTGCCGATAACCCTTAATTAAACATATAGCAACTTCATCAAAATTGTAAGTAACGTCTTTTCATATACATATTGAGTTGGTGACCAGATCAAACTTTGTGCTAGTCAATCTATTAAGCCCATGTTTGGTTCACTTTTTTGTGTATGAAAAGGAAAACAATTTGATTCTATTACTTTTTGTTTGGTTTGGGTAATAGGTTATTTATTTTCCTTACTTATTTGGGAGTAACCCAATCCCCTAAATTGTTACTCCTCGAGAAGGAGGGAAAATAATGAGAAAGAGAAGGGACACACTTGGGTCAGCCGGAGACACCGTGCGGCCGGGCTAAAACAATGACACTTTTATTCATATAGATTGACACTTTTCTATATAAAGATTGACACTTTTAAAAATTGTCATTTTATTCGTAAAATAATTATGTTAAAGATTGACACTTTTATTCATATAAATTGACACTTTTCTGTATAAAGATTGACACTTTGGGCCCGGCCGCACGGTGCCTCCGGCTGACACAAGTTTTTGTCGAAAGAGAATCCTTTACAAGTGACTTATTTCCATTATTAAACCAAACAATTAATAAAAGTAACCATAATCTAATGAGAGAGCGACCAAAATAGTCATTTTAATAAGTAAAATGATTAAAATAGTCACTAATAAAGAAAATATATAATAATAGCCTTTTTTTGCATTTGGTACCAGTTATGCCCTTATATTAATTTATTCCCCAATAAACCCTAATTGGATGGATAAACCCTAAATAATAATTATTAAATTAAATTAAATATTATAAATTAAAATTATTGAAATATATAATGAAATGCTAAAAAATAATTATAAATCCTAATTGGATGGGTAAACCCTAGAAAATAATTAATATTAAATTAAATTAAAATTATTGAAATATATATATAAATACACACTTCAATTCATCATAAAATCCTAGACTTATAGACTTCCGTTAGTTAATCACTTCTTTTTATTAATTGGGGAATAAATTGATATAAGGGCATATTTGGTACAAAATGCAAAAAAAAGGCTATTGTTATACCCTTTCTTTATCAATAGCTATTTTAATCTTTTTACTTATTAAAATGGCTATTTTGGGGGATTGACACTAATTATATCATTCTCTTACTTGACCTGATTCCATTTCATTTCCATAACCCAATTTGAACCAAATGAGCAAATGTGATTATTGCTGGTGATGAACAACTAGCATACAACTCCTTTTTTTTTTTTTTTCTTTTTTTCTTCTATATATATTTTAAATTTGAATCTCTCTGATACAATCTTAAACAACAAGAGTTTTTTGAGTGAACTCAAACTCCAGAATGAGGCAAGAGAAGAGGGACAGCAGAACAGAGAGAAAATAACAATTTCATTACATAATTTTCCATTCACAACTGACTTCTACTGGCTAAATAGCAAAAGATAAAACAATATCAGTGCAAGGACTCTGCAGCAACATTACTTCATCTTGGCTTGGGCCAACTTCCAAACCACTTGGCCCAACATTGCCTTTTACATTTGGGCAGCGTATTCTCACTTCTCTAATCTTTTTATACTCCTTTCATCCCGTTCAAAACGTTTCATTTCTTTTAGACACTGTAATTATCTAAAAAGATGTAGAGTGTGAAAATATGGTAGGATTCGCATTTTTGAAGCATTATTATTATTATTTTTTAAACAGAAAAGAAAACACTTTGAATGAAATGTCTCAACAAGGAAAAGATGACACTTTGAAGGAGACGAAATGAGAATTAAAAACATGACTTATCATTAAATAAATAAAGTGACAGAGAATAGTTTGAAATGGGCGCCATTTATCTACAAATAATTTTTCAAAAAAATTGGAATTAAATATATAAAAGAAACAATTTCAAGTTTTCGACCTCGGTACTCCACTCGAATAAGCAGCACAACACATGCATACTGCAATTTGTTTGATTCCTTAAACCCAGCCAAGATTCCCTATTAAGACCACAGATCTGAGTCTGAGTCTAGTGTTCGGTGCGGTTTGGAAGAATTTGAATTAACTTAACTTTGGAACTCCAAATTAAAAAGAAAGAAAATTAACAAACAGAACCAACTGAATGCTCATCCAATCGTACGTGGAGCTAAATCCAACTTATAATAAACACTAAAACAAACCACCATAATTCCAATCGCAAAACCTCAAAAAAAAAAAAAATGCAGAACATCAATGAAACTCTACTAACCCTAATACTCGTAGCTGCACTAGCCTTTTTCTCAAAACTTATTTTCAAAAAACCCTCGCAAAAAAAACTTCCACCGGGGCCAAAACCATGGCCGATAATAGGCAACATGATGAGCATTCTTGGTCCTTCACCTCACAGATCTCTCCACTCCCTCTCCCTAAAATACGGTGCAATAATGACTGTAAAACTAGGAAAGTTCCCAGTTGTGGTAGCATCGTCTCCTCTAATGGCGAAACAGTTCTTAAAGGTGCATGATATAAACTTCGCAATGAGGCCTTCGCTCGCTGCGGGTAAACACACTGCCTACAATTACTCAGACATGACGTGGGCCCCTTATGGCCCTTACTGGAGGCAAGCGCGCAAAATCTTCCTCTCTGAGGTTCTCAACGCAAAGAGGCTCGAGTTCTTTGAGCCAGTTCGCGTGGAGGAGAGGCGTAGTTTCCTCTCTCGCCTGCATTCCCTCTTGGGAAAGCCTGTAGTTCTGAGAGAGCATTTGTCGCGTTATACGCTTTCCAGCATAAGTAGGATGGTGTTTAGCATTAAGTATTTCAGTGAAACCGAAGAAGATGATCGTAAGAAGTCGATCTTCAAGCTTGAAGAATTTCAAGGTATGTTGGATGAGTGGTTTTTGCTCAACGGAGTGATCAATATCGGAGATTGGATACCGTGGCTTAGTTTCCTCGACTTGCAAGGATATGTGAAGAGGATGAAGGATTTGCACAAGAAACTTGATAAGTTTAATGAGTTTGTGCTTGAGGATCATGAAGCTAGAAAGGCTGCCGCACAAAAGGATTTAGTGCCCAAAGATATGCGGACATGTTATTAGTGCTGGCTGAGAACCCTAATCTTGAGGTTGAATTGACTAGGGATTGTATCAAAGCCTTATTGCAGGTATATATATGCTACCTCCCTATATCGTCCCATTTTAAGTGGCTCGCTTTCCTTATTAGGTTGTCCTGCTTTAATTAAGTAGCTCATTCTCTTTCAAGAAATAATTGTCTCATCAAAAAGTGTGTGTCATGCCTATAATTTATTTTTTATACCTTTCTCCTAAATTCTCATGCCCGGAAAACAAACGAGCCATTAAAATGAGACACAGGGAGTATTAATCTTTGCTTTCATGTTCATTCAAGTTTTTGAAATTTCTTTAAAGAATTAAACGTGTGTGTGGTAGATTAGTTTATACTTCCTTCACCCCCCATCGCAAAAAGACAGTCAACTATCCCTTTATAAATTGGACGGATGAAGTATTAATTATGACGTTGCAGGACTTGGTAGCTGGTGGCACAGATACCTTGGCTTCATCAATCGAATGGGCTATCCACGAAGTTCTGAGGCATCCTTGCGTAGCTGAGAAGGCAAAAGAAGAACTAAACATGGTGATCGGAAGGGAGAGATGGGTAGAAGAGAGTGACTTGTCTCAACTGCCTTACATAAATGCCATAATCATGGAGACATTCCGACTGCATCCACTTTCTCCGTTGCCGCCTCCTCATTGCGCGATAGAGGATTGCAAAGTCGCAGGATTCGACATTCCAAAGGGGACGCCTGTGCTCATCAACACATGGAGCCTAGGGCGCGATCCCAAATCATGGGATGCGCCTGAAGAATTCCTGCCCGAAAGATTTCTCGGGGAGGAAATTATCGATTCAACAGGCGGTAACTTTGCACTCTTGCCATTTGGCTCTGGAAGAAGGAGATGCCCTGGATACAAACTTGGGCTTAAAATTGTTGGGACAACCTTGGCTAATTTGTTGCATGGTTTTGAGATGAGTTGGTTGATGGCATGAGGCCTCAAGAAATATGTACATATGTGTAGAGGAAGTTTATGGACTTACTACACATCCTAAAGAGTCTCTTAAGCTTATCATGGAGCCTACACTTCCATCTTACCTTTATCAAGTTTTAACCGCTCATGAATGAATGTACAATTGGGTACGAGTTGTGGGTTGTCACATCATCCAGAGACAAAAATAAACGTCCCGAGTTTGAGTCCCCGTGACACGGTCTTTAAATTTCAATTAATTATGTTAAAAAAAACGTGAGGTCATGTTCTCTAAGTAATTTAAGAAATCTCAATAAATGATAGGTTGTCATTCAATGACGATTTGTCACTCACATATCGTAACTTGGGTATATATAGATGCTCGTATGACGTTTAGATAGTTGTATCGAGGCACGGTGATATTTATTAATAATTTATCTAAGACATAGTTTCTCAAATGAATTTTGAGTAGTGATGAATGTTTATGTATTTTAATTAATTCCGTTTTTGAAGCATAAAAATAAATTAGATTTGACAAACACTATTTACTTGCATTTCCTTGACTCTTATTTTTCATTTTTGGACTAGTAAAAGTTCGCATATACATGGTCAGCTCAGTTGTAAGCCCAATGGGCCCGAATTATTGTTCACAATAAACCCCGAAGAATTTAAAAACTACTCCCTCCGTTCACGATATGTTGACCAATAATAATTTATAGATGATTTTGGAGCTTTGTGATAATGAATTTCAAATTAAAATTTTGAAGTTTAGTTTTTTTTACAGCGTACTACAACACTCGTTGTACCGTGTAAAAAAAAGTAAACTCAAAAAATATAATTTAAAATCTATCATTACAAATTTTCAAAAAAAGTAAAAAAGTCAACCGTGCCAACATATCATGGACGGAGAGAGTACTACCTTTCAAATGATGTCTTTTGCTTTTAATATTTCAGCCAATTCATATTGAAATAGGAAAAAAGAAAAATAAATAAATAAAGTGACTAGATCTGCATGTGATGTGAAACTTTGGGTGAAGGGTGCAAGAAATCAAAGTTTTGCTTGGTACATAAAATCTTGAGTCGATTTTCTTCTGCAATATTTAAATTTAAAATGTCAGTTACCACGTAGAGCCGGCCATCGGAACCGGAACCGGCGAACCGAACCGGGAACCGAACCGGAACCGGCGGTTCGGAACCGGCTGAGGAACCGTCGGAACCGGCGGTGCGGTTCCGGTTCCATTCTTCCGGAACCGGGAACCGGCGGTTCCGGTTAAAAACCGGCGAACCGAGATTTTTTTTTTAATTTTTTTTTAATTTTTAATTTCTAGATTTTATTTGTATATGTAT
The DNA here is from genome assembly GCA_001642375.2 of Mentha longifolia. Lineage (NCBI taxonomy): Eukaryota > Viridiplantae > Streptophyta > Magnoliopsida > Lamiales > Lamiaceae > Mentha > Mentha longifolia. Next base: position 6,593,342 of record CM038114.1, read on the forward strand.
AAATTTCATACTAATTATTTGATCTATCATTTTATTAGTATACAACTATACATCCATTTTAATGAATTCTTAATGTACAAATTATAAAATGAAAGAGATTTTTCATTGTTAAGTTATAATTCAAATTGAAAAAAAGTACAAATGAATAAAACTACATACATATGTGATTTCTATTCATTCAAAGTTAAAATATAGTAGCCTAGTGATGTTGTGCACTTGTGAGTTGTGATAATGTCAAAACTTTAAATTCAAATATTTAAACAAAAAACCAAATCATATAAAAATGACAAAATATTCAATTAACAATGTCACATGATGATGATGAATTGAAGATGACAAAATATACAATTTAGTGATTTACATAAAGATAATAAATTATCCAATTCATGAAGAAGACAAGATGAAGTGTCAATTTTGTAATTTTTCATTCCAATTAATAATGAATTAATGATAACATGTTAAATTTGAATGAACATTGCATATTTAATTATCAATTCATAATTTCATATCATATGAAATATTTTTTTTAATCATGTATTAATATTATTTATAACAAAAAAAAAAATAAAAAAAAAAAATGAAGCGTGGAACCGCCGGTTCCACCGGTTCCGAACCGGCGAACCGGGTGGAACCGGGGAACCGTGGAACCGGCGCGGGTGGAGCAGCATGGCAGAGGCGGCAGAGCAGGCTGAGCAGCCCATGCTCCATTAAATTTTTTTTTTATTATTATTATTATTTTTATTAATTCAAATTCAAATTTAAAAATTTTCCCCCCAATACTCCCACAATCTACACCTATAAATACCCCCCTATATCAAACCATTTCTTCACACCTTCAACTCTCAATCTCTCATCTCATCTCTATCATCAATCTCTCAAGCTCTCAAGCTCTCAATCTCTCAAGCTTTCATACTTTGATTTGATATACTTTCAAGCTTTCATTTTTATCATCTTCATTCTCTACCCTCACTCACACTTCATTTTTTATACTCTTTAGCATACTTTATTTTTTCATCTCCATTCTCCACCCTCACTCACACTCTCAAGCTTTCATTTTTATCATCATCATGAAAAGATTATTTGGTCGTGGATCCGGAAATTCCTCCGGAGCTGACAAAGGCAAGGGTAAGGCGACCCAACAACCCCAACGTATTTCTCGAAGAGCCCCTCGAAAAGGTGTTGTCATCCATGAACAAAATCAAGAAAATGAATACTACTCTCCCTACACTTCCTCTCCAACAGATTTTGGGGGGTACGGCACCCCGACTCGTGAAGATACGCCGTACGATTCTCCACCGTTCGACTTCGAGCAAATTGAAAACGACGCCCGTCTAGCTCGGGAAATGGAGGCGGAGGAACAAGCTCGAGATCGAGCAAGGGGTCATTTCCATGCCGATGCGGTCAACCTCGACGAAGAAGATGAAATGGACGAGCAAGGCGATGGCGGTCTAGGTGCGGATCAACCTCAACACGAAGAGCCGGAGCCGCAACAAGAAGGAGATGCTGAAATTCCCGGCTCGGAGATATTCAAAATTTGGTTCAAGAAGGTGAAATTCGCTGGAAAAGATGGCGGTGCGGATTATATGAAGGCATGTTGTAATTTCTGCGATAAGAGGTACGCATGGAGAACCGGAGGAGGATATGGTACCTTGAGAAAGCATGTTAGAACAAAGCACCTGGCTAAGGAAAATGCTCGCGGACAACCTCTCCAACAAACACAGCTTGCCACGGCGGGAGGTACATCTAACCTTTCTTTATTTAAGTATAATGATACAGTCGCTAGAGAGGTAATGGCTAAGTTTGTTGCAACCGAGTCACTTGCATTTCAATTTGCTGATAGTTTGCGTTTTGAACATACAATGAAAACTGGTTACAACCCTCTTTCTAAAAAAATTTCTCGATCTACTATGACTAGAACCATTATGAAACTCTCTCTTAGGTATAAGAAGGCTCTTAGAGACATGTTTACGAAATTTCCTTACCGAGTTTCCATATGTTCTGATATTTGGTCATGCGCATGGCAGCAAAATTCATATCTTGGCATCACAGTGCATTGGGTCGATCAAAACTGGGTTTTATGCAAAAGAATTTTGTGTTTTAGAAAATTCAATTGTGCACACACTGCAACAAACATTGCACTCTGCATTATTAAAGTTTTACAACAATTCAATATCCTTACAAAAATTTTTTCAATCGGTTTTGATAATGCAACTGCGAATACCGCAAGTGTCCCCGAACTCATCGCTGCATGTAATCCCTCTTTGGCTGGAAAATATTTTCATACACGTTGCATTTGTCATATTTTTAATCTTTGTGTTCAAGATGGTCTTAAACTGCTCGAGAAGTCTATAGAGCCCATTAGGAAAGCTGTCCAAATGCTTCGAGATAAAACCAAACTCCATAGGGCCTGGGTGAAGTTCATTAAATCTAGGAGGGGTCATAGTAAAAGCTTCAATGTAGATGTCTGCACTAGATGGAACTCAACCTATGACATGCTTAGGGACACCGGAAAGTATAAAGAGGATTTGTGTGCTTTTTTTCAAGTTGAGGTTTCAAATCACATACTTTTAGAGTCTTATTGGGGGGATTGTGAGAAAGTGACTTCATTGTTAGAAGATTTTCATACTGCCACTAAGGATCTTTCCGGTGTTTATTATCCTACTTCTCCTCGTGTACTATATCATTTTGCCATTATAGCAGTTAAGTTTGAACAACTCAGCCATATTTCTGATCTCAATGCTACCGTTTCTAAGATGATATTGAAATGGTTAAAGTACTTCTTTGTCATACCCGACATCTTCTTAGTAGTAGCCATCTTGAACCCTAGTCTTAAGCTTGATGGCGTCACCACACTCTTAGATTTCTACTACAACGCCTTAGGTGAAATGAGATTCGCAAACGCACCGGGTAGGGAAGGGTTAGAATTGCCTAGCCTTGATCTTGTTAAAACGAACCTAGATCAATCTCTTAGGTACCTATATAATGACTTCGTAGAAAAGTATGGGGGGAGTGTTGGGAGTTCTGCTTCTTCTGCCCGTAGTAGTAGACCTAGGCCCCCTTTTGATTTAGGAATTACTGGTGATAGTCAACGAGCTCGACAACTCCAAAGTTTCTTCGAAAACATCGGCTCAGGTTCGTTCTCTCAAGGTGATGAACTTTCTATGTATTTAAATGAACCTAGAACTGCCGAACTAACAAGTGCAGGTTCCAAAGAGTCCGATTTATTGAATTGGTGGATGAAAAGATCAGCACAATATCCAATCCTCTCCATTATGGCTCGAGAAGTCTTTGCCGTTCCTGCCTCAACGGTGTCGGTCGAGCAAGCATTTAGCAGCGGAGGATACACACTCGACGAAAGACGTTCGACAATGGCTCCAAAGAATCTCGAGGCACAAGTATTGCTTAAAGACTACGCCTTAGCCGAGATGCGAGAGCAAGAGAACAAATGGGAGGAGGTCTTTCAAGATGATCCACTAAGCACCACGGACGCCGGAACTGACACCGACACCTCTCAAGTAGAAACTGACGAGTTCGACGATGATTTTGATTTCGATAACATGTAAATGTAATCTTTTTGACCGTCAAATCTTAGACGAGTACTCTTTTTCCTCATTGAGGTTTTAACGAGGCTCGACCTTTGAAATCAAAATGTGATCTTCAAAGGTAAGTTAAGTAAATAAAAAAAAATTGAATAATCGTCTTATTTGTTATATTTCCAATTTTTTTACAAATTTCTTTTACGGTTTTCGATTATAATGCTCTTACAATTAAACTTGAAACAATATAAATGAAGTTTGAAAAAAAAAAAAAAAAAAAAAACCGGGAACTGGAACCGGAACCGGCGGTTCGGAACCGGAACCGGGTTGGAACCGGAACCGGAACCGGCGGTTCGGAACCGGGGGAGGAACCGTCGGAACCGGCGGTGCGGTTCCGGTTCCTCCCGGGTGGAACCGTAACCGGCGGTTCCGGTTCCGGTTCGAACCGGAACCGGAACCGTGACCGGCTCTATTACCACGTAAAGTATAACTAAATAAGATTTTAATCGAGCAAAGATGAATATTTTTTCAAGAACATGTAATTTAAAGTTATTTATGTGGGCAAGTGGGTGGGGTTGTTGGGGGCCTTGGGGAAATTATTTTGTATAAGAAGTACCCATTTAGAAAAAAGTAAAAATTAAGGCAACGTGAACCTTTTTTTTATTGTAAGGAAAAAGACTCGTATTGCTGGATTCATGCTCTTCAGCTTCTTGTTTCGTTTCCTAAGTGTAAATATGTTTTCGTTGATTAGAGTTAATGAACGTAAAATTAGATGATCAGTTGAGTAATCCGAAAAAACGTATATCAAATTTTATTTACTCTATACTATTCACGAAAATGGAAACATATCACATGTTTTCAATTAATGGATCGGATGTGATCCTCAGTCCCAAATTAGGTGTCCCAAAATTTAATTTTCTGTTATTAGTATTATATTCTCCCCGTTCACGATTTCTTGGCACTAATACTATATCAGGACGACCATAATTTCTTGTCACTTTATATTTTGGGACGTAAGCCCCACACACACCTTAACACTTTAATGTGCTATTAAAAATATTAGACGGAAAGCACGGAGTTAGCTACGTAGATGATGATTGCATCTACATATGGCAATCGACAAATGTGATCCTTTGTCTCAATTTATGTGTCTCAAACATTATTTTTTATTAATTTTATAATATTTTTTATAAGAATAAAAATAAAATATTATAATAAAACAAAATAAATATTTATAACTAAAAATTAAATGTTTTGAAAATAATATACCCTAATTGAATTTATTAACCATATTTTACCAATAATTAGGATAGAGAATACTATCCACGCAGATTCTGTGGTTACTCGGGCATTTATTGGATTAACTTAACTTAACTTTAATTGAAACTAAAAATAGAAAAATAGAAGAAGCAAAACCGACCGAACCAATACTGGTTTGAGGAATGCTCCCCTGGCTATGGTAGACACATTTAATGTGCCTACCAGCTGATGTAGCAATGCCACATCAATAAATTTCTTCTTTAGAGTTTAGTTATTTTTAGTAGGGTTTAGTTATTTTAGTAAGGTTTATTTTTATAAGGTATATTAATTAAAAATTTCTTTAAATATAATGTCGCCGTGAACACATTAAGTATACTCACAGTAGGTAGAGAAACATTATTCATGCTAGAGTTGGCTCCAGCTTATAAAGAGAACCAACTATAGAAACAAAGCAACATAATTTCAACCACAAAACCTCATAAATGCAGAACATCCTGCACTAGCCTTTTTCTCAACACTTATTTTCCAAAAACCTTCGTAAAAAAAACCTTCCACCGGGGCCAAAACCATGGCCGATAATAGGCAACATGATGAACATTCTCAGTCCTTCACCACACCGGCCTCTCCACTCCCTCTCCCTAAAATACGGTGGAATAATGAATATAAAATTAGGAAAGTTCCCAGTTGTGGTAGCATCGTCTCCTCTAACGGCGAAACTGTTCTTAAAGGAGCACGACGCAAACTTCGCAACGAGGCCTTCGCTCGCTGCAGGTAAATACACTGCCTACAATTACTCAGACATGACGTGGCCCCCCTACAGCCCCTACTGGAAGCAAGAGCGCAAAATCTTCATCTCTTGAGGTTTTCAGTGCGAAAAGGCTCGAATTCTTCGAGCCCATTCGAGTTGAGGAGAGCCGCAGTTTCTTCTCTCGTCTATGTTCCCTTTCGGGAAAGCCGGTAGTTCTGAGAGAGCATTTGTCGCATTACGCACTTTCCAGCATAGGTAGGATGGTGTTTAGCAACAAGTATTTCAGTGAAACCGAAGATGATGGTAGAAGCTCCATCTTCAAGCTTAAAGAATTGCAAGGGATGTTGGATGAGTGGTTTTTGCTCAACGGAGTGATCAATATCGGAGATTGGATACAGTGGCTTAGTTTCCTCGACTTGCAAGGATATGTTAAGAGGATGAAGGATTTGTACAAGAAACTTGATAGGTTTAATGAGTTTGTGCTTGATGATCATCAAGCTAGAAGAGCTGCTGCACATGAGAATTTTGTGCCCAAAGATTTGGTAGACATGTTATTAGTGCTGGTTGAAAACCTTAATCTTGAGGTTGAATTGACAAGAGACAATATCAAAGCTTTGTTGTAGGTATCTATTTTATCTTGCTTTCATGCATGTTCATGATCACAATATATGTTTTTTGAAATTTTAATTTCCTTTGTATAACATTGAAGGACTTGCTAGTTGGTGCCATAGATACCTCAACTTCATCAATCGAATGGGCTATCCACGAAGTCCTGAGGCATCCTCACGTAGCTGAGAAGGCGAAAGAAGAACTGACCAGGGTGATTGGTAGGGAGAGATGGGTAGAAGAGAGTGACTTGTCTCAACTGCCTTACATAAATGCCATAATCACGGAGTCATTCAGATTGCATCCACTTTCTCCATTGCCTCCTCATTGCGCAATAGAGGACTGCAAGGTCGCATGATACGACATTCCAAAGGGTACGCCTGTGCTCATCAACACATGGAGCCTAAGGCGCGATCCCAGTTCATGCGATGCGCCTGAAGAATTCTTGCCCGAGAGATTTCTTGTGGAAGAAGATATTGATGCAACTGGGAGTAACTTTGCCCTCTTGCCATTTGGCTCTGGAAGAAGGAGATGTCCTGGATACAAGCTCGGTTTTGAAATTGTTGGGACAACATTGGCTAATTTGTCGCATGGTTTTGAGATGAGTTTGGTTGATGGCATGAGGCCTCAAGATATATCTGCGGAGGAACTTTATGGACTTACTACACATCCTAAAGAGTCTCTTAAGCTTATCATGGAGCCTACACTCTCACCTCATCTTTACCAATGAATGAATGTATAATCGTGTACTTGTAGTAGGTTTCTCTCATCATCGGGAAAGAAAATGAGAGGTTTGTCATTTAATAAATGTCCCGTGTTGTGCTCTAAGTAATTGAAAAAATACAATTAGTTCATTATCATAGTTTTTCTATGAGATTTGTTCTGCTTGAATATGAGTTTGAGATATATATTAAGTCTACTTGGATTCCACAATTTGTCTCTCACATTATTAGATGTAGTTAAATGAATATATTAGCAATTAGTTAGAAAGTTAGTTAGCCACGTCAGCTAAGTCAACTAAGAAGGAGTCACGTGTGTCTCACGTGCTTAACTTTCACTCTTGTATAAATACTGTACTATTGTTCATGAAATGCAGATTAGTGTTGCAGTTATGAAAATATCTTCATATTATTTCTCTCTCTAACATGGTATCTTCTGTGAAGCTTGTAAAGTAGGGAAAATGCATCAGTTCCCTCATATCTCTAAGCCTAGAAAAACCACAAAACCGTTTGAACTAGTGCACACAGATCTTTGGGGTCCTTGTAGTACTTCATCTACACATGGTTTTAGATATTATATACATTTTGTAGATGATTTTACTAGGTTCACTTGGATATATCCTCTACATTAAGGTCTGAAGTTGTTTCAACTGTGAAACACTTTCTAGCATTAGTTCAAACTCAGTTTTCCACCACAGTACAAGCTATGCAATCTGATTGGGCGGGGGGGGGGGGGGTGAATTTAGACCTTTAGTTCCATTTCTTCAAGCTCATGGGATTCATTTTCAACATCCCTGCCCATATATCCATGCTCAAAATGGTAAAGTAGAAAGGAAACATCAACACATTATGGATATGGGTTTAACACTTCTTGCTCAAGCTTCACTACCTCTATCTTTTTGGTGGGAAGCTTTCCATACTGCAGTCTATTTAATCAATAGACTGCCTACACCAACTCTTTCCAACAAATCACCTTTCTTCTTGTTGTACAATCGTTCTCCAGATTATTCTTTTCTCAAACTCTTTGGTTGTGCTTGTTTTCCTTTCCTACGACCATATAACAAGACTAAGCTTCAATTCAGATCCACAAAATGTGTTTTCCTTGGGTATAGCAACTCTCACAAAGGTTACAAGTGTCTTCATCCATCTGGGAGATTGTACATTTTAACACAAATGAATTCCCCTATCCTCTCTTATTTCCAAGTGGTAGTGTACCTTCTCCTACTACTACTGTGTCACTTCCATCTCTCCCTATTATCTCCCCTCTCGTTCCTCCATCTCCACATATTTCTGATAATAACCATGATACCTCTTCTCATTTCACTCAATCTTCACATGCATCACACACACATGATGCCTCTTCTAGTTCTTCCAGTTCTTCTTCACATTCCAGCACACCATTTTCTCCTCCTGTCAACCATCATCATATGATTACCAAGTCTAAGCATGGCATATTCAAACCTAAAACCTTCTCTACAGACTCCATTTCTTTACCTACTGCCCCTGAGTCGACTACTGCTGCTTTAGCTTCTCCAGAATGGAAAGCTGCCATGAGAGATGAGTTTCAAGCCCTCATTGATAATCAAACTTGGGAGCTCGTACCTTACAGTGCAGACATGAAAGTAATCAGTAACAAATGGATTTATAAAGTGAAAAAAATGCAGATGGCTCCCTAGAACGGCTGAAGGCCCGGTTGGTAGCTCGTGGGTTTGAACAGTTTGCTGGGGTCGATTTTCTTGAAACCTTTAGCCCTGTGGTAAAAGTAACGACAATTCGGTTTGTGTTTGCCTTGGCTGCTACTAGGAGTTGGGGTGTGCAGCAACTTGATATAAATAATGCCTTCTTGAATGGGGTTTTGGAGGACACTATATACATGTCTCAACCAGCTGGTTTCATTGATGCACACTATCCTGATTATGTGTGTAAATTGAAGAAGTCAATCTATGGTTTGAGGTAGGCTCCAAGGGCTTGGTACGATACACTAAAAGGTTTCTTGGTTAGCATTGGTTTCAAGAGATGCAAATCAGATTATTCTTTATTCTTTAAATCTTCCTCCACTGGTCTACTGTTGGTACTTATATATGTAGATGATATCCTAGTTACAAGTGATAGTTCAGAGGAAGTGTTATACATTATTAATTTGCTGAAGGACATGTTTAAACTCAAACATCTTGGAGATGTTCATTACTTCTTGGGAGTAGAAGTAAAACACACTGATTCTGAATATGTTCTCAGCCAACAAAAATATCTTCATGAGCTTCTAGAAAGGACATGAATGGAGCACTGTCAGCCTTGTGCTACCCCCATGGCTGTGAACACAAAGCTTTCTAAATACAATGGAGAGAGTCTTCATAATCCTCGGCTCTATCGAAGTACAGTAGGAGCATTGCAGTATTTGACTCTCACAAGACCTGACATTGCCTTCACCGTCAACAAATTGAGTCAATTCCTCCATGCTCCTAGCACAGATCATTGGGTGGCATGCAAGCGGTTACTTCGTTATCTAAAAGGTACAGCCACCACAGGTTTGAAGTTCTCAAACTCCTCATCATATTGCCTCGAAGCCTTTGCCGATGCCGATTGGGCGAATTGCCCCGATGATAGTAGGTCCACTGGTGGACATTGTATTTTTTTTGGATCCAATCTAGTTGTTTGGAACTCAAAGAAGCAAGAGGTCGTCTCCCGCAGCAGTGCTGAGTCCGAGTATTGGTCTCTCGCTAATGTCACTACGGACCTCTTATGGCTGCATTCTTTATGTGTTGAACTTGGTGTTTCTGTTCAATCTCCTCATCACCTTTGGTGTGACAACACTAGCGCCGTTGCTCTTGCATCCAACCCGGTGTTTCATACTAGAACGAAACACATTGAAGTCGATGTGCACTTCATTAGGGAAAAAGTTGCATCCAAGTTTCTTGATGTCGGTCACGTTGCCGGAAGCGAGCAAGTTGCAGATATCTTTACGAAGCCTCTTACTACATCTCGATTCCTATTACTTTTTCGTCGCTTGTGCTTGCATGGAATGGAGAGTAGTTCGGATTCAGTAGGGGGTGTATTAGATGTAGTTAAATGAATATATTAGCAATTAGTTAGAAAGTTAGTTAGCCACGTCAGCTAAGTCAACTAAGAAGGAGTCACGTGTGTCTCACGTGCTTAACTTTCACTCTTGTATAAATACTGTACTATCGTTCATGAAATGTAGATTAGTGTTGCAGTTATGAAAATATCTTCATATTATTTCTCTCTCTAACACACATATGGTAAATTTTTAATTAGAGATCTTTTAATATTATGAATTGAAGATTGTTATGCTCTAAGGAATGCGGGAGATTGAAAGAAGTATGTCTAAGTCGGAAATTTGGTATCATTAGTTGATGATCTTGTTGTAGAAGTAATGATAATCCACAATAAGCTCCTGAAAATTCTTGCTCCCCGATCACGCGAAGCCTAACAAAACCCTAGGTATTGAATTGAATATTTAACTCAATAATAAAATAATGAGAATTTATAAGTATTTATACTATCTGCGGCTCCTATACCAAATAGACCTAATATACAGGCTTAACACTTGGCCCAAACCAAAAGTATAATATAACAAGACTCAATTAAGTAACTAAGCTAAATGGCTTGAATCATGCCTGCCCCTTCAAATCCACAAAATAGTACTAATCCAAGGTCGTATCATTAGACTCGGATACTGCTCGATGAAATGTTTGATAGAGATGATTTTGAGTGATGATACAAATTAATCTACTTGAAAATTAAAAAGAAAGAAAAATCATTGTGGAAATTAAAAAAGTCACGTGTTGGTCCCGAAAGTGACTTACACACTTAGAGAGGGGTTGAATACGTGTGTAGAGAAGTGTTTAACTTCTCTTTCGTTTTTCATCTTTTTTAACAAGTAGATGCTTTGAAGGCTTGTGAGGCTTTCAAAGCTTCTCCCTTGTGTGAGTGTTGTGTGGAATATGGTGAGACTTAATTTTCTTACAAATTAAAACCGGATTAATACTTAGAGCGTGTGTGTTTGTTAATGCAATAAATCAAAGCTTACAAATAAAGTAAATCACACAAACACTTTTGGTTCAGAGCAACACTCCTATGTCCACTCTTATCCTCGACGGGATGAATACCTTCACTCTGCACTCCTTGTTTTATACTTCCAAGGGGAAGTGATTCAAAGCTAGTAACAAACTTGCTTCGAATCCTTATAGACTCCGGGCTCTCGAGATGCCTTACAACAAACAAACTTTCTAACAAAAACTTACAACCTCACAACTCAATTTAAGAACAATAGACTAGGTTTTGGGGTTTTTGATTTTTGTAAAGTGAGAATCCTTTACAATGAAAATCAAGTGTAAAGGGATAAGGATTCTCAAGGACTAGGTTATAGATTTGAACGGTTGAACCTAGAAAAGAAAGATGTTGCTAATACTTAAGAAAGCAAGTTTCTTAAGGACACACTAAAGTTGGAAGCGGCTTGAGTTTATTTGCTTGAGTTCTTGCTTGTGAATAGATTGCTTTGTGCGTGCGTAGTTTTAGTGTGAATAACTCCTATTTATAGTATGAGAAACCCTAATTCCCGTTGAGAGAGAAGAGGTTACATGTTCCTCATTTTCCGGAAAAGTAGGCATGTGTCAGTCTCTTTTCAGACTGCAGTATAGGAAGGGATGTCCGCCGCACCTAGAGGCATGACGACTTTCACCTAACCTTGACTTTTCGGACTATTGCTTTATCCGTTGTGCAATAGTGTGTTAACACGTAAGCTTTATTCGTGATTGTCAGACATCCGATAGTTTGAAAATCAAACTTGGATTCTGTGAGTCAACTTATCACACTAGCACAGATTGACGCTTTAAGTTCAGTTCCATATCAGAGATGCTTTGGGCAGCTGACTTGAGAGCACTTGCTTCCATTGAACGGTAGCAAGCTCTAGCATCTGTCTTAAAAGCGTTTCCCATACGCTTTGCAAGTCTTGTCTACTGACGCTTTCACTGATGAAGTCGTTTTGTATCCTGACGCTTTGCGATCTTTTACTGTTTCATAATCTGCGGTTCTAGATAAATGAAAGCTTCCTAACATGCAAGCTTTACTTTACTAAGTTGTCTAGATTCATCAAAATAATAAGAGAAATATTCTAATAGGGTTTTGGAATCAAATCAAACAAATTGTTTATCACTCCCTCCGTCCCAAACCAACATGCCTATTTCTTTTCTTTTGGGCACGAGATTTTAGGAGAGTGTGTGTAGAGATAAAGTGTAATGTTTAATATTTTAATGCAACTTCCATAGTTTCAAAACTAGACCATCATAGATGAATAAAAATATATTGATGTCTGATCTTAAATGAAAGATCGTATCAAGACCTTTAATTTGGTATAAAAATTAAAAAAATCAGAAAACAAACGAGCAAGTTATGATAATTTAAACTTTTATGAGAACTAGTTTATATGTGAACCTACCCTTATACCGAGTACAACATCCATATTGTGACTTCTATTCACTTTAGCAATCGGAATTTGTTTAATAAAGGTGAGAAGGAAGTGTAGGTTTCATAATGATGGAAAGAGGGTGCTTAGGGTTTGTGGTGAGTCCATATTTTTCCTCCATGCATATATCTTCAGCTCTCATGCCCTCATCCAATTTCAGCTCGAATCCATGCAACAAATTAGCCAGCGTTGTCCGAACAATCTTGAGTCCAAGATTGTACCCCGGGCATCTCCTTCTCCCCGAACCAAAGGGCAAAAGAGTAAAATCACTTCCGGTCATATCGATATCCTTTCCTACAAATCTCTCAGGCAAGAATTCCTCAGCTGCATCCCACGAGTTCTTGTTCCTACCTATGCTCCATGCATTTATGAAGACGGTCGTCCCTTTTGAAATGTTGTAGCCTGCAATAGGCAGCATATCATTAATCTTTGTATGATCTATGTAAAAAGAAACAATAATAATTTTAATAAAATATTAATACATACAAAACAATCTCGGCCGTCCATTTAGTCAAGATCAATGAACCAAATCTATTTTCTCGTTGCTTCAAACATACAAAAACATAACAAGAAATATCATACCAGCGACATTGCAATCCTGTATCGCGTAATGTGGTGCTAACAGCGTAGCATTAGGATGTAAGCGTAATGTCTCCATGATAATGGCATCTATGTAGGGTAAGTGAGTGAAATCATTCTCCTCCACCCATCTATTTCTTCCGATCACTCTATCTAGCTCGTCTTTCGCCTTCTCAATTATGCGCGGTTTTCTGAGCATTTCGTGTATAGCCCATTGCATTGTTGTTGTTGAGGAATCTGTGCCGCCAAGTAGCACATTCTAGCAAATTAAAACGTTTCAAGAATTGGAAAACATGTCACATCTCAAACTTTTAGAGTACATATTGATTGAAAATAAAATAAAAGAATAGTATAGTATATATAGTACCACACCATTGTCAAAGCCTTCACACCATCCCTCGTGAGCTCAACTTCAGCATTAGGATCCTCAGCCATCTGCAGCAAAACATCTACAAAATCTTTCTTAGCATAGTCTTTTCCTTTACCCCTTCTAGCTATGTGATCATCAATCACATAGCCATAAAATTTGTCCGATTTCTTGCGTAGAGCCTTCATTCTCTTAAGGTACCCTTGCAAATCAAGGAAATCGAGCCACGGTATCCAGTCCCCTACATTGAAAGCTCCACTCAGAAGAAACCATTCATTCATCATCTCCTGCAAAACATGCATGTCTACGATCGAGCTTTCTTCTTCGGATTCACTGTAATATTTCTCCGTTATAACCATCCTGCAAATCGTTGATAGAGTGTAACGCGATAAATGGTCTTTGAGCACGACCGGCTTCCCTGCTAGTGCTTTTAGACGAGAGATGAACTTCCGCCTTTCCTCTACACGGATTTGTTCGGAGTTTTCAAGTTTCTTAGGGCTCAACAACTCCGACATGAATATTTTCCGCGCCTTTTGCCAGTATGGGCCAAAAGGAGCGAAAGATACATCGGAGTTGTTGTAGCTAATGTGTTTGCCTGCGGAGAGCGGAGGCCTCGAGGCGAAGACTGCATCATGCACCTTCAAGAACTGTTCGGCCATTTTAGGCGATGATGCAATTACAACCGGGAATTTTCCAAACTTTAGAAGCATTATTTCTCCATATATTTGGGATAAATGGTGAAGGGATTGGTGTGGGATTGAGCCTAGAAGGTTCAAATTGCCTATTATAGGCCATGGTTTTGGACCTGGGGGGAGTTTTTGTTGTGGCTTTTCTTGAGTTTTGATTATTTTTGAGATGAAGGCTAGTGCAAGTACAATTATTAGGGCTAATATTAACCATGAACTTACCATTTTGTTGCAAAGACCTTACTAGCTCAACTCCATTTATATTAAATTGTAGAGGTGATTGAGTATACCTTATCTTTTACGTCTTTGTGTCGTTCTTCATGTTATAATTTTATTTTGTTTCTGTATGCAATGATAAGATTGAGACTGACGATGAGACTTATCTTTCTGATGTGGGCCAACTGAGATTGGCTATGGGCATAAAACTTTCCATACTTCGCCCATGCAGTATCAAATATATATAATTATATTGAAGATATTCCTGTAGGTAGAACGCATTAAATAGCACAAAGAAACCCATGTGTTACCCTTTATACTTCAAAAAATCATTTTAACGACCATTATCAAGAAGCGTGGACACGCGTGCTAAAAAAAAAGTCCAACAAATGGAGGACGGAGAGAGTACTATTTTTTATTTTTATAAAAAAATAATATAAACTAATAAATTTTAAATTTTGGGACACAATTGAGACACTGAATTCGAGACAAAGGATCTCAGCCGCATGTGTTACGTTTTTGGATATTACAAACCGTCCTTATATTTATTCCTTTAGGTCTCGATAAATTTAACTGAAATCCATCGATCAAATATACCAACATCAATGCATGAGACATATGAAGTAGTCCCTCCGTCCATAATGTTCGGACACAAAAATTTTGGCACAGATCGAGTTTATGGATAATTGTGTAATTCAATATTATATAATTACAATTTTTTTTTAATAATCTTACCTTATTATAACTCTTTTTCACTACCCATAGAATAAATAAAAAAATAAAAATTAAAAGTATGTAAACGGTGTAGGCCTATTACAACTCATCAATTTACAATGTTTATTTGTATTTTCTCTTCACATGATAATGTTTATTATTGCTTGTATCTCATCAAAACATACACCCTATTGATCAATAATTGAGAGTATGGGTCCGTACAAAGAACTATTAAAAACAAAGTATTCAACTTTAAAAAATAAAGTATTCAGAATTCAAAAAAAAGGGCAAATATTACAACAATTCAATTTACGTAGTTTATTTGTCTTTTATTCACGTGATGATGTTTATTATTGCTTGTATGCTCATCAAAATATACACTCTGATCAACTATTAAAAGAAGTATTTAGCATAAAAAAACAAATTAAAGTCATAAGATGTAAAAAAAAAAGGCAAATTATTCAATTGAAGGAGTTGCAATATTTACTTTTTTTTTTATCAGAAATAATATACTCCTTCCGTCCACAATCTATGCGTTTGGAATTTTCCGGCACGATTTTTAATTTTGTAATAATGTATGTTAAAGTGATGTTTGGGTCAAACTTAATGTGAAAGTGAGTATAAGTGAAATAAATATAAAATTGTATTTTTGTTTGACTTTTAAGGTATAATTGAAATAATAGATATGAGGTCTATGTTCAAAAATAGATGAAGCACATAGATTGTAGACGATCGAATAACGTAATAAGAATGTGGTAGCTTGTGGACGGAGAGACTAATATATTAGATCTATTTTAAGCTTTCTTGATATTACACATGCTTCTCTCTTTCTCATAGACGATTCATTCGTTTAGAAAAAGTTTTATTGTTAATGCAAATTTTATATATTTCTAGAATTATAAGGATCACACACAATCAAGATATATATCTAGAGAATCGAGCTAGTTAGAGGAATAACATTTTATTTTTCAGCTGAAAAATTGTTTCGACTTCTTGAGTTCACTTGATATAAGTTGAGTGTTTGTAAAAATATCGAAATTTTAAAAATCAAATTCAAGAAAACATACGGGTTGGACCCAATGAAATTTAAAATGGAACACCCGCTTAGAGCTACCTTTCATATTAAAAAATTAATACCAATTTTTTGCTCAACCGCCTATAATTTCCATGAAACAACACTATAATGAAAATTGATAATGACCTCTTATGCTAGTAATAATAAGGTTCAGTGCACCGAGCAATTAAAAAGAAAAAAAAAAAGTTCGAGCACGCAAGAAAACCAAATTTAGTAGTTAATGCATTTTAAATGTATCTTTCATGGGATATGAACAAGATTTTACCCATTGAGCTGTCTCTATGATATTAATTAATTCGACCTTACAAATTAAAAAGATGTTAGGTCTAAGTTTATTAAATCAAGCAATCAGATGCCTACTGAACTATATACAAGTACAAGTAGTAGCTATTAGGTTATTAATTAATTAATTATTTGATAACACACTTTAATTCTTTAGCCACCTAATAATTGATCCTAATACTTTTTAGCTACCCCTAGGACAAAAGAATATTCAGCCTACTTAAGTAGAGAGTTTGGGAGTATCACCTAATCATATATGCATTTGTATCATATATTTAGTGTAAAATGAAATTGAAATTGAAATCACTATATACAAATACTAATACAACAGCCATATAATCTTGATTTCTTGATGACATTTATATACCTTTACTATCAATCAGAATTAATTTGGTAAAGGTGGCTAGGGCAGTGCAGGTTCCATAACGATGGAAAGAGGGTGCTTAGGGTTTGTGGTGAGTCCATATTCTTCCTCCATGCATATGTCTTCAGCCCTCATGCCCTCCACCAGTTTCAGCTCGAATCCATGCAGAAAATTAGCCAGCGTTGTCAAAACAATCTTAAGCAGAGCCGGTCCTGTGCTTTCTGTGGCCCTAGGCGAAAACGAAAAACGGGGCCCTTCATAAGCGAAAAAATTCACCAACTTCATTTGATGCTTTGTTAAAATTTCATTTTCACGTGATTTTTTTTTTTGCGACCGAGCTTAAAATATTTATCAATAAAGAAATGTGCATAAGGGGTATATAAAGGAAACAAAAATGTAAGAAATGTAGAAAAACAAATAAAAGAGATGTAATTAGTGCAAAATAATAATTAATGAAATGTGCATAAGAAGTATATGAAAGGAACAAAAATGAAAAAAGTGTAAGGAAATAATAAAAGAAAAGTGATTAGTTAAATATGAAAGAAATAAAGAATTATGCATAATGAGTAGTATAAGCAATGAACAAAAATGATAGAAATATCAAAAAAAACAAATTAAAAAAAAATTTGGGTAAAAAAAGTGCATGTTTGGTAATTAATCTAGTAATGTCTATATTAATAGTATCAAGGTAAATAGTAGAGAATAAACATATATAGTTAATATATGTAAGTGTTTGGTAGCATTACTAAAATCTATGTACAATTATAACAAGTGTTTGGTAGCATACATTAAGCTCTATACTAACTTGTATAATTTCTAAAATAACCTTGTACTTTTTATTAAATTACAAATATATCTTTATTTTCTTTAATTATTGATTTATTTATATTTTTTGGGGGCTAAAATGGGCAATATGATTTTACTATGCAAATCCATATTACTTAAATGGGGGGTAGGGTGAGTTAAATATGAGTGAAGAAATAGTGTTTTAGTAGAGGGCTTTTGTTTAGCATAGGGTCTTATGTTTAACTAATATAGTCTACCAAACATTAGTCAAAGTCATACTATTATACAATAATAGGCTTTATATAGCCTATCAAACAAGCCCAAACTATGGCTAACAGGCGTCGAACCTTTGACATAATGTGAAAGAGATTTAAGCTATATCCATAACCAACTGCACTAACTATTTAATATGTATAAAGAGATTTAATATGCGAAAGAGATTTAGTTGAAAATATATATATATATATTTATATATATGGGCCCCTCAAAATTTTGGGGCCCTAGGCCTGTGCCTCTTGGGCCTTGCCTCAAATCCGGGTCTGATCTTAAGTTCGAGGTTGTACCCTGGTCACATCCTCCTGCCCGAACCAAAGGGCAACAAAGCAAAGTTACTTCCTATCATATCGGTCCTTCTTCCGACAAATCTATCGGGCAAGAATTCTTCGGCTGAATCCCACAATTTTGAGTTCCTTCCCAAGCTCCATGTGTTTACGAGGGATTCAGATCCTCTATTGCATTTCCTATTGCACCGTTGGATGCTTGCCACGTGTTAAAAGTATTTCCTAAACCAACATTTTTTTTATGGAATTATTTAATTATTGCTGATTTAGGAAATATTTTAGACACTTGGCGAACATCTAACGGTGCAATAGGAGATGCAACACCGAAATGCAATAGATGATCCTAATCTGTTTACGAGGATTATCGTGCCTTTCGATATGTTGTAACCTGTAATATATATTTTCATATTATATCTCACATTTTATCGGGTTAATATCATTTATTATCTCAGTTACTTAGATTTATAGGCCTTAGGATAAATAAAATATGTAGGCCTCGGTGGTTATGACTTATGAGGGCAAAATAGTACATCAATAATATTTTTTTAGTTAAGAGACTATGAAAAGTAAAAGGGGGATATGTACCCTATATCTATATCTATACTATTATAAAAAGTGTCTTATTTACAAAATTTGATTTGTCTGTTTTACCCTTATCATATAATTAATATTCTATTAAGGAGTTTTATTGTACTAGAACTCTAACAAAATTAGTATATTTTTTTTTATCATAGGATTAATATAATAAAACATAATAAAGTAATTTCGAATGATTCATTAGGATTAATATTATTTTTTTTTATTGTATGAATATATTATATGTGAACATGTTAGGATTCTTATTCGTTTTTTCCCTCTAATTATCTCAATACTATTGTATATATCCTAAGAATTGTTTAAAATATGGACTAATACTCATTATCTTTTGAAGGATGAAAGCCCGACATTTGACACTTTGATAAAAAAAAATAGTAGAATATGATCTCATCACTAATAAAATGCAGTATAATTAACCATAAGATTCAACCATCAGTCCATTACATGACCGACATGATAAAATTAAAATTTTTGAGCATTGTAAATTAAGATTATTGATACTTTTGTTCAAGATAACTAACACTTTTATTCTCAAAAATTGACATGTTTGTTAAAGCTATTATTTGTCATATAATATATCTCTACAATTAAAAAAAATTGAAAGAAGATATTTGCATAGGTATACATCAAATTTTAATTAAATTTACAATATTTTATTTCCTTGCTTGAATTAATTATGTCCACATTTTCAATTTTTTAGCTTCTAAAAATCTATTCCGTTACTTCAATTTGACTATGAATATTAAAGAATAAAAGAAACCAATTTCATGTTAGTATTTATATCAATGTACAACTACAAATCTATGTTTTTAGGGAAACAGAGATATCTTTACATCAATTAACTTTATTTAAATTGGACGTCGTAGATGAGATACTACACATAAATGCATACATAGCCATAATCCTATCAAAGTCATATTATGAGCTTAGTATCTAATTTATTTTAAAGTTTGAGTTATTTAGACATAATCATATTAAAATGCTTCCTCATCGATTAAAAATTAAACATATGTATGGCGGCACTATTAAAATTTTTGTTAGTATTCAAAATATATTGTTCGTTCGTAAAAAAGAATATATAAATTGAGAGATTATACGTGCAACACACGTAGTCACTGCTAGTTATAACTAAATATGTCGTAGCCTTTTTAATCATACCCAAGCATAAGGACCATGAATTGGATTGCGAATTAAATATGTACAAGTACAACATTTGGGCCTTTTTCTTATAGAATGTTGGACCTATCTCTATTTAAATGTGGTATGGGCTACAAACTTTTCTTCAACTTGGTTTTTGCCCTTTTTTCACCTACGTCCTAGGCGGTTGCACTTCTTGTCTAGGCCTTGCTTGCCCATGCTTTCAATAAATTGAAAATGTGGGCGGACAGTCCAAACCACGGACTTTAATAGCTCTCTAATCTCAAATTGATGATCGAACTGGTACAATTGTAAAGGTTGGCACGATCTTTAACGATCGGGTGGACTAGAGATTTAAAAAAAAAACATGTAAATGTAAGAAGAAATTAATCTCATATATACTTGCAACGCTGCAATCCTGGATCGCGTAATGTGGAGCTAACAGTGTAGCAATCAGATGCAATCGGAATGTCTCCATGATGATGGCATCTATATAAGGCAAATAAGTGAAATCATTCTCCTCCACCCATCTATTTCTTCCGATCATTCTATCTATCTCTTCTTTCGCCTTCTTAATTATGCGCGGTTTTATGAGAATTTCGTGTATAGCCCATTGGATTGTTGTGATTGAGGTATCTGGGCCTCCAAGTACAAGGTTCTTTCATAAACAAACAGTTGAAAACATTTCAAGGATTACGAAGTAGGCCAGATATATATGGTGAGAGATCAAATAAAAATTGAAAATGAGAAATGATCTGAACCGTTGATCACTGTGTGACCTATGGTTCATATTAACTGGTGCATTATAATTGTATTGAGAATGCATTATAAGAATATACTGACAATTCATTATATTTGTACATACTGTGCATGATAATTAATTTTACATAAAATTCATCATTTAAAAAAAAAAAAAAATTACAAGATCTCACCGATATATATTAAAATTAAATTAGAAGAAGTATAGTACCATAGTCAATGACTTGATACAGTCCCTTGTGAGTTCAACTTGAGCATCACGATCCTCAGCTATTTGCATAAAAACATCTAAAATATCTTTCTTAGCATTGTCTTTTTGTGTAGCCCTTCTTTCCAAGCGGTGATCAATCACATACCCAAAAAAACTGTCTACTTTCTTTCGTAAAGCCTTCATTCTCTTCACATTACCTTGAAGATCAAGAAAATTAAGCGACGGTATCCAGTCTCCGATATTGAACACACCATTTAATAAAAACCATTCATTCATCATCTCCTCCATATCATGCATATCAACAGCAGCTCTCTCCTCTTCCGATTCGCTAAAATATTTATCCGTTATAACCATCCTACAAATTGTTGACAGAATATAATTAACGCAGTAAATGGTCTTTGAGAAGAACCGGCTTCCCTGCTAGGGTTTGTAGATGAGAGACGAACTTGCGCCTTTCGTCTACACAAATTTTCTCGGAGTTTTTAAGCTTCTTAGGGCTCAACAGGACATGAATATTTTCCGCAACTCTCGCCAGTACAGCCGTGAGGAGCGAAGGAGACGTCGGAGTAGTTGTAACTAGGCTTGTCAGTGGGTGGGTAATACCCGGGCCAGACCCATTCAAAAAATTGCAGTTCCGGGTAGAGACCCACCCGTTACAATAAAGACCCGGACCCGAAAATTAAAAATTGAACGGGTCTGGGCCGGGTAATTACCCATGGGTAATTAGGACCCGTTCGAAATAAAAGAAAATTAGGCTGGACACTTAAATCTTCTCAACCTCACTTCTACTGCGCAAGGTGCGCCGCTTCTTCTCTCACGCTCTCCCCTCTGCGAGTATCTATCGCCGCCGGCGAGTGGCTGTCGCCGCCGCCCCCAATACGCCGTCGGCCAACGCCCCTGCTTCTCTTTCTCTCTCGTTCGTGAAGCCAAGACCTCCTCCAACGACGATTCCTCCTACGACATCGCCGCCGCCCCGAAGGACCTACTCGCCGTCTACGTAGGCAAGTCTCGGCGGCGCTACTTCATCACCTCCGACGTCCTCGACAACCCGCTCCTTCGCGAGCTCGTCGACTGCCGCGAGTCGATCACCGTCGGCTGCGAGGTCGTGCTGTTCGAGCACCTGCTCTGGATGCTGGAGAATGCCGACCTCAGCCAGAGTCGCTCGACGAACTCATCGAATTCTACGCCTGCTGACGGCAGCGGCGGCGAAATGCTTTTTGGTAACTGAAAAAAAGTAACGCGGTGAAGAGGAGGAGGGGCGCGCGATCATGTGCGGTCATGTACTCCGTATGTTAGTATATAGCTGTATTTTTTTTTTCTTTTTTCAAGAATTTTTCGATTGTCTCCAGCAATACGATGATTAGCGTTGTAGAATACATACTTCCGAAGAAATTGACGGTGAAAATTAACCCCATTTTACACGGCAAAATATTTGAATCAAGGAACGGCCAGCCTATGGGATTATTTCGCCATTTCAAATAATTTCTTTCTTTCGGTTTCCTCCAAGAAGAAAAAAGAAAAACCAAAAAATATGGCCAACAACTATTATTATGTTATTTATTATACAAATAAAATAAAAATAAGAAAATTAGCAGCTTTCTTAGCTGTACAAAAGATATATATACAGGTAGCAAATTGAATTTTCATTTTTTCAAAATTATACTATTAATAATTTTTTTTTGAAAATACCAAATAGTTGAATTAATTTATAAGAAAAAAAAAGGACTCAATTAATACTATTACAATTGTTATTACAAAAAAAAAAAAAAAATTGGGCCGGGTCGGACCCAGACCCGGAAAGAGCAGGTCGGGTCAGGTCGGGTCAGACCCGCTGAATATATAGATCTGACCGGGTGGGACCCGGACCAGGACCCGTACTGAGTGGGTATTGAGTGGGTCTAGGCCGGGTCCGGGTATTACCCACCCATTGACAAGCCTAGTTGTAGCTAACGTGTTTGCCTGTGGAGAGCGGAGGCCTCGAGGCGAAGACTGCATCGTGCACCTTCAAGAACTGTTCGGCCATTTTAGGCGATGATGCGATCACAACCGGGAATTTTCCAAACTTTAGAAGCATTATTTCTCCATATTTTTGGGATAAATAGTGAAGGGATTGATGTGGGATTGAGCCTAGAAGATTCAAATTGCCTATTATAGGCCAGGGTTTTGGACCTGGGGGGAGTTTTTGCTGTGGCTTTTGTTGAGTTTTGATTATTTGTGAGATGAAGGCTAGTGCAAGTACAATTATTAGGGCTAATATTAACCATGAACTCTCCTTTTATGAATGAAGGAGTACTCACTTTTAGCTGCGTATTTAAATATATTTTTAAGAGAACTCGATATTTACCTTATATACGTCTTTAATTTAATTTGTTTCGTCCCTAGATTTTGTGAAATTAAATAAAGAGACGAGATATTGTGTGATGGTGAAATGTGGAAGGGAGCAAGAAGTCAAAGATTTGATTGGTGGAGAAAATCTTGAATTTGTTTTGGATTGCAATGTTTCAATATAAAATGCCACGCGTATTGCCAGCTAGCTTCAAGAACGCCAATTTGCATGTTATTTGTTGCTTTCTTGGACTCTTTTAACATTAAAAAGCTACCAGGCCCAGTGACCACCCTAGCCCAATGAGCCCTGTCATTAATTGTAGACGACGCGATAATTCAATGATGCAATAAGAGATTGTCCCTCCGTTCATCATTTGTTGACATTAATAGTATCGGAACGTTTACGATTTGTTGACCTTTTTTTATTTTGGGACATAGGCCCCACAATCACTTTAACAATTTATCACTTTAGTATATAGTACAATTTAAAATATTAGATAGACTCACAATTATTCTACTTTAACACTTTAATTCATTAACATGGATCTTTAAAATACATTAAACTTCGTACCCAAAATTTTAATTAAACAAATGGTAGACAAAGGACGGAGGGAGTATCATGTAAATATTTAAAAATAGAGGATCAGATAAGCCGCACTAGAAATAAAATAATTATAAAAACTTATCATCTCAAATGCTCTCATAATTCATCTCTTTTAATACAGTGTTATCTTTTCATATATAACAACCGACAGCAATAAGAGATCTTGAATTCAATAAAGGTTAGGTGGAAGTGTAGGTTTTAAGATAACTGAAAGAGGGTGTTTAGGATGTGTTGAGAGCCCATATTCTTCCTCCATGGATATATCTCTAGGCCTCATCCCCTCCACCAATTTCACCTCAAACCCATGCAACAAATTAGCCAATGTTGTTCCAACAATCTTGAGTGCAAGATTGTACCCAATGCATCCTCTCCTTCCTGACCCAAAGGGCAAAATAGTAAAATTACTTCCCGTCACATCGATCTCTCTCCCCATAAACCTCTCCGGCAAGAACTCTTCAGGCGAATCCCACGAGTTCGGGTCCCTTTGTATGCTCCATGGATTCACAATGACGGTCGTCCCTTTTGGTATGTTGTAGCCTGCAGGATTGTATATTTTCGTATAACATCTCATATTTTTCATTTCATTGAATTTATAATTAATTTATAGCACGAGATGTAATATGAAAATATAAATAGAAACCTCGTACCTGCCACGTTGCAGTCCTCGGTCGCGTAACGGTGGGCTAGTAACGTGGCAATCGGACGCAATCGTAATGTTTCGAAGATGATGGCTTCTATATATGGCAAGTGAGTCAAGTCATTCTCTTCTACCCATCTGTTTCTTCCGATCACACTGTCGAGCTCAGCTTTCGCCTTCTCAATTATGCGCGGTTGTTTGAGGATTTCGTGCATAGTCCATTCGACTGCGGTGGCTGAGGTATCCGTGCCGCCAACAAGTAGGTTCTGCAATAATAATATCATAACACGAATGTTAAATCATTAATCATTACATTAATTAATTTTTCATATTTCCAAGGTCGGCGTTAATTAAGACTTTATTTATTATGTGCCATGGACGATGTTATGATTGAGAGGTCATAAATATGTAGTTTTGAAGCTTGTGCATAGGGTTGTAAACGAACCGAATCGAATCGAATATTACACTATTCGAATCGAATTTGTTAAATTTTTTGCGAATTCGAATTCGAATTCGAATATTATGCGAATTTGAAATCTGATTTGTATTTGAATTTCTCGAATAATTTAACGAATCCGAATCGAATATCGAATCACTTAGATTTTGTATATTCGTTTAAAAAATGGCTCGTATTTAAAATTATTCGATTGGATAATAGCTTAAATTAATAGGTTGAGTTTGGAGCTATGGAGTATACAAGCATTTAAGAACTAAACTCCTAAATAGACTTATAGAAATTACCAATAAAAGTACTCCTTCCGTCTCACTTCGTTAGTTACATAGATCAAAATTAAGAAAATAAAAGATGCTAGAGTGATACCTGGTTAATCTGTTAAGTTAATTGAATTTTCATGTATTGTCATTTTATTTTATTTCATTTCATTTTAATATGATTAATAAAAATATAAATGTCTAGACTTGAGCTATGGGCTTTTAAAATACTTAAGAAATCAGTTTTTAATTGGAGTTGATAAATTATCATATACTACTATAATATAATATATATATATATATATATATATATATTTATCTAAATGAATATTTACGAATATCGAATCGAATATCATAATTTGTTATTTGTATTTGATAAGTAATCGAATCATAAAAATTATTTGATTTCGAATTCGAATCGTAAAATATCGAATACGAATACGTCTAATCGAATATGAATCTCGAATCGAATCAAAATTATTTGATTTGTTTACAAGCCTACTTGTGCATATAAAATTTCATCATCATCATCATCATCATTATTATTATTATTATTATTATTCATTTTTGAATTTATAAATTTATATAGGAAACTAGAGATATCAGATTAAATTATTGTTTCTACGGTATAAGTTTTCCTGCAAAACCATTTCATTTTTTTTTATCAGGCAAACACAACACAAAAATTATTTTCATTAATTAATTTTGCTTAGAATTCTTATGAAAAAATTTCAGCTCAAGAACTCCTATGTATACATTCTTATTCTAAAATTACAACATAAGCATATTTGAACATTTAAATTTATGGTTTTTTTATATATAATTATTGAAGTTATATATGTTTTTTTATATATGATATTTATAAATTATTCTCTCATAGTGCCGGGAACAATTCTATTTTATTTTAAGGAAGTATATTGCTAGTATTAGAGTTTGTAGAATGTTAAATGCAAAAAAATATATATATATATAAAAAAATAAAAAAATAAAAAAAATAATAATAATAATAATAATAAATAAAATAAAACTAGGTAAGGATGGAATTATATACCATTATCAAAGCCTTGACACAGTCCCTATTGAGTTCAACTTGAGCATTAGGATCCTCACCAATCTCCAACAAAACATCTAAAAAATCCCCTTTAACAAATTCTTCTCCTGCATCCCTTCTACCTAAGCGATCATCAATCACAAAATCAAAAACTCTATCCATTTTCTTGCGCAAAGCCTTCATTCTCTTAACGTACCCCTGCAAATCAAGAAAGCCAAGCCACGGAATCCAATCTCCCACATTGAATGCTCCACTAAGAAGAAACCACTCTTTCACTATCTCAACCAATTCCTCATCTTTGGTTACACCGAAATATTTGTCGCCAACTATAAACCTACATATTGTAGTCAGAGTATAACGCAACAGCTCATCTCTGAGCACAACTTGATTCTCCGAAAGGGTTCGTAGACGAGAGAGAAAATTACGCCTTTCGTCTGCACGAATCTGCTCCCAAGATTCAAGTTTTTTAGAACTCAACGCCCTTAACATGTATATTTTACGCGCTTCTCTCCAATAAGGGCCGTAAGGAGCAAATGATACGTCCGAGTAGTTGAAGCTAATGTATTTACCTGCAGCGAGTGCAGGCCTCGAGGCGAAGACCGCATCGTGCGCCTTCAAGAACTGCTCGGCCATCTTAGGCGACGATGCGATCAAAACTGGGAATTTTCCGAACTTTAATAGCATTAATTCGCCATATTTTTGGGATAAATGGTGAAGGGATCGATGTGGGAGAGAGCCAATGAGGTTTAAGTTACCGATTATAGGCCATGGTTTTGGACCTGGTGGGAGATTTCTTGCTCGTCGATGGCGTCTGCCTAGGGCTATTTGTGAGATGATGGCTACTGCAGCGGTGCATAGTAAGGCTAGGAGTAACGAGAAAGAATCCATCTTGAGCAAATTATCAAACATTTTGTGTGCAGAAAAATTTGTTCGGAGGCAAGTGATATTAGAGTTGAAAATAACGATACCCTCTATTTTCAAACATCTTTATCTATCTCTGATTTTGATTGATTCTGGTTTTATTGGTGTATACTATTCAATAACGATGAGAGTGATGATATGAAAAAATATAATATATAAGGATATGAAACCTTTTGATGTGAAATCTGAGCTACCTACAGCAAAAAAAGTCTTGAACTTATCACTATTAATTAGTTATTAGTTATTACTAGAATATATTGGGCGGTAGGTAGCAATAATTTATTGAGTCAACTGTCAACTGGGAACAGCTCATGGTAGAGGCGGCCACGGTTCCAGTTCCGATTCCGACAAAAAGGAACCAGAACTGAACCGTCCCCCTTACGGTTCCGGTTCGAACCGGCCCCCCCTTTTTTTTTTCCTCTTTTTTTTTTTTTTCTTTTTTTTTCTATATGCATACTTCGTTTATATTTGTTTCGAGTTTAATTGTAAGAGCATTATAATCTAAAACTGCAAAAGAAATTGGAAATATAACAAATGAGTTGATTATTCAAATTTTATTTATTTATTTCACATAAACCCTTGAAAATCACATTTTTATTTCAAAGGCCGAGTCTCGTTAAAATCTCAGTGAGGAAAAAGAGTACTCGTCTAAGATTTGACATAAAAAATTACATGTTATCGAAATCGAAATCGTCGTCGAATTCGTTTGTTTCTGCTTGAGAGGTGTCAGTGTCAGTTCCCGCGTCGGTGGTGATTAGTGGATCATCTTGAAAGACCTCATCCCATTTGTTCTCTTGCTCTAGCATCTCAGCTAAGGTGTAGTCTTTAAGCAATACTTGTGCCTCGAGATTTTTTGGAGCCATTGTTGAACGTCTTTCGTCGAGTGTGTATCCTCCGCTGCTAAATGCTTGCTCGACCGACACCGTTGAGGCATGAATGACAAAGACTTCTCGAGCCATAATGGAGATGATTGGATATTGTGCAAATCTTTTTGACCATCAATTCAATAAATCGGACTCTTTCGAACCTGCACTTGTTAGCTCTGCAGTTTTGGGTTCATTTAAATACATAGAAAGTTGATCACCTTGTGAGTACAAACTTGAGCCGATATTTTCGAAGAAACTTTGAAGTTATCGAGCTCGTTGACTGTCACCACTAATTCCTAAATCAAAAGTTGGCCTCGGTCTACTACTATGGGCAGAAGCAGCAGAACTCCCAACACTCCCCTCATACTTCTGTACGAAGTCATTATATAGGTACCTCAAAGATTGATCTAGGTTCGTTTTAACAAGATCAAGGGTACGCAAATCTAACCCTTCCCTACCCGGTGCGTTTGCGAAGATCATATCACCTAAGGCGTTGTAGTAGAATTCTAGGAGTGTGATGACGCCATCAAGCTTAAGACTAGGGCTCAAGATGGCTGCTACTAAGAAGACGTCGGGTATGACAACGAAGTACTTCAACTATTTCAATATCATCTTAGAAACGGTAGCATTGAGATTAGTTATATGGTTGAGTTGTTCAAACTTAACTGCTATAGTGGCGAAATGATACAGTACACGAGGAGAAGTTGGATAATAATTACCGGAAAGATCCTTAGTGGCAGTATGAAAATCTTCTAACAATGAAGTCACTTTCTCACAATCCCCCCAATAAGCCTCCAAAAGTATGTGATTTGAATCCTCAACTTGAAAAAAAGCACAAGTCCTCCTTATACTTTCCGGTGTCCCTAAGCATGTCATAAATTGAGTTTCATCTAGTGCAGACATCTACGTTGAAGCTCTTACTATGACCTCTCCTAGATTTAATGAACTTCACCCAGACCCTATGGAGTTTGTTAATTGAATATTTTGTCATTTATATGATTTGGTTTTTTGTTTAAATATTTAAATTTAAAGTTTGAACATTATCACAAGATTCACAACTCACAAGTGCACAACATCACTAGGCTACTATATTTTAACTTTGAATGAATAAAAATACATATGTATGTAGATTTATTCATTTGTACTTTTTTCAATTAGAATTATATCTTAACAATGAAAAATCTCTTTCAGTTTACAAATTATACTTTATAATTTGGACATTAAGAATTCATTAAAATGGATGTATACTAATAAAATGTTAGATCAAATAATTAGTATGATATTTATACACAACATACAAATAAAATCTAAAAATAAACAAAAATAAACAAAAAAAAAAATTGCTGGTTCATCCGGTTTTTTAACCGGAACCGCCGGTTCCCGGTTCCTAGATAATGGAACCGGAACCGCACCACCGGTTCCGAATCCAGTTCCGAACTGCCGGTCCCGGTTCAGGTTCGAAAACCGGCAGTTCCGGTTCTGATGTAGATGAAGAGGCGTTGCTCTTCAATGATGGAGATGAAGATGCACTGTGGAATAAATAAAGAGTTATTATCTTTTATTTCTTTAGTTAGTAATTAATTATCTTGGGGCTTTTGGTTTTATAAGACTATTATATATATGGGGTGCTGCTACTGTTTTGGGGTGGTGAAGAAAAGTTATCAATAAAAATTGAAGGGGTTTTTCCCTATTCGTTTCGTGTTCCGGCATTCCATTGAATCAACGGAGCTCATTACATGATGTTCTTTGTTTAATCTCTGTAGTGTTCTTCCGGTATTCATCGTCGAATCAACGGTTTAACTCTACATTTATACGCTTCCCTGCATCAGTTGGTATCCAGAATCTTGCTATGATCCTCCTATGCGATGGAGCATCTTTTTGCATCTTTGGATGACGGTAATGCTAGGTTTGATTTGGCTGCGGATTATTTGGGTCCTCCGATTTATGATGATGAGTCTTCTATTTTTCTATTGAATGACTTTAGCGATTTCTTCTTTGATGATTCTCATGATTCTACATATACGAGTCCTCCAATTTATGATGATTATCCCCCCATCTCCCTTGCACTTTGATTTTGATGTGTTTGGTGTAGATTTCTTGGTTGATGATTCTCTCGTTGATGATTATTCGAGTCCTCCTGTATATGACAATGAGTCATCTCCTAATTCACTATTAGACAACGTGTTTGTGATCTATTTCTTAATGCATCTCATGTTGAAGGCTATGTAAATGTTGATGCTCCGATTTATGGTAACTCACGCCCTATGCAGCAGGAAATTTTAATGGGTGATGTTACACAAACTGTGGCTGTAATGGTGAAGTACACTTATGTCTCCTTAAACCGTTTCGTTGACAGCGTAGACCATCAACAATTCTTTGAATCAAGATGCTCTATTATTGGTTATTTTTATCTGTATAAGCGAGATGATATAATTTGCAAAAAGGTTAATGCTAAATACAAAGTGGACGCTGATGCATGTTGGCGTGAGGTGCACTTTGAGTTTTTGATGCCTTTTGCATTTGATAATTCTTTTGGAGATGAAGCCGGTTCCGATTCGAGGGCAAATCATTCTGACGATGGGGAGAATGATGTAGATGAAGAGGCGTTGCTCTTCAATGATGGAGATGAAGAGGCCCAGTGGAATAAATAAAGAGTTATTATCTTTTATTTCTTTAGTTAGTAATTAATTATCTTGTGGCTTTTGGTTTTATAAGACTATTATATATATGGGGTGCTGCTACTATTTTGGGGTGGTGAAGAAAAGTTATCAATAAAAATTGAAGGGGTTTTTCCCTGTTCATTTCGTGTTCCGGCATTCCATTGAATCAACTGAGCTCGTTACATGATTTGTTTAATCTCCGTAGTGTTCTTCCGGTATTCATCGTCGAATCAACGGTTTAACTCTACATTCATACGCTTCTCTGCATCAGGTTCGGTTCGGCGGTTCCGGTTCTTTTGGCCGGCTCTAGCTCATAGTAGAGAAAATTTGAATATATTTCTGTAGAAATAAAATATTGTACGTTTTGCCTCGATTTCAGTATATTATTACTAATAAATTCTATATATAAATTGAAAGAAATTATTCATAATTAATTTTTTTTCCTTATACGAACAAATAACTAAATTATTTTAATATATAATATCACAATTATCTAGTTGAGAAATATATAATCAAATCGATCGACAGCCAACTATAAATTTGAAACTGAAATATTTTAAATTCGAAAAATTATGATATATGAGAAAAGAAAGAAAAAGGAGAAATTACATCAATCGAATAATAAAAAAAAAGCAACATATTTTTCTATAAAATTTAATACTAGCATATATTTTTATAAGAAAAAAGTTAAATTTGTATATTCTGATATTGTGATATATAGTGATGGGCCGGTGATGTTAAAAGTCGAAAGAGTACAACCGAATATATTGCAGCCACGTCTTTTGTTAAAAGAACTCAATTTGATAAAAGAAGATCCTACAGAAATATGTGTTGATAACAAGTCGACTATTGTGTTGGCCAAGAATACAGTGTTTTATGATAGAAGCAATCAAGCAAACATATTGAATTATTCTAGATCACATTTCTAAAAAAGAAGTGGAGCCTTATTTTTATTTCTGTAATAGATAGTGAATATGTGTTACAAATGATATGTTGTAGTGGAAAAAAAAATTAATATCTAGATTAAATATTAGTACTTGTAAAGAGTTAGTGAGTAAATGACGATGATTGTGAGGGTTAGTGAGACTCTGTTCTTGACAAGGATTAGATGAAAGGTAACATTTAACTCCACAAAATAATCTTGAATTTATAAGTTCATTTTCCTAGTCATTATCCTCTTTCATCTTATTTCAAACGTAAATGTTCTCCATTTTCTGACACGTACAAAATCTTAATTATGGAACATATTTTTGCAAAATACGTATTTTTAGAACACCTACATCACAGGCAAGGGCGGAGAATACATATTATTTAGAGAGCAACTCTTCACATTTATTTAATAATAACTTCTCATTTTCTTTCTCATGATGAGAGAAACCTAGGGGTCGTACCCAATAGTTCAAACATGGTAAAGGTGAGGTGGGAGTGTAGGCTCAAGCCTCAATGATAAGCTTAAGAGACCCATTAAGATGTGTGGTAAGTCCAAATAATTCCTCCATACATATATATCTTGAGGCCTCATCCCATCAACCAATTTCATCTCAAAGCCATGAAACAAATTAGCCAACGTTGTCCGAACAACTTTAGTTCCAAGCTTGTATCCAGGGCATCTCCTTCTTCCCGAGCCAAATGGCAAGAATGCAAAGTTACTCCCTGTTGTATCAATATCTTCTTCCTTGAGAAATCTCTCAGGGAAGAATTCTCTTTGGAATGTCGTACCCTCCTACGACCTTGCAGTCTTGTATCGCGCAATGAATTATCAACGGAGAAAGTGGATGCAATCTGAATGTCTCCATGATTATGGCATTTATGTAAGCCAGCTGAGACAAGTCACTCTCTTCTACCCATCTCCCCCTTCCAATCACCCTGTTTAGCTCTTCTTTCGCCTTTTTAGCTACACGAGGATGCCTCAGACCTTCAAGGATAGCCCATTCGATTGATGAAGCTCAGGTATCTGTGCCACCAGCTACCAAGTCCTACAATGTTATAAGGTTAAGGGGTATTTATCTGTGTCATTGATGATAATTAAAGTAGGTTAGTTGTTGCAAAGACTTTACTAGCTCAACTCCATTTATATTAAATTCTTGAGGTGATTGAGTATATCTTATCTTTTACGTCTTTGCATCGTTTTTCATATTTTATTTTATTTTATTTTATTTGTGTATGCAATGATAAGATTGAGACTGACAATGAGAATGGATCTTTCTGATGTGGGCCAACTGAGATTGGCTATGGGTACAAAAGTTTCCATGCTTTGCCCATGCAGTATCAAAAAGAAACCCATGTGTTACGTTTTTGGATATTACAAACCGCCCTTATATTTCTTCTCTTTATCTCGATATATTTGATTGAAATCCGTCAATCAAATATATCGACATCAATGAGACAGATGAAGTATAAAACACCCTAGTATAGCATATTAAAAAAGCCCAGCCCACATATAACTAGAGCTTCCTTATATCTTTTATTACCATTATAAAAGAGTATATATATATATATATATATATATTCTTACAAATTGGCTTTATCTATTTTATCCCCTAATAGAAATATACTTTAAGGTTAATTGCGTGAAAATAATATTATGTAAACAGTACTGTAGGCCTATTGCAACTCATCAATTTACTATGATAATGTTTATTGTTGCTTGTATACCCATCACAACATACACCCTATTATTGATCAATAATTGAAAGTATGGGTACGTACAAACAACTATTAAAAATAAAGTATTCAACTTAAAAAATAAAATTATAAAGTATTCAGAATAAAAAAAAAGGGCAAATATTACAACATATAAATTAAATCAATTTACAAAGTTTATTTGTCTTATATTCACGTGATGATGTTTATTATTGCTTGTATTCTCATAAAAAACATACACCCTATTGATTAATAATTAAGAGTATATGTACGCACAGAAAAACTATTAAAAATAAAGTATTCAGAATTAAAAAAAAAAGGCAATTATTACAACTTCTTCAATTTACAAATTTTATTTATATTTTATGCACACCAATAATTGAGACTTTAAGAAAACAAATTAAAGTATCAAGATTTAAAAGAAAGGGCAAATTATTCAATTGAAGGAGTCGCAATATATATATATATATATATATATATATATAGGGATGGGTTATGGTGAAAACTAATTATTACGTGAAACCTGCAACACATCATAAAATGTTGCATTCTCATGATGATGCATTATATGCATAAAAATAATATAAAATAAAATAAAATAATATATTTTATTATGCAAATTCTCATAATGATGCATTATATGCATAAGAATGATATAAAATAATATATTTTATTATGCAACATTTTATGCACAAAATGCATCATTTTATGCATAAAATGCAACATTTTATGATGGGTTGCAGGTTTCACATAATAATTAGTTTTCATAAGATCTACTACCTATATATATATATCAGAAATAATATAATATATTAGATCTATTTCAAGCTTTCTTGATATTGCATATGCTTCTCTCTTTCTCATATATAGATAATTCATTCGTTTAGAAAAAGAATGAAATTTTATTGTTCAGCTGAATAATTCTGTCGACTTCTTTGAGTTCATTTAATATAAGTCGAGTGCTTGTAAAAATATCGAAATCTTAAAAATCAAAATCAAGAAAACATAAGGGTTGGCCCCAATGAGAAATTAAAATGAAACACCCACTTAGAGCTACCTTTCATATTAAAAAATCACTACCATTTTTTTGCTCAACCGCCTATAATTTCCATGAAACACTATAATGAAAATTGAAAATGACCTCTTATCTTAATTTAGCAAGGCACGCTAATACGTAATACTAAATTTCAGTGCACCAAGTAAAAAAGAAAAGAAAAGTTCGAACACTCAAGAAAACCAAATTTAGTAGTTATTGCATTTTAAATGTATCTTTCATGGGATATATGAACAAGATTTTACCCATGGTGCTGTCTTTATGTTATTAAATAATTAATTCGACCTTATTTACATATTAAAAAAGATGTTAGGTCTGCTAAGTTTATTAAATTAAGCAATCAGATGCCCACTGGTCTATATAATTAGCCAAATCAATTAATAACATACATTACCAAGTAGCTATAAGGTTATTAATTAATTATTTAATAAAAAACTTTAATTCTTTAGCCACCTAATAATTCCTAACTTTTTAGAGCTACCCCTATAACAAAACAAAAAAAAAAAAAAATCAATTTACTTAAGTAGAGAGTTTGGGAGTATCATCTAATCAAACATGCATTTGTATTATACTACCTCCGTCCCGTCGAAATAGCCTTGTTTCTATATTTTATACCTCACATATATTCAAGAAATCAGGCCATTTCGACGGGACAGAGGGAGTATATTTAATGTAAAATGAAATTGAAATCACAATACACAAATACTAATATAACAGCCATATAATCTTGATTTATTGATGACATTTATACACCTTTACTATCAATCAGAATTAATTTGGTAAAGGTGGCTAGAAAGTGTAGGTTCCATAACGATGGAAAGTGGGTGCTTAGGGTTTGTGGTGAGTCCATAGTCTTCCTCCATGTATATGTCTTCAGCCCTCATGCCCTCCACCAATTTCAGCTCGAATCCATGCAGCAAATTAGCCAACGTTGTTCGAACTGTCTTAAGTCCAAGATTGTACCCGGGGCATCTCCTTCTGCCCGAGCCGAAGGGCAAAAGAGTAAAATCGCTTCCGGTCATATCGATCTCCTTTCCTAAAAATCTCTCGGGCAAGAATTCTTCGGGCGAATCCCACAATTTCGGGTTCCTTCCCATGCTCCATGTGTTTATGAGGACTGTCGTACCTTTCAATATGTTGTAACCTGTAATACTTTCATATTATATCTCACATTTTAGGGATGATATCCTCCTATCCTTAAAATGGCGTCCCAATGATGTCCTATAATTCAATTTATACTAATTTTATATTATTTTTTATAAAAATAAAAATACTATAATATAGTAAATCATAATAGACCTTTATAAGAAAAAAATTGATTTTTTTGAAATTATATACTTTAGTTTTGAATTTTTCAACTCTAATATACTAATAAAAGTGAAATAAAATTATAAAAAAATAATTATAAACCCTAATGGGGATAGATGAACCATTGAAAATAATCATTAAATTAAACTAAATCATTATAAAATAAATTTATTTAAAAAATTACATAAAAATAGTAAAAATTGAATTACGGAACACCATTGAGACATAAATTTGAGAATAGGATCCCAAGCCCACATTTTATCGCGTTAATATCACTTATTATCTCAATTACTTAGATTTATAGGCCTTAGGATAAATAAAATATGTAGGCCGTCGGTGGTTATGACTTATGAGGGCAAAATAGTTCATCAATAATATTTTTTTTTAGTTAAGAGACTATGAAAAGTAAAAGGGGGCTATGTAGAGAATTACCCATAATATTAACTAAATATGTCGTAGCCTTTTTTATCAGACCCAAAGATAAGGACCATGAATTGGACTGCGAATTAAATATGTACAAGTACAACATTGGGCCTTTTTCTTATCGAATGTTAGACCTCTCTATTTTAATGTGTGGTATGGGCTACAAACTTTTTTTCAACTTGGTTTTTGCCCTTTTTTCACCTACGCCCTAGACGGTTGCACTTCTTGTCTCTGTCCGTTTGCCCATGCTTTCAATAAGGGACATCTCAAATAGCACTTAAAATAAAAAAAAAAAAATATTAGCCACTAACTTAAAAATATATAAATTTTAACTATTTTCATTATATGGAGACAAAATTGCCCTTATGTTTCTTTTCTCTCTCTCACGTCTTTCTCAAAACTGCAGCAAGTTTATTTCTCTCCTCTCTCATATCCATTTTCATCTGACGAACTGCTCCCTCCCCACTCCCCCTCTCCATTTTTTCCGGTGAGCTATTCCTCCCTAACAACTTCGCCGCCGTGTCTACCATCGCCATTGCGCTCCGTTGCCGGCACATAACTCCACCGGTTCACAACTGCCACCTACCTCTTTATCTCTCCTCTCTCTTACTTACGGTTCTTCTTCATTTTTTTCCAGCGAGCTCCTTCTCCCCCACCAACTTCGCCGCCGTAAACCTTAAACCCATATCAGGCTCGATTGGCTCGAACAAGATTTGTTTGAGCCCTCTCCAATTTAATCCTCTTTAAATCCTAAATATAACGCTCGATCGAGTCACTTCTGGTGCGATCGAACCGTAACAACTCGATCGAGCATCATTTGGCTCATTTGAGCCCGAGCAGAATAAATCGAAATTGAAACTTCGCACGTATGTTCTCGATCGAGCATGAGTGGGTTCGATCGAGCCCATAAAGTCCAATCGAGACTGACATTCAAACTTAATACGATTAAGGCTCGATCGAGATGTTGGGGGATCGATCGAGTTGTCTGGGTATTGATCGAGCATCTATGGATTCGATTGGGGCTCAATCCCGTCTTCACATATCAAAGTCAGAATGCAAAAAAAAAAAAAAAAAAAAAAAAAAAAAGTTAACAGAGAAAGAAGTAGCAGCAGCGGCTGCGCAAGAAAGAAAGGGAAAAAAAGAGAGGGAGAAAAGAAGTGGGAGTGGGGATGGGCGCAAAGAGATGGGCGAGAAGAAAAAAAATTTAAAAAAAAATAAAGATAGAAGAAGGAATAGCAGTGCGAAGATGCAGAGGGAAGAAGGTGGAGAAGAGAAAGAAGGGGGAGAAGAGAGGGGTGGGGACGGTGGATAGTTTCTAGGTTTTTTGTTTTTTCTCATTTTGTTTTTTTTTTTTTCATAATTTTTTATATTAGGGGTAATTTTGTCTTTTTACATTGAAAGTGACTAGTATTTATAAATTTTTAAGTTAATAGTTACTATTTATCTTTTCTTAAGTTAAGTGGCTATTTTAAACCATTATCACTTTCAATAAATTGAAAATATTGACGGGCCGGGACAATCCAAACCACGGACTTTAATAGCTCTCTCTAATCTCAAATTTATGATCGAATTGGTATAATTGAAAAGGTTGGCACAATCTTTAACGATGGGTGGACTAGAGATTTTTTTTAAAAAAATATATATATATAAGGGGTCGTTTGGTTCAAGTTGGGTAAAGGAAATATAATGGAATCAAGTCAAGTAAAGGAATGATAATGATAATGATTACTTTTATTGAGTGTTGTAAGAGGATTTCCTTTCTACTTGTTTCCCCTCATTCTTGAGGAGTAACAATGTAATGAATTGAGTTACCCTCAAATAATGAAAATGGATAACCTATTACTCAAACCAAACAAAAAGTTATGAAATCAATTAATTGTTTCCCTTTCCCTACCAAAAAAATGTGAACCAAATATGGACTAAATGAAAAGAATAAATTAATCTCATACCTGCAACGTTGCAATCCTGGATCGCGTAATGTGGAGCTAACAGTGTAGCAATCGGATGCAATCGGAATGTCTCCATGATGATGGCATCTATATAGGGCAAATGAGTGAAATCATTCTCCTCCACCCATCTATTTCTTCCGATCACTCTATCTATCTCTTCTTTCGCCTTTTTAATTATGCGTGGTTGTCTGAGAATTTCGTGTATGGCCCATTCAATTGTTGTGGCAGATGTATCCATTGCACCAACTATTAAATTCTGGAAGCACCAATTATTGAAGTTACAAAAATTTCCCAAATTAGGACTAATTTTATGTGGGTCTAAAAAAGTTGACTTTAAATAATACATACACTGAAAATAGATAGTATTAACAATTTTGAAGTACACAATTCTTATCATATATATACTAAAAACCTATATGCACATATACTAAATTGCTAATATGTCCTCGAATACTAAAATACTCTTTTAATTTATGCTAGTACTAGATTAAAAAGGATATATTTGATTAGAAATTATTACCTGTATCAATGCCTTGACACAATCCCTTGTGAGCTCAACTTCAAGATTACCATCCTCAACCATCTGCAGCAATGTGTCCACAAAATCTCTAGGGGCAAAATCGTCTTTCGCAGCAGCCTTCTTAGCTAAATGATCATCAATCACATAGTTGTAAAACCTATCCATCTTCTTGTTCAAATCTTTCATTTTCCTCACATACCCTTGCAAATCAAATGAGCTAAGCCATGGAATCCAATCCCCAATATTAAAAACCCCAGAGAGAAAAAACCACTCATCCACAATCTCATGAAGTTCATCCATATTTAGATCATACTTTCCTCCTTTGGAATCACTAAAATACTCATCACTTGATATCATCTTCCATATAGTCGACAAACTATAACGCGACAAATGGTCTTTGATCACGACCGGCTTCCCTGCCAAGGCTCGTATGGTTGACAGGAAATGTTGCCTCTCATCAACACGGACTTTTTCATAAAGCTCGAGCTTCTTAGCGCTGAAGACTTCTGATAGGTAAATTTTGCGAACCTGGCGCCAGTATAGGCCATACGGGGCCCATACTAGGTCAGAGTAATTGTAGCTGGTGTAAAAACCAACTGCAAGGGAAGGCCTAGAGGCGAAGCTTGCATCGTGCACTCTTAGGAACTGTTTGGCCATCTCGGGCGATGATGCAACGACAACTAGGAATTTTCCGAACTTTAGCTGCATAATTTCGCCGTACTTTTGGGATAGACGGTGAAGGGATTGATGAGGGATCGAGCCAAGAAGGTTTAGGTTGCCGATTATAGGCCATGGTTTTGGTCCCGGAGGAGTTTTTTGGTTTGATTGGAGTCGATTTTTGATGATTTTTGAAATGAAGGCTACTGCAACTGCATATAACAAGGCATATAGTATTGATGATATCTCCATTTGGGAATTGATTGATAAATGATGATTACATCAGGTTGCAGCAGAGAAATTTGTTTGTTTGGAGGGCAAATGTAGGTAATTAATAGATACTACTACTTTAGAACAAGAAAGATATATACCTTATTATATACTACCTCCATCCCATATAGTTAGTCCCTTTGTTTTATTGACTTTTTCGGCACGCGTTTCCACCGAAACCTAGTATAGGTTTTAAAATATAATTTTGAAGTATTTTTTTTACGGGATACTATGAGTGTCAAAGTATCCCGTAAAAGAAAAAATACTTCAAAATTATATTTTAAGACCCTTACTAAGTTTGGGTGGAAATATATGCCGAAAAAATCAATAAAGCAAAATAAACTAACTATATGTGATGCAGGTAGTATCATCGTATTTTGACCACACATTATAAAGTTTGTCACGTGCAGACACGTGGACAAAGACAGCAGGACTTTTCCAAAGTGAGGATAAGATATTTTTATTTTTTGAAAAGTACAACCATATATATCATGATAAATTACAATTCAACAATTATTGAGCATATTACAATTCAACAAATATTACAAATAATATTAAAGTACTAACGATCAAATCTATACAAGCACATAAATGAGATTACCTTAAGACTGTCTCGAGCAATGACTCTCATCTGACCCGACCTAATTCCAATTTTTAATAAAATATTCATTTATCTCTAATTCAATTTATATATACAATCCTCAATTTATTATAATTTTCATGCCCATTAGTGATACTAACCCAACCTCACACATCTTTTTTTTATTTGTTTATTATTTATCTGTGTATTGTTTATAACGATTTTACTATATATAAAAGATATAATAAAATTACATAAAAATGTTTTATATTTTAAATTTACATTTGTAATAAAATTTTTATTATAATTGATACTTTACTCAATAACACATACTAAAATTTACTAGAATTTTAATACGAGACTCAAAATAAATAAACCAAGCTACAAATTAATGAGTGAAACATTAAATTACAGCTTAAAAAAAAAAAAAAAACATACTTCCTCTGTTCTCCATCTCTTGGACTTTTTTTTGACACGTTTTTTTACGCTTTTTCATGATGGGTTTTAAAATGAATTTTTAATGTATTTTTTCTTTTACGGGATACTACAACATTCGTAGTATCCCGTAAAAGAAAAAAAAATTCATTTTAAAATTTATCATCAAGAAGCATGAAAACGCGTGTAAAAAAAATTCAAGAGATGGAGGACGGATGAAATATTTAATTATCAATGCCAAATCAAATCTTGCCATGTGCCAAAGTGAAAAAATAAAAAAATAGTATGACCTTAAGTGTGTTCACCGCCTAAGTTATGAATTAGCATGATTTTTTGAATTATTTTTAAATACGTACAGTTTTGTCTTATTCATTTGACCTCCAGCCGGTGTCACCGTTGGGGTAATCTAACTCACACTTAATAGGATTTGAACTCCTACTAAGAGAGACTTATGGTGCAACTTATATATGTAAAAGTAGAGTGTTGATCTGCTGGGCTACTCCTATAGACGCCACTTGTGAGCGGCCTTTACGTTTTTTTTCTCTTTCTAAATCTGTTTCTAATCCTATGCATTGTTCATCTTTCTTCGTTTTTATTATTATTTCTCTCTCTATTTCTAATATATACACGTTTGTAAAAGATCAAATCATATCTATAAACAAACAATTTTTTTGGTTTCATTTTATTACTTTAATTAGAGTTAAATTATATTTAAAATATGAAAAATTAATCTAATTGAGGATTATTAAATCCAAATGGAAAATAA
Organism: Mentha longifolia; assembly: GCA_001642375.2. Classification (NCBI taxonomy): domain Eukaryota; kingdom Viridiplantae; phylum Streptophyta; class Magnoliopsida; order Lamiales; family Lamiaceae; genus Mentha; species Mentha longifolia. Next base: position 6,634,406 of record CM038114.1, read on the forward strand.
TAAACCCTAATTGGAGATTATTAAACCCTAGTCAAACAATGATAAACCCTAATTGGAAATTATTAAACCTGAGTAAAAAAAATTATAAACCCTAATTGGATATTATTAAACCCTAATTGGATTCATTAAACCCTAGTTGGAATAATTACACCCTAATTGAAATCATAAAATATAATAGTTAAATTCTAATTATTAATTAATTATTAAGAATAAAGGCATAAGAATACAACGAAAATTGAATAGAAAAAAAGGAAATAATTGAAAAAAAAAAGAAAAAAAAAAGAGAGAAAACCTTACCTGAATTGTAGGCGCTCATGAAGAGCTCACAATATGTCGCCTAGCAGATCAATTCACTGTAAAAGTATTTTTGAAATAGAAAATATCATCAATAGACTTTTCTATCTCAATATTTATACTCCCCTTACAATTCGGAAAAAAGATTGAAATGTCCTTTTTTTGATTTTTTGGAAAATATTTAACTTTTTGAAAAGTATAAATCCTCTGTCAGATTTTTTCAGATTTTATACTTTCTTCATAATTATAAAATGAGACAAATAATGGGAGTAAATAATTTGATACAAATTGAAGACTATATAAAATGAACATAATAAAGTAACATACCAATATTTTACTGCAACGAAGTTTGAGATGAAATTCTCTACTACTTTTTGCGGAGTAATATGATTGCTTTACTGGAAAAGTAATTTAATTAGGCTGCTTGTAATGATAGAAATAGAACTTTCAAACAAAGTAAAACATTGGATATAATTAATTAGTACTCCGTATTTAATTCGGTTTTCAACTCTTCATCTGATTTGGTGAAGCATACAAGGCGGTAGAGCCGGCCAAAAAAACCGGAACCGTGGAACCGAACTGGGAACCGAACCGGAACCGGCGGTTTTTGAACCGGAACCGGAACCGGCGGTTCGGAACCGGATTCGGAACCGTCGGAACCGGCGGTGCGGTTCCGGTTCCATTCTTGAGGAACCGGGAACCGGCGGTTCCGGTTAAAAAACCGGAAAACCGGCATTTTTTTTTAATTTTCAATTTTTATATTTTATTTGTATGTTGTGTATAAATATCATACTAATTATTTGATCTAACATTTTATTAGTATACATCCATTTTAATGAATTCTTAATGTACAAATTATAAAGTATAATTTGTAAAATGAAAGAGATTTTTCATTGTTAAGTTATAATTCAAATTGAAAAAAGTACAAATGAATAAAACTACATACATATGTGATGTTTATTCATTCAAAGTTAAAATATAGTAGCCTAGTGATATTGGATGTTGTGCACTTGTGAGTTGTGAATCTTGTGATAATGTTCAAACTTTAAATTCAAATATTAAAACAAAAAACCAAATCATATAAATGACAAAATATTCAATTAACAATGTCACATGATGATTATGAATTGAAGATGACAAAATATACAATTTAGTGATTTACATAAAGATAATAAATTATCTAATTCATGAAGAAGATAAGATGAAGTGTCAGTTTTGAAAATTTTCATTCTAATTAAGAGTGATAACATGTTAAATTTGTATGAACTTTACATATTTAATTATCAATCCATAATTCCATATCATATGAAGTATATTTTTTAAATTATGTATTAATATTATCTATTGGAAAGAAAAAAAAAATAGTGGAACCGCCGGTTCCACCGGTTCCTAACCGGAGAACCGGGTGGAACCGGGGAACCGTGGAACCGGAGCGTCTTCAATTATGGAGCAGCAGCAGCCTGCAGAGCTGCAGCAACAACAGGTGCCCATGCTCATCATCAATTCAAATGTTATTTATTATTTTTTATTATTAATTCAAATTCAAATTTTAAAATTTTTCCCCCAACACTCCCACAATCTACACCTATAAATACCCCCTATATCAAACCATTTCTTCACACCTTCAACTCTCAATCTCTCATTTCTATTAGTTTTCGATTTGTTATATTTCAAATTTCTCTTATAGTTTTTGATTATAATGCTCTTACTATTAAACTCGAAACAAATATAAATGAAGTATGTATATAGGGAAGAAATAATAAATAAATAAAAAAAAAAAAAGAGAAAAAAAAAAGAAAAGTGGCCGGTTACATCCGGTTCGAACCGGAACCGGAACCAGAACCGGCGGTTCGGAACCGGATTCGGAACCGGCGGTGCGGTTCCGGTTCCTCTTTGGGGGAACCGTAACCGGCGGTTCCGGTTCCGGTTCGAACCGGAACCGTAACCGTAACCGTGGTCACCTCTATAAGGCGGCTACTTTTTTTTTTTTCCTATTTTCCTCTTAGGAACGGTGCAAATTAATGGTCCCAACATGATAAAAGAGACGTGCGATGACAAAATACTCGCTATAATCTATTCTATTCTGAGAATTTCATGTATAGCCCATTCGATTGTTGTGGGCCTTGTGGCCAATGTATCCATGCCACCAACTATTAAATTCTGCAAGCATAAACGGTTTCAAGATATTTTTTCTTATTCTCGTAACTAGCTAAATAGCATTTTCATAGTGCGTACGCAGGTAAAGTTATGGACTTAAATAATAAATATATTGTAAATAGATAATTGTACAATTTTAAATAGAGGTAATATAGTGATAGAGTTTGGTTCATATAGATTTAAATCCTAGCGTGAGAAATGTAAATTATGCTTAAAGCTATATAGAATCATGCTTAAAGCTATACAAAATTATGCTTATGTGGTATATTTTGTGCTTATAAGCACAAAATAAGTCTAAGCACAATCATGTACCATAAATATAATTTTGTATAGTTGTAAGTATGATTTTGTATAGCTTTAAACATAATTCGCACTTCTCACACTAGAATTTATTTGCATGTGAATCCTTCCCTATAGTGATATACGTATCTAACACCAAGCCAATCAAAATATACCTAGAACTTAAAAAAAATCAAAATCTACCTAAACTTTGTACAATGGGACTAAAATACCCCTCCTATTTTTCTCTCCTATCTTCATTCATGTTATTTGCTGTGTAGATGAGGCCCGTTTTTGTTTTTGCTTCTCTTCTCTTCTCACATTTTGCATTTCATTTTTGAAAATCTGATTTTCTCCCCTCTCTCTCTCTCTCACCCTTTCTCTCACATTTTATCCTATATGCTTCTCTCACGATGGCGGTGGCGCGGTGACTTCGACGGCGCCGGAAAAACCAGAGGAGGGGAATTTTTTTGTAGGGTTTTCGATTTTTGGATAAAATTTGGAGGCTTTGGTTCTCTCTCCCTTTGGGAGACAGAAGATTAAATACATATTAAAATAAATTAAACTAGCTAGGCCCCACCCATGTTTATATATTGTAATATTATTATCATTTACAGGGCAGAACTCGTAAGTGATCAGAAATCAAAATAATCAAAATCAATATTGTTTTTATGAATTTAGATAATGAAAATAGTGGTTATTCATGGGTTTCTTGGACAAGGTTTCGCGATTATACTAATTTCATACTCGGAAATCTGTAATCATGATTCTGTAATTGATGCTTGAAGTTGTTCGATGAAAAATGCTCGAAAATAAGATGATTATTCATGTTTGGTTCAACTTTTTTTGGGTATGGAAATAGAAACAATTAATTGATTCATTTATTTTTTGTTTGGTTTCAATAATAGGTTATTCATTTTCTTTACTTGGGGATAACATAATCCACCAAATTGTTATCCTTCAAGAAGGAGGGGAAACAAGGAGAAAGAGAATCACTTACAGGTGACTCTATTTCTACTATTGAACCAAATACTAAATAAAAGTAACCATTATTGTTACCATTTCCTTATTTGACTTGATTCCATTTCGCACATAAGAACAATCAGAATATTGATGAATTATTCTTTTCATTTCTATAAAAATATCTCTCTTTATTCTTTATTTTGAATAAAAAAAAGTTGTACAATTTTTTGTAATTTCATGTGTTCAATAATAAGTGCACAATATTAGGCATAACAAAACTATCCAAAATATTTAGCTATAACTTGTTATCTTAATTTATTTAAGATTTTAATTTCCAAACATTATACGTTATATGTTATGATTTTGGTGAGTAGAATTTACATTTGTATCCAATTACTTCATCTTGGCTTGGGCCTACTTCCAAACCACTTGGCCCAACAGGGTAATTCTAAACATAGCCCCCAAATTACTCTTCATAGCGTCTATTAAAAAATAATTACAAATTTACTAATTTATCCTCGTAGCAACATAGCCCCCGATTAATCCATTTAGCTACATACATTCGTATTTTTTTTCTTTCTTCTTCCTTTCAATTTTTTTTTTTTGCAAAACTGTAATCATAACTAAATAATAATCACAAAATAAAAATAACAATAATTACGATCACTATAAGTCTGTAACCCCACATATATAATGAGGTTCAAATATCAGAAATTACGTGAATGGGTAAAAAATGTACAACCCTCAAGAAAAAATTTGAAGAACCATCATAGAGCAATTCAATTGTGAGAGTGAATTGACTATTTGTGAAGCAAATGACATTCAATTGAAACTTTCATGTTCTGATTTAATTAACTCAATTTCTCTGGATTGTTGCTATTAATTCGCACACTGTATTTGTCCTTTGTATCCTAATGGAGTATTTGAAATACGTGGATGAAGATGATGGCATCTGCTAACTGTTGGCATAAATTTTTTGCAACAAGTGGTTGTTTCTTCACATATTTCCGTTCTTCAAGTTTCTGGGAATAAATCCAAATCAAAATTTTATTCCACAAGTCTCCATTTCAAATAGACTAATTCAAAACCCTTTTATGGCAAACATAGATCCAAATGAAAATCAAATTCTTCAAACTATAAATCTAATTAAAATTGATTGTGATTGATTCAATGAATAGATTTTCTTGTTGGATTTGTTGATATAGACCAACACCGAAACTTTCCCTCAATAAACTTCCCATTCTACGCCTAAGAAATCCATTAGAAAATCGATCTTCTTATCATCTTATTTGTTCAATTCTGTCTTCTTCGCAAATTGCATCTTAGTAACACGATTAATTCAATTTTCACGCTGATAATTCAGTCATATGCTCACCTTCAAGCCATAGTATTTATATGCCAATACAAACATAGTAAAATCGGGACCGGAAACGAGAGGATATATCATCTTTAAACTTTCTTCATGGCAGAAAAAAAAAAAAAAAATATCGATTGCAAATCTACTATCATGATATGGAAATATTTGGTGTCCAATATTTTTTTTGCGTTCGAGAAGCATACATAGATTATTTATTCAGACTTTTGGGGGGTTATAAACTTATAATGATGGTGAAGAATGGAGACGAAGGGCTATGAGGTGATAATAGTTTGATTGAAAGGGCTGTGAAATAAAAAAGAGGGCTATGTGATTATATACGTCCGGTGGCTACAGGGATAACATTGTCCAATAATTATTATTTTTATTTAATTTTTTATTAGGGGGCTATGAAGAGTTATGTATAGAATTACCCGGCCCAACATTGCCTTTTACGTTTGGGCTAGGCGGAACGTTCTCACTTCTCTAATCCTTTGTTTTACTTCGTCCCGTTCAAAGCGTTTCATTTCTTTTCGACACTGTAATTAAAAAGAAGATGTAAAGTGTGAAAATATGGCAGGGTCAACACTTTTAGAAAAGTTATTTATTCATTTTTTTATAAATACGAAAAAAAAAACACTTTGAATGAAACGTCTCAACAAGAAAAAGATGACAGTTTGAAGGAGACGAAAGGAGTATTAAACATGACTTATATCAATAAATAAATAAAGTGACAGAGAATACTTTGAAATTGGCGCCATTTAATTTTTCAAAAAAAAAAAGGAATTAAATATATAAAAGAAACAATTTCAAGTTTTCCACCTCGGTACTCCACTCGAACAAGCAGCACAGCGCATACTTGGCCAAGATTCTCTATTAAGACCATAGATCTGAGTCTGAGTCTAGTGTTCGGTGCGGTTTGGAAGAATTTGAGTTAACTCAACTCGGAACTCGGAATTAATGAAATATAATTAGCCGACGGAACCAACCGAACGCTCATCCAATCGTGGAGCTACCTCCAACTTATAAACACAGAAACAAACCTCCATAATTTCAATCGCATGTAAAAGCTCAAAAAAATGCAGAACATGAATGAAACTCTACTAGCCCTAATACTCACAGCTGCACTAGCCTTTTTCTCAACACTTATTTTCCAAAAACCTTCAAAAAAACCTACCACCGGGGCCAAAACCATGGCCGATAATAGGCAACATGATGAAAATTCTCGGCCCTTCACCGCACCGATCCCTCCACTCCCTCTCCCTAAAATACGGTGGAATAATGACTGTAAAATTAGGAAAGTTCCCAGTTGTGGTAGCATCGTCTCCTCTAATGGCGGAACAGTTTCTAAAGGTGCACGACACAAACTTCGCAACGAGGCCTTCGCTCGCTGCGGGTAAACACACTGCCTACAATTACTCAGACATGACGTGGGCCCCTTATGGCCCTTACTGGAGGCAAGCGCGCAAAATCTTCCTCTCTGAGGTTCTCAACGCGAAGAGGCTCGAGTTCTTCGAGCCTGTTCGCGTCGAGGAGAGGCGCTGTTTCGTCTCTCGTCTGCATTCCCTCTCGGGAAAGCCGATAGTTCTGAGAGAACATTTGTCGCGTTATACGCTTTCCAGCATAAGTCGGATGGCGTTTAGCAATAAGTATTTTGGTGAAACCGGAGAAGATGATCGTAAGAAGTCAATCTTCAAGCTTGAGGAGTTGCAAGGTATGTTGGATGAGTGGTTTCTGCTAAACGGAGTGATCAATATCGGAGATTGGATACCGTGGCTTAGTTTCCTCGACTTGCAAGGATATGTTAAGAGGATGAAGGATCTCCACAAGAAACTTGATAGGTTTAATGAGTTTGTGATTGAGGATCATGAAGCTAGAAGGGCTGCTGCACAAAAGGATTTTGTGCCCAAAGATGTGGCGGACATGTTGTTAGTGAGGGCTGAAAACCCTAATCTTGAGGTTAAATTGACTAGAGATTATATCAAAGCCTTATTGCAGGTATATATATATATATATATATATATATTCTCTCCCTCTCGTCCCATTTTAGGTGGCTCGCTCTCCTTATTGGGATATCCCGTTTAAATTAAGTAGCTCCCCTTTCAAGAAATAGTTATCTCATCAAACAGTGGTGTTTCATACCCATAATTTATTTTTTAAACCACTTTATACCCTTCTCCTTAATAGTGCCCGGAAACGAACCATTAAAATGAGACAGAGAGAATATTTATCTTGCTTTCATGTTCATTTACTACAACTTTTTTGAAATTCTTTAGGGGTGCATACTATGGGTGATGTATATTAATATTTGAAGAATTAAAAGCGTATGTGGAAGATTAGTTTATACTCCTTCCATCTATAAAGAGAGCGTTACATGTACAATTATAGTCAATGACCTCATACATTCTTTTATACTCCAAACATCTCTATTCTGATTATTATTATTTTTAAAATAAAAAAAAAGAAGCCAACATGCACTTTAAATTACCAACTGCCTACTAATTTTTTTTTATTAAAATTCATGTCACTAAGAGCACACTTCATTTTAAGTGGATAAAAGGATTATTAATTTTTATCTATCTGCTCTATCATCTAAATTAAATACTCCTTAACCTAAGCTCCATTAATAATCATGCACATTGCAGGACTTGGTAGCTGGTGGCACAGATACCTCAGCTTCATCAATCGAATGGGCGATCCATGAAGTTCTGAGGCACCCTCGCGTAGCTGAGAAGGCGAAAGAAGAGCTAAACAGGGTGATTGGAAGGGGGAGATGGGTAGAAGAGAGTGACTTGTCTAAACTGCCTTACATAAATGCCATAATCATGGAGTCATTCAGATTGCATCCACTTTCTCCGTTGCCGCCTCCTCATTGCGCGATAGAGGATTCCAAGGTCGTAGGATACGACATTCCAAAGGGGACACCTGTGCTCATCAACACATGGAGCCTAGGGCGCGATCCCAATTCATGGGATGCGCCCAAAGAATTCCTGCCCGAGAGATTTCTTGGGGAAAAAGATATCGATGCAACGGGGAGTAACTTTTCCCTTTTGCCATTTGGCTCTGGAAGAAGGAGATGCCCTGGATACAAGCTTGGGCTTAAAATTGTTGGGACAACGTTGGCTAATTTGTTGCATGGTTTTGAGATGAGATTGGTTGATGGTATGGGGCCTCAAGATATATGTGTAGAGGAAGTTTATGGACTTACTACACATCCTAAAGAGTCTCTTAAGCTGATCATGGAGTGGAGCCTACACTACCACCTCACCTTTATCAAGTTTTAACTACTCATGAATGAATGTACAATTGGGTACGGGCTGTGGGTTTGTCACATCATCTAGAGAAAAAAATAAACGTGAGGTCATGTTCTCTAAGTAATTTAAGAAATCTCAATAAAAGATAGGTTGTCATTCAATGAGGATTTGTCGCTCACATGTCGTAACTTGGGTGATCTGATATCGGATGTTATCCTATATTCTAAACTCGGTGTGCCAACCCTATTCCAAAATTCAATTTTTATTAGTTTTATATTGTATTTTATAAAAATAAAAAATACTATAACATACTAAATCATAATAGACATTTATAAGTAAAAATTGTATACCCTAATTTTGAATTTATCAACCATAAGATAACTAATAAAAGTGAAATTAAATGCTAAAAAATAATTATAATCCCTAATTGGATGGGTGAACCTTTAAAATAATCATAAAATTAAACTAAATCATTATAAAATAAATTCATTGAAAAAAATATATAAACAAATAGAATTCGCGATTTGGGACACGTTTGTGACACCGAGTTGGGGACAGAGGATCTCAAGACATCTGATATAAATGCTCATATGCATGGGCGGAGCTAGGAATCGTCAACCGGGTGGGATGAAAAATATTTTTTTTATATATATAATATATATATATATATAATTAAATATTTTGATATTCTCTTAGGTTGTGCCTTGAAAGACTCTAATACATAAAATTCATCAATAACTGAGTTTACATTGGTATTGTTTGCAAAATCCCTCTCAATAAATGAATAACAATCTAAATAGTTTTAAAATTCCACCACAAAATTAGAAAAGTAAAAAATACATATACATATACAAGTATAAAATAATCATAAAACTTGAATATTATATATCCACTTGAGATAGTACACTCTAATATTATATTATGCGCAACAACATATTTCTTCACGTAATCTGTGTCTTTTCCAAAAAATACTTTGTTTGGGGCTTTTAAAATTAATTTGGGCTGGACTACTATAATATTGAGATATGGATATATACATACGTATAAGAGATTGTTGTGGGCTTACACTGGGCTTCAGCCCAGTGCAGCCATAAGGTAGATCCGCCAGTGCTCATATGATGTATAGATAGCTGTATCGAGGGACTGTGATTATTATTAATAATTTATCTAAGAATTAATTTCTCAAATGAATTTTGAGTGGTGATGAGTGTTTATGGATGTTTAATTCCGTTTTTGAAGCATAAAAATACATTAGATTTTTTTTTTGAAATTAAAATAAATTAGATTTGACAAACACTATTTACTTGCATTCCTTGAATCTTATTTTTCATTTTTGGATTAGTGAAAGTTTGCATATGGCCGTAAGCCCAATGGGCCCGAATTATTATTCACAATAAAACCCGAAGAATATAAAAACTACAGTACCTTTCAAATGAAGTCTTTTGCTTTTAATATTTCAGCCAATTCATATTGAAATAGGAAAAAAAGAAAAATAAATAAATAAAGTGACTAGATCTGCATGTGATGTGAAACTTTGGGTGAAGGGTGCAAGAAATCAAAGTCTTGCTTGGTACATAAAATCTTGAGTCGATTATCTTATGCAATATTTAAATTTAAAATGTCAGTTACCACGTAAGGTATAACTAAATAAGATTTTAGTCGAGCAAAGATGAATATTTTTTCAATAACATGTAATTTAAAGTTATTTTTGTGGGCAAGTGGGTGGGGTTGTTGGGGGCCTTGGGGAAATTATTTTGTATAAGAAGTACCCATTTAGAAAAAGTAATAATTAAGGCAACGTGAACCTTTTTTTAATTGCAAGGAAAAAGACTCGTGTTGCTGGATTCATGCTCTTCAGCTTCTTGTTTCGTTTCCTTTCGTTGATTAGAATTAATGAAAGTATAATTAGATGATCAGTTGAGTAATCCGAAAAAAGGTTTATCAAATTTTATTTACTCTATGCTATATTATTCACGAAAATGGAAACATATCACATGTTTTTCAATTAGCGGTTTTTCAATTAGCGGATCGGATGTGATCCTTTGTCTCAAATTTGGTATCTCAAAATTTAATTTCTATTAGTATTCTACTTCCTCCGTCCACAATTTCTTGACATTAATATTATATCGAGATGTCCATTTCTTGTCACTTTCTAATTTGGGACATAGACCTACATACACTTTAACACTTTAATGTACTGTAAAAAATAATAGACGGAAAGCACAGAGTTAGCAACGTAGCAAGTGGATGGAAGCGGAAGGTTTCCATGATGATGATTGCATCTACATATGGCAATCGATAGATGTGATCCTTTGTCTCAAACGTTAATTTTTATTAATTTTATAATATTTAATAAAAATAAAAATATTATAATAAAACATAATAAATATTTATAACTAAAAATTATTTTTTTTGAAAATAATATACTCTAATTTGATTTTATTAACCCTTTACCATAATTAGGATAGAGAATACTATCCAGGCAGATTCTGTGGTTATCCGGGCCTTTATTGGATTAACTTAACTTAACTTAATTGAAACTAAAAATAGAAAAGTAGAAGAAGCAAAATCGACTGAACCAATGCTAGAGTTAGCTCCAGCTTATAAAGAGCCAACTATAGAAACAAAGCAACATAATTTCAACCACAAAACCTCAGAAATGCAGAACATCAATGAAACTCTACTAGCCCTAGTACTTGTAGCTGCACTAGCCTTTTTCTCAACACTTATTTTCCAAAAACCCTCGAAAAAAAAGCTTCCACCGGGGCCAAAACCATGGCCGATAATAGGCAACATGATGGAAATTCTAGGTCCTTCACCACACCGATCTCTCCACTCCCTCTCCCAAAAATACGGTGGAATAATGACTATAAAATTAGGCAAGTTCCCAGTTGTGGTAGCATCGTCTCCTCTAACGGCGAAACAGTTCTTAAAGGAGCACGACGCAAACTTCGCAACGAGGCCTTCGCTCGCTGCAGGTAAATACACTGCCTACAATTACTCAGACATGACGTGGGCCCCCTACGGTCCCTACTGGAAGCAAGCACGCAAAATCTTCATCTCTGAGGTTTTCAGTGCGAAGAGGCTCGAATTCTTCGAGCCCGTTCGAGTTGAGGAGAGCCGCAGTTTCTTATCTCGTCTACGTTCCCTTTCGGGAAAACCGGTAGTTCTGAGAGAGCATTTGTCGCGTTACACACTTTCCAGCATAGGTAGGATGGTGTTTAGCAACATGTATTTCAGCGAAACCGAAGATGATGGTAAGAGCTCCGTTTTCAAGCTTAAAGACTTGCAAGGTATGTTGGATGAGTGGTTTTTGCTCAACGGAGTGATCAATATCGGAGATTGGATACCGTGGCTTAGTTTTCTCGACTTGCAAGGATATGTTAAGAGGATGAAGGATCTGTACAAGAAACTGGATAGGTTTAATGAGTTTGTGCTTGATGATCATCAAGCTAGAAGAGCTGCTGCACAAGAGGATTTTGTGCCCAAAGATTTGGTAGACATGCTATTAGTGCTTGCCGAAAACCCTAATCTTGAGGTTAAGTTGACAAGAGACAATATCAAAGCTTTATTGCAGGTATCTATTTTATCTTGCTTTCATGCATGTTCATGATCACAATATATGTTTTTGAAATTTTAATTTCCCTTTGTATAACATTGAAGGACTTGCTAGCTGGTGCCATAGATACCTCAGCTACATCAATTGAATGGGCTATCCACGAAGTCCTGAGGCATCCCCGTGTAGCTGAGAAGGCGAAAGAAGAACTGAACAGGGTGATTGGAAGGGGGAGATGGGTAGAAGAGAGTGACTTGTCTCAACTGCCTTACATAAATGCCATAATCATGGAGTCATTCAGATTGCATCCACTTTCTCCGTTGCCGCCTCCTCATTGCGCGATAGAGGATTGCAAGGTCGCAAGATACGACATTCCAAAGGGGACGCCTGTGCTCATCAACACATGGAGCCTAGGGCATGATCCCAGTTCATGGGATGCGCCTGAAGAATTCTTGCCCGAGAGATTTCTCGGGGAACAAGATATTGATCCAACAGGGAGTAACTTTGCCCTCTTGCCATTTGGCTCTGGAAGAAGGAGATGCCCTGGATACAAGCTTGGGCTTGAAATTGTTGGGACAACATTGGCTAATTTGTTGCATGGTTTTGAGATGAGTTTGGTTGATGGCATGAGGCCTCAAGATATATCTGTGGAGGAACTTTATGGACTTACTACACATCCTAAAGAGTCTCTTAAGCTTATCATGGAACCTACACTCTCACCTCACCTTTACCAATGAATGAATGTTTAATCGTGTACGTAAAGTAGGTTTCTCTCATCATCTAGAAAGAAAATGAGGGGTTTGTCATTTAATAAATGTAAGGTGTTGTGCTCTAAGTAAATTATTGAAAAAATATACAATTAGTTCATTATCATAGTTTTTCTATGAGATTTGTTCTGCTTGAATATGAGTTTGAGATATATATATTAAAGTCTACTTGAATTCCAAAATTTGTCTCTCACATGTTCTAAATTTTAAATCAGAGATCTTTAAACATTGTGAATTGAAGATTGTTGAAGCCTCTTTTTTTTTTTTTTTCCGATACACGGTTGAGCAAAAATGAGTAGCTATATTTTGAGTGTAACTATATATATTTTGACAGAAATATAAGGAGTACGGGAGATTGAAAGGAGTATTTCTGAGTCAGAAATCTAGTATCATTAGTTGATGATCCTATTGTAGAATCTTAGGTAATTAAATATTTTACTCAATAATAAATAATGAGAGTTTATAAGTTTTTATACTATCTATGGCTCCTACACCAAATAGATCATATACGGGCTTAACACTTAGCCCAAACCAAAAATGTAAAAATATAACAAAACTCAAATTGAGTAACTAAGTGAAATAATAAAATACTCCCTCCGTCTCACTAAGTTAGATATTTTTCTTTTGGGCGCGGGAATTAAGGCGGAAGTGATTAGTGTGTAAAGTGTAATGTGTGTAGGGATATGGTGTTGTTTATGTATTTATACATATTTTAAAACAAGAGCATCATAGATGCATAAAAATATATTCATGTTTGATCTTAAATGAAAGATCGTATTGAGACCTTTAATTTGGTATAAAAATTATAAAAATCTGAGAACAAACGATCAAGTTATGACAATTTAAAGTTTTAGAATTTAAATTATATAGGGATATGTGCTGAAAAGTGAAAAGTGAATGGATGATGAGATTTAATTATAGAAAGTTAAGTGTAATAAGAGAGTGTTAATTATTTCCCAAAAATAAAAGGTGTCAAACATAGTGAGACGGTCCAAAAAGGAAAATATGTCAAAGATAACGAGACGGAGGTAGTAGTACTAATCCAAGGTCGTCGTACCTATCACTACCGACCCCTTCAAGTCCATATAAGGTCGTATATATATCATTATACTCGGATACTGCTCGATGAAATATTTGACATAGATGATTTTGAGCGACACAAATTAATCTACTTGAAAATTAAAAAGAAAGAAAAATCATTGTGGAAATTAAAAAAGCCACGTAAAAAAGAATAAGCATAGTTGTTGAAGTACTACTCTTGTGTTCACTTAGCGAGAACTAGCTAGTTTATATGTGAACCTACCCTTGTATCAAGTACAACATCCATATTGTGACTTCTATTCACTTTAGCAATCGGAATTTGTTTAATAAAGGTGAGAAGGAAGTGTAGGTTTCATAATGATGGAAAGAGGGTGCTTAGGGTTTGTGGTGAGTCCATATTCTTCCTCCATGCATATATCTTCTGCCCTCATGCCCTCATACAATTTCAGCTCAAATCCATGCAACAAATTAGCCAGCGTTGTCCGAACAATCTTAAGTCCAAGATTGTACCCCGGGCATCTCCTTCTCCCCGAACCAAAGGGTAAAAGAGTAAAATCACCTCCAGTCATATCAATCTCCTTTCCTACAAATCTCTCAGGCAAGAATTCATCAGCTGCATCCCACGAGTTCTTGTCCCTACCTATGCTCCATGCATTTATGAAGACGGTCGTCCCTTTTGAAATGTTGTAGCCTGCAATAGGCAGCATATCATTAATCTTTGTATGATCTACATAAAAAGAAACAATAATAATTTTAATAAAATTTTAATACATACAAAACAATCTCGATCGTCCATTTAGTCAAAATCAATGAACCAGATCTATTTTCTCGTTGCTTCAAACATACAAAAACATAACAAGAAATTTCATACATGCGACATTGCAATCCTGGATCGTGTAATGTGGTGTAACAACGTAGCATTAGGATGTAAGCGTAATGTCTCCATGATAATGGCATCTATGTAGGGCAATTGTGTGAATCATTCTCCTCCACCCATATATTTCTTCCGATCACTCTATCTAGCTCTTCTTTCGCCTTCTCAACTATGCGCGGTTTTCTGAGCATTTCGTGTATAGCCCATTGGATTGTTGTTGTTGAGGAATCCGTGCCGCCAAGTAGCACATTCTGGCAAATTAAAACGTTACAAGAATTGGAAAAACATGTCACATTTCAAACTTTTAGAATACATATTGATTAAAAATAAAATAAAAGAATAGTACCACACCATTGTCAATGCCTTCACACCATCCCTCGTGAGCTTCAGCATTAGGATCCTCAGCCATCTGCAGCAAAACATCTACAAAATCTTTCTTAGCACAGTCTTTTCCTTTACCCCTTCTAGCTAAGTGATCATCAATCACATAGCCATAAAATTTGTCCGATTTCTTGCGTAGAGCCTTCATTCTCTTGAGGTACCCTTGCAAATCAAGAAAATCGAGCCACGGTATCCAGTCCCCTACATTGAAAGCTCCACTCAGAAGAAACCATTCATTCATCATCTCCTGCAAAACATGCATATCTACGATCGAGCTTTCTTCTTCGGATTCACTTAAATATTTCTCCGTTATAACCATCCTGCAAATCGTTGATAGAGTGTAATGCGATAAATGGTCTTTGAGCACGACCGGCTTCCCTGCTAGGGTTTGTAGACAAGGGACGAACTTGCGCCTTTCCTCTACATGAATTTGCTCGGAGTTTTCAAGTTTCTTAGGGCTCAACAACTCCAACATGAATATTTTCCGCACCTTTTGCCAGTATGGGCCAAAAGGAGCGAAAGATACGTCAGAGTTGTTGTAGCTAATGTGTTTGCCCGCGGAGAGCGGAGGCCTCGAGGCGAAGACTGCATCATGCACCTTCAAGAATTGTTCAGCCATTTTAGGCGATGATGCAATTACAACTGGGAATTTTCCAAACTTTAGAAGCATTATTTCTCCATATTTTTGGGATAAATGGTGAAGGGATTGATGTGGGATTGAGCTTACAAGGTTCAAATTGCCTATTATAGGCCATGGTTTTGGACCTGGGGGGAGTTTTTGCTGTGGCTTTTGTTGAGTTTTGATTTTTTGTTGAGTTTTGATTATTAGGGCTAATATTAACCATGAACTCTCCATAATGATGATAATTAAAGGAGGTTGTTGCAAAGACTTTACTATAGCTCAACTGCATTTATATTAAATTGTTGAAGGTGATTGAGTATACCTTATCTTTTACGTCTTTGCGTCTTAGTTCATGTTTTAATTTTATTTTGTTTCTGTATGCAAATGATAAGATTGAGACTGACGATGAGACTTATCTTTCTGATGTGGGCCAACTGAGATTGGCTATTGGTATAAAACTTTCCATACTTCGCCCATGCAGTATCAAAAAGAAAGATATTCTTTTAGGTAGAACTAATAACAACGGATGAGATCCTCTGAACCAACTATGATGTTTCAATCGTGTAATAAATATTAATTTTATGGGGCACACTTAGGTCAGTCCGGTCATACGGTGAGTGACTTCAAAAGATTGGCACTTTTATTCGTATAGATTTACATTTTTCTGTATAAAGATTGTCACTTTTAAAAATTGACACTTTTATTCGTTAAATAATTTTGTTAAAGATTGACACTTTTATTCGTGTAGATTAGCACTTTTCTGCATAAAGATTGACACTTTGGGCCGGCCACACTATGAGTCTGGCCTCACCCAAGTTTTTGCCAATTTTTATTAGTTTTATAATTTTTTTTATAAAAAAATTTTGAGAATTTTTTTATAAAAAATTAAATTACTATATTATAATAAATCATAATACACATTTATAAATAAAAAACAGAATTTTTGGAAAATAATATACCCTCATTTTGGATTTGTCAACCCAGTTTTAGCTAATAAAGTTGAAATCAAATGCTAAAAAATAATTATAAACCCTATTGGATGAGTGCCCTAGAAAATAATTATAAAATTAAAATTAAATTATTATAAATTAAAATTGTTAAATAAAAATATATAGAACTAGTATAAATTAAAATTGGTACACGGTTGAAACACCAAAATGAATATAGAGGATCTCAAGTGAAAAAAAGTCCGCATATAATTTAGAGCTTCCTTATATCTATTATCATTATAGAAGAGTCTGTATATTCTTACAAATTGGCTTTGCCTATTTTATCCCCTGATAGAAATCTATTTTAAGGTTAATTGTGTAATTCAATATTATATAATTACTTTTAAGAATTAAATTTGCTTTAGTATTCTTATTCTATTATAACTATTACTGTCCATATATAGATTAAAAATATTAAAATTATATAAACAGTATAGGCCTATTGCAACTCATCGATTTACAAATTAAAGTTTATTTGCATGTATTTTTTTTCACATGATAATGTCTATTATTGCTTGTATGTTCATCAAAACATACACCCTATTGATCAATAATTGAGAGTATGGGTACGTACAAACAACTACTAAAAATAAAGTATTCAACTTAAAAAAAATAAAGTATTCAGAATTCAAGAAAAGGCAAATATTACAACGTAGAAAATCAATTAAAAAAAATTATTTGTCTTTTATTCACGTGATGATGTTTGTTATTGATCGATCTTTTTTCCGCAAGGTTGTTTAATGCACGAAAACTGAGAATTAATGAACACGAAAAGGAACACAAAGGATTTACGTGGTTCGATCTATTGTGATAGATCTACGTAGCGAAAGTGTGTATGGATCTTATTGAGAGAATACGTATAGCTTGTACAAAGATTGTCCTCCCCCTCTCATCTATTCTAAGCCCCTATTTATAAGTATCTACTCATGGAATTCGACTAAGATTACAAGTCTTTTCCTACTAGGACTCTTTGGCTTGATCTCCTCCTTTATTGGATAAACACCGAGCTTCTATACCTCTTGGAGCTTGAATTGTAGTCGATGTAG
This sequence comes from Mentha longifolia, assembly GCA_001642375.2. Classification (NCBI taxonomy): domain Eukaryota; kingdom Viridiplantae; phylum Streptophyta; class Magnoliopsida; order Lamiales; family Lamiaceae; genus Mentha; species Mentha longifolia. The sequence continues at coordinate 6,651,983 of CM038114.1, forward strand.
GAATTGTCTTGGCGTAGAAGTCCCTTTAAGGTAGGTTGTAGCTGACTGGGCCGAACTGTTGACTGGGCTGAACTGCATAGGGCTTTAGTTGGGCCGAGCTGCGTTGGCCGAGCTTAACTGTCGGAGCCCAATTATATTGGGCTCGACGCTTGGGCCTAGTAGCTAGGTCATATCCTATCACATCCCCCCCCCAAAAAGATATAGAAGTGAGGGTGTGACTAGGGCTAGAAAGTTGAAGTAGAAGTAGTGAAAGGGCCTGGCCCCGTCGAAATTAGAATTTTGACGAAGTGAAAGGAAAGCTAAATTCGTAATGCCCCTTCGGAAGTTAAGTTTCGACGAAGTCGGAATGCGTACCGCCTCGTTAGGACGAGGTCGAATGAAATTTCGCATTGCCCCTTCAGAAATTAAATTTCGACGAAGTCAGAATGCGTACCGCCTCGTTAGGACGAGGTCGAACGAAATTTCGCATTGCCCCTTCGGAAATTAAATTTTGATGAAGTCGGAATGCGTACCGCCTCGTTAGGACGAGGTCGAACGAAATTTCGCATTGCCCCTTCGGAAATTAAATTTCGACGAAGTTGGAATGCGTACTGCCTCGTTAGGACGAGGTCGAACGAAATTTCGCATTGCCCCTTCGGAAATTAAATTTCAACGAAGTCGGAATGTGTACCGCCTCGTTAGGACGATCACGTGATGTGTCAGTTACATTAAATGCGCCATTTGGAGTCCCGATAAAGTAGGCGCGTGCGTGTTAGAGTTGGAGTGAAAAGGCGGAAAGTTACTAAAACTTCTTTCAGACGCCACAACAATTTTATTTTGAAATTTCGAAACCCTAAAAATTTTCGGCACTCCATCTTCTACATTCTCGCTTGCAAAGTCGCCGTTGGTGTTATTCCAGAACCCAGTGAAAGTAAGTTTCCATGGCTTCTACTTCTTTTATTTGCGAATCAAGCGGTAGTAGTAGTCAAGATTCTGGTGAAAGGTCTACGTCGCCGCCGGTATCACATTCGCCGGAAAATATAAGTGTAGATGTATATACTGTAGAGTCGGACGTTTCCGCAAAATGTAGGGTAGTTTTTGCTTCTCCCTTTGATTCAGTCGGAACAGTCTCCAAATTCCCTTCAACCCTAGATTCATCCGCAATGTTGAAGATTGCGAGAAATTATTTATTTCCTGATTGGAAAGAGATGTTAGTTCCTCGGCCGGAGGATAGGGCATCCAACCCTCCGGTCGGCTTCGTAACTATCTACGAAGATTGCTTAAGCCATGGTCTTCGTCTTCCCCTCCCCCTTGTTTTTGCCGATCTTCTTCGGAAGTTCGGCATTCCTTTAGCTCAAATAACGCCGAACTCGTTTAGGCAGCTTGCTACTTTAGGCATACTTAGTAGTCGTCACGGGGTCAGCCTATCAGTAGAGCTGATCCTGAAATATTTTCAATTTAATTCCTACAATGGGTGGTACTATTTGACACCCCGTCTTGGCTTTCGAGTGAAGACGAAGTCAAAAATCCCTAACTGGCAGTCGAAGTTCTTTTTATGTCGGTTCGGTGAGGTCCCACATTTCGCCTGGAATGTGGGTAAACTGAGGAACCAAGGCACCGAAGAGAAGTTCGGTGTGCTTGAGGAAGTGTTGACTAGCCTCGTCGATGAAGAATTCACCGAGGCCGATCTTGCTATGGCGGGGCTGAGCTCTTATGATCCAGACTCCATGGTTGAGCCGGTGAAGGGTGAGGCTCCACTTGGTCCGTTTATTTGTTTTATGTGTTCCGTTTCATTGTGATGAGGCTCTTACTGTTTTTCTACAGTGAAACTTCTCGGTAAGAAGAGGGCAAGGTCGAGCACTACCGAGAAGCCAGCATCCGAGGTTTCTTCGGAACGAACAGAGAGCGGACTAGGCTCCTCACCAATGGGGTCCCCTCCGGAGCGACCTCTCGTTCGAAAAACAAAACAGCAGAAGTTGGTTGTTGCTGCTCCGACTGGAGAGGAGGATTGCACAGTCACTGCAGTCCGGTTATCTGGCGGTGTTGGACGCCAGGGTCTTGGAGAACTGGTGAATCAGTCTCGGCCATTTCCCGAGGTAGTATCACACTTACAGATGTACTTCGGCATTTCATTATTATATATTTGCTAATGTTAATGTGTGTTTATATAGGGTGCCGAGGACATGGTGGCGAGGCTGAGCGACCTTACTTCGGAGTTAAGCGGTTTCCTGACCGCTGGGGTCGACCGCTTCAACAAGGTGGTCCGAGTTCAGCGCGACCTAGAGAACGAGAAGGGCAGCCTCATCAACCGATTGGCATTGGCCGAAGCTAGGGTGTCAGTAGAACGGGCTGCGGTTGAGTCGGCAAAGGACGCTGCTGAGGCAGCGAAGAGAGAGGCGGCCATGTGGAAGGCCGAGGCAGAAGCGGCGAAGCGATAGGAGGCCGAGACGGTAGCCATGCAGGGGTCGCTGCTTCGGTCTTATACGGAGAGGCTCTTCCGCTCTGAAAGATTCTCGGAGCTGGCCGGGCAGGTCGCCGCCATCCTAAACACGCGTGCAGTTAGCGACGCTATCGACAACATCGCTTCTGATATTCCGAACTTGGACAAGGCCAAGTACGGATATCAGGAGATGTCAGATACGGCTGTCAACCGCGCATATGCTGAGGCGTTGGTGGAAGGCCTCAAAAGCATTCCCGTGCTGGACAGCTTAGCCTCGGCGTCTACTGTGTTGACTGCCGAGGTGGTGGAGGGATGGCCAGTTGACAGGGATGAGGAGTTGGAAGGGCTGATTGCCAACCTCAGCCGTACTGCCGAGCCCGGGGCTGAGGATGCTGGCCGAGGCAGAGAGGAGGCCGAGGAGGAAGGCGATGCTGACGATGACAAGGCCCCTCGTCAGAATGAGGAGAATGCTGAAGTGGTCAGTTGATCACCTCTGTATATTCTTTTTTTTTTTTTTTTTTTTTTGTGTAAGGCTTTTGTACTGCGGCATCTGTAGGATGTCGCTTGACTTTCGCCCTTGTGGCCTTAATAAAATTTCAACATTTAATTGAAACTTTTTTCTTTGCGTTGTAGTCTTCCCCCACAATTTTTGATGCATCCCCGTATATAGCTCAAATCAATAACTTATTGCAGGCTCTTGAAGCTAAGAATGTCGAAGCTCTTCGTTGGAGAGACCAAGCTAACCATATCCAGGATGAGGCTGACGTGAGACTTAGAGCCGCTCAAATCCGAAATGACGAGCTTCAAGCTCGGCTCCTAGAGCTTGGAGATAAGTATGATGCCATGAAGGAAGAATCTAGAAAGATCGCCGAGGAGCATGCTGAATACGAGGCCATTGTCCGCCGAAACAGCGGGAAAACCATTGCTGAAGTGGATGCAAAGGTAACAGAAATCGCAGCCCGGTGTAAGGATTACCAAGAAAGATACGGGGCGGACTCCTGGCAACTCCAAGATCAGATGGTCGAGCTGAAGCGAATAGCTGGTATGTACGATGTGATTCTAGCTCGGCGTCCGAAATTGGCTGCTCGACTGGGAAAGGACTCTCATCCTTCAAGTTCGTCCACTACCACTGATCCCTCGAGATCGTCGACTCCTGTGGATCGATCAGACATGAGATTTACGCGGCACTCTAAAGAGTTTTATGAACAAGAACGGCAAAGATTGGTTCGACGAGGTCGAGGTCGGAGTCTTCAACCGGGTAGGGGTCGGAGTCGAGGATGAGGTAGTGGTGAACGAGGTCAAGGCCGCTTCAATATAAATGATGTTTTAAATTTCAACTCCGACGGTGATTTTCCTACAAGATGGCTTAGTTTTAGCAAACCCAAGCCTTCGAGTTCGTCTTAATCACCATGTATTGTACTTTTCCATTTTTGAAATAAAACGGAATTCTCTGTACTCATATTAGCCTTTTACCTTGTTTTTAACATGGATATATTTCCTTGCATTATACAAAGGTAGGCCATAATGAGCATTACCTCGTCAAAAGACGAGGTTTAGGGTTGAGTAGCCCGACTTCATCAAAGATGAAGTGTAGGCTTTAATTAGCACGACCTCGTCGTCTGACGAGGTTTAGGCTTTGAGTAGCACGACTTCGTCAAAGACGAAGTTTAAGCTTTAATTAGCACGACCTCGTCGTCCGACGAGGTTTAGGCTTTGAGTAGCACGACTTCGTCGTCCGACGAGGTTTAGGCTTTGAGTAGCACAACTTCATCAAAGATGAAGTTTAGGCTTTAATTAGCACGACCTCGTCGTCCGACGAGGTTTAGGCTCTTCTCTGTTTTAAACAAAGGCCGTATCTTTATTTTTAACCGAGGTGGTGCCTCCTTATTTTAAACAAAAGTACTTCTTCCTAGCTTTTAACAAAGGTGGTTCCTTCGTTTTAAGCCCAGACAGTTTGAACTTCTATTTTTAACAAGGTTAGGTCGGTACGCGCGCATTTAGAATTTACCCCCAATGTGGAGTTTATTAAATTACCCTCGTCAGGGTTTTAAAATAAAACATCAAAATACTAAGCATAAGTGGAATAGAGAGACATGCAAGATATGATATGCAAGGATTTAAACGAATAATAAAGGAAAAATAAAACTTTATTGATAAAAAAAACCGAAAAAAGAAAAACAGCTGACAAGACGACCTGACTCTTGACACCTACGACTTTAAATGAACTGATCCTAGACATTACTCTCCTCCACTTATACAAAGTATTTTTTTAAATGATTAATGTGCCATGTGCGGGGTAAGGGCTCACCGGATAAATGGGCAAGCTTGTACGACCCTTTGCCGAGGACTTCTTCAACTCGGTATGGTCCTTCCCATGTGGCTTCAAGCTTGCCGAGCCTTTCCGCTTTACTGACCTCGTTATTCCGAAGTACAAGGTCGCCTACTTGGAATTGTTGGTACTTCACCCTTTGGTTGTAGTACCGAGCTACTTGTTGCTTGTACTTGGCTTCTCTTATGTAGGCGAGCTCTCGTTTTTCTTCCAGCAGATCCAGTTCGGTTCGGAGGTCTTCCTCGTTGACTTCGGCTGTGAAGTTGATAGTGCGCGGGCTCAGCAGGCCTATCTCTACCGGGATCACTGCTTCGGTTCCGTACACCAAACTATAAGGTGTTTCACCGTTCGAGGTCCGGGGAGTTGTTCGGTACGACCATAGGACTTGGGGTAAATTTACTGCCCAATCTCCTTTGGCTTTGTCGAGGCGGGTTTTGAGTCCCTTGACGATCGTTCTGTTCGTAACTTCGGTTTGGCCGTTCGCTTGAGGATGAGCTACCGAAGTGAACTTTTGGTGAATGTGAAGCCCTTCACACCATTCTCTGAATGTCCGATCGGTGAATTGCGTTCCATTATCCGAAACGAGGATGCGAGGTACACCGAAGCGGCAAACCACATTCTTCCATACGAAGTTGAGGGCGTTCTTGCTTGTGATCTTTGCCAAGGGCTCAGCTTCGACCCACTTAGTGAAGTAGTCGATGGCTACGATGAGGAACTGGAGTTGTCCGGGAGCTTTATCAAATGGTCCGACGATGTCAATTCCCCATTGCACGAACGGCCACAGGCTTTGCATGCTTATGAGGTCGGTTTGAGGTAATCTCGGCACTGTCCCATGGATTTGACATTTTGGGCACTTTTTGACTAGTTCGACTGCGTCTTGAAACATTGTAGGCCAATAGTAGCCCCAGAGCATGACCTTTTTTGACAGTGCTCGAGCTCCAATATGGCTTCCACATGACCCTTCATGAACTTCGCTTAACGAATAGTTTGCTTGGTTCGGCCCGACACATCTTAGGAGAGGTTGAAGGTATGACTTTCTGTACAGAATTCCTTCTTGTAGAATGTACTTTGGTGACTTGCTTAAGATCTTTCTTGCCTCAAGCTTGTCACTGGGTAGCTCGCCCTTCTCCAAATAATTCCGAAGAGGAGTCATCCAATTCGGTGCTTCATTATCAATTACGAGGCCGACCTCGGCTTCTTCTATACTTCGGTGTTTGATTCCTTCCACTGGAGAGCTTGTTGACGAGGACGCCAATTTGCTTAAAGCATCAGCTCGGGTATTTGCTCCTCTTGGGATTCGTACCAACTCGAAGTAGGTGAAGCTTTCTTGCAGACTCTTAGCTTTTTGGAGATACTTCTTCATTCTGTCGCCCTTTGCCTCGTATGTGCCGAGCATATGGCTAACTATGACTTGGGAGTCACAGTAGACTTGTACAGCTCGTACTTGAAGACTTTGAGCGAGGCGAAGTCCTGCAATTAAGGCTTCGTACTCCACTTCATTATTTGTGTAGGGAAGTCGAACCGAAGTGCATAGGTTATCTCCTGCTCGTCTGGACTGAGAAGTATGACGCCTGCACCGCTTCCTGATTTTCCAGAAGCCCCGTCCACGTATACCTTCCAACAGTCTTTGGGCGGTTTACTTGTGGGTTCGGCTCCGACAATATCCGAGGCGGCATCGGGTGGCTTCGGTGCTTCCGTAAACTTAGATTCCACAAGGAAGTCAGCTAAGGCTTGGCCTTTGATAGCACTGCGTGGACAGTAGCTGATGTCATGCTCACCTAGCTCGACTGCCCATTTCGTAATTCTCCCCGAAGCTTCAGGCTTCAATAGCACTTGCCGAAGTGGGAGGTCAGTGAGGACCTGTATAGGATGTGCCTGGAAATAAGGTCGTAGCCTCCTCGCGGCGTTTACTAACGCTAGTGTGATCTTCTCTAATGGCTGATACCTCGTCTCTGGTCCTTTGAGTGCTCGGCTGATGAAGTAGACCGGGAGTTGCCGACGTTTCTCTTCACGCACTAGGACTGCACTTATAGTCTCATCCGAAGCCGCGAGGTATAGGGATAGAATCTCACCTTCATGCGGGACCGACAAAGTTAGAAGCTTGGAGAGGTATTTTTTCAGGTCGGCAAACGCTGATTTCTGTTCCTCTTCCCATTTAAAAGCTGGGTTATTCTTAAGAATCTTGAAGAACGGGAGTTGCTTCTCTGCCGCTTTCGAGAGGAACCGACTAAGGGCAGCTATGCAGCCCGTCAATTTGTGCACATCGTGAATCTTCTCTGGAACTTTCATTTCTTGGACAGCTCGGACCTTGGACGGGTTAGCCTTTAATCCTTCTTGAGAAACCCAGCATCCTAAAAATTTTCCGGATCGGACCATAAAGGTGCACTTTTCAGGATTCAGCTTCAGGTTAACTTTCCGAAGGAGGCCGAGGACGATCTTGAGATCGTCGACACAGGTGGCTGGCTCTTTGCTTTTGACGACGATGTCATCCACATATACTTCCACATTTTTACCGATGTGGGGCTCAAATATCTTGTCCACCATTCTTTGATAAGTAGCTCCAGCATTCTTTAGTCCGAATGACATTTTTTTATATGCGAAGACACCAAAGTCAGTGATGAAAGCTGTCTTTGGTGCGTCTTCGTCACTCATCAAGACTTGGTGATATCCTTTATACAGATCTAAGAAACTGAAAACCTTGTGGCCGACCAGAGCCTCGACTTTCTTGTCGATGTTGGGGAGAGGATAACAGTCTTTGGGGTAGTGTTTATTTAGATCGGTGTAGTCAATACACATTCGCCAACCTCCTCCTTGTTTCTTCACCATCACCGGGTTAGCAATCCACGTCGGATACTTGACCTCGAAGAGTATTCGTGCCTCTAACAGTTGGTGCACTTCGTCATGTATGACCTGGTTCCGGTCTGCTGCGAATACCCGCTGCTTTTGCCGGACTGGCTTTACTCCGGGGTCAATGTTCAGCCGGTGTGTGATAACATCTGGTGAAACTCCGGTCATGTCGAGTGGTGACCAGGCGAAGACATCTTTATACTCCCGAAGTAGTTGGACAATTTGCTTGCGAAGTTCGGCTCCTCCAGCGAAGCCAACCTTAACAACCTTAGTTGGGTCATTTTCGTACACTACAACAGCTCCTACTGGCTCGTAGAATGCAGAATTGTCTTCCAACACTTCGGATTTCTGTAATTGATATGCTTGCGGATGCTGAGGTGTCCCAACACCTCGTAGGGCGATCTGCATGCACTCATTCGCCCTTTTCTGGTCACCGCGAACTATAATTACCCCATTCTTCGATGGAATTTTGATCGTTAGGTGGTACGCCGAGCATATTGCCTTCATTGCAACCAACCAATCTCTTCCTAGGATGATGTTATAGGGGGAGTTCGCCTTCACGACAAAAAAACTGACGAACTTAGTGGATGACAATGGGTGCTTACCCACTGTCACTGGGAGTTGAACTATCCCTTCGGTTTGCGTCTCTTGTTGGACGAAGCTTCTAAGGGGAATTAGTGCTGGTGTTAAACGAGCTTCTTTGACCCCTAACTTCTCAAAGCAATCCTTAAAGAGTACGCTTACTGAGGCCCCACTGTCGATGAAGATTCGATGGACGAGCTTATTAGCCACCACTGCCTCAATCACAATAGCGTCTTGGTGAGGTATCATTGGTGGCACTGGGTCATTCTCTGAGAAGGTAATGACCTCGTCTTTTTTGAACATTTTCTGTAAAGGCTCGTCTGTAGAGGGACTTCTGGCCTCGGCCTTGAGCGATGACTTCGTTGCTCCTTGTGGGAGCCCGGTAATAGCAGTGACGACTCCGTCGATCCGGGGTTGATCTTCGTCTCCCTTCTCATCATCAGGCCTGGGCTTTTTGTCGACATGGGGGGCGCAATTGTTCCCTCCTCGGTTTCTGCGCTTTCCCTTACCCTGGGGTTGGGCATCATATTGGCCGCGACTTTGGTACTTTCTGAACATACCGTCACGTACCAGGTGCTCGATATCCGCAGCTAGCTCCCTGCAGTCTTCCGTGTCATGACCGTAGTCCTCATGGAATCGGCAGTATTTATCCTTAGACCGGCGTCTTGACCCACCACGTGACATGGGCTGAGGTCTTTGAAACAGGTTGGTATGAAGCTCATAAATCTCCGTCCTCGGCTTTGTCAGTGGCGTGAATTGGGTCTTCTCCGAAGTTTGCCGAGGTCCAAGCCGGGATTCAAGGGGGCTTCGCTGTAGTCTATCTAAGGCACTTCGGCGGCTCTGACTTCGGTCATTGCGCTCTTCTTTCCTCCGATCGGATGGTTTAGGCTTATCAGCCTCGCGCTTCTTCCTATCCGCTTCATCTGCTCGTGCGAAATGATCCGCGATGCTCCACAGCTGCTTCGACGTCCGTGGCTCTTCCCTTATGATCTCCTTGTAGAGAGCACCAGATTGGATGGCATTCTGGAAGGCTGAGATAAGGACTTCGTCGGTCAAGCGATCGACTTTCAGGCTTTCCTCGTTAAACCTAGTCATAAAGTCACATATTGATTCTCCTCGTCTCTGCCTAATGGAAAGAAGTTGGGCCGGGGTAGTTTTTGCCTCGGCTTTCTGGAAAAATCTGCATTCGAAAGCTTCGAGTAGGTCTGCGTATGATCCGATACTGCATGGAGGCAGGCTATCGAACCAACTACGAGCGTTATCGACAAGCAGTTCGGGGAATACCTTACACATGTAGGTATCCTCACTGAGACCTTGATTTATCATATTATATTGGTATTGGGACAGGAAATTGCTCGGATCGCATGAGCCGTTGTAAGGCTTGATAGGAGGTACTCAATACTTCTCAGGGAGAGGAGTGTAGAGTATATAGTTGGTGAAGGGAGTAGAGATCTTACTGTAAACAGTAAATCTCTCTCCTCGGTGATCGTCGTCACGCCGAGGTGAAGCAGTGTGACGACGAGGTGGGGTGATGGTACGGCGAGGTGAAGGTCTGTAGTTTCCTCGGCGTTTATCATCGAACCTCCTTTGACGAGGTGCCGCGTCTCGTGCGCCCACAATTTAGATGCTTTGAGAATCGTGTTGCTGATGGGAACGGGATGTAGCTTCACGTTCTTTATGCTGTATTCCAGCTCTTTGTTGGTTGACGAATTGTAGGAATTCTGGGCCTTTATATGCAAGGAAACTCTTCACTGCATCTTCGAGTTCATGCGGCTGAAGCTTTGGAATCTCCTCTTCGTCATGGCCACTGTTATGACCTTCTTGGCTGGGGTGGAGTGGTTTGCCGAACTGGTCCACCAAGATGTCTCCCACATGCCCTTCTGGAGTCTGTACATGTTCTTTCCCGGGGCATTTTCGATTGGAGCTGGGGGGCTGGCTGGAGGCCTCGGCAAATTCAGGAGGGGTTTGCTGGGCGTTTTTACGCTGGGCTTCCTTCTCCTTAGCAGCGGCAGCGGCAGCCTCGGCTGCAGATTTATTAGCGGCAGCAGTAGATCGTGTTGATTTCCCGGCCATCGTGATTGCAGCAAAACTTGCAAAATTTGATCGAGATTTACAGGTTTGATAGTTCCCACAGACGGCGCCAATTTTTTCCGCAAGGTTGTTTAATGCACGAAAACTGAGAATTAATGAACACGAAAAGGAACACAAAGGATTTACGTGGTTCGATCTATTGTGATAGATCTACGTCCACGGAGCGAAAGTGTGTATGGATCTTATTGAGAGAATACATATAGCTTGTACAAAGATTGTCCTCCCCCTCTCATCTATTCTAAGCCCCTATTTATAAGTATCTACTCATGGAATTCGACTAAGATTACAAGTCTTTTCCTACTAGGACTCTTTGGCTTGATCTCCTCCTTTATTGGATAAACACCGAGCTTCTATACCTCTTGGAGCTTGAATTGTAGTCGATGTAGGAATTGCCTTGGCGTAGAAGTCCCTTTAAGGTAGGTTGTAGCTGACTGGGCCGAACTGTTGACTGGGCCGAACTGCATAGGGCTTTAGTTGGGCCGAGCTGCGTTGGCCGAGCTTAACTGTCGGAGTCCAATTATATTGGGCTCGACGCTTGGGCCTAGTAGCTAGGCCATATCCTATCAGTTATTGCTTGTATATGCTCATCAAAACATACACCCTATTGATCAATAATCGAGAGTATGTGTATCTACAAACAACTATTAAAAATAAAGTATTCGACTTAGAAAATAATAATAATAAAGCATTCAAAAAAAATGCAATTATTACAACGTACAAATCAATTTACAAAGTTTATTTGTTTTTTATTCACGTGATGATGTTTATTATTGCTTGTATGCTCATCAAAATATACACCCTATCGATCAATACCTGAGAGTAATGTACCCACAATCAACTATTAAAAACAAAGTATTCAGCTTTAAGAAACCAAATTAAAGTATTACTAACATTTAAAAAAAGCAAATTATTCAATTGAAGGAGTTGCATTAATATTTATTTATTTTATTAGAAATAATATACTGTAATACATTAGATCTATTTTAAGCTTTCTTCATATTACATATGCTTCTCTCTTTCTCATGGATAATTCATTCGTGTAGGAAATGTTTTATCATCAATTCAAATTTCACATATTTCTAACATTATAGGGATCACACACAATCAAATTGTGTCGACTTCTTTGAGTTCATTTAATAATAGTTTGAGTGTTCGTAAAAATATCGAAATTTTAAAAATCAAAATCAAGAAACATGAGGTTGGCCCCAATTTCATATTAAAAAATTAATACCAATTTTTTGCTCAACCGCCTATAATTTCCATGAAACACCATAATGAAAAATCGAAAATGACCTCTTATCTTTCTTTAGCAAGCTAGGTACGCTAGTAATAAGGTTCAGTGCACCCAGCAAAAAGAACAGAAAACTTCGAGCACTCAAGAAAACCAAATTTAGTAGTTAATGCATTTTAAATGTATCTTTCATGGGACATGAACAAGATTTTACCCATTGAGCTGTCTTTATGTTATTAATTAATTCGACCTTAATTACAAATTGAAAAAGATGTTAGGTCTGCTAAGTTTATTAAAGTTAGCATGCCTACTGGACTATATAAATATTAGTCAAATCAGTAACATTACCAAGTAGCTATTAGGTTATTAATTAATTAATTAATTAATAATTAAAACACTTTAATTCTTTAGCCACCTAATAATTCCTAGAACTTTTTAGATACCCCTAGAACCAAAAAAATATTTAACCTACTTAAGTAGAGAGTTTGGGAGTATCACCTAATGAAATATGCATTTGTATATATTATTTATTTAATGTAAAATGAAATTGAATTAACATGTATATACATATAGTATATAATCTTGATTTCTTGATGGCATTTATACACATTTACTATCAATCAGAATTAATTTGGTAAAGGTGGCTATGAAGTGTAGGTTCCATAACGATGGAAAGAGGGTGCTTAGGATTTGTGGTGAGTCCGTATTATTCCTCCATGCATATGTCTTCAGCACTCATGCCCTCATCCAATTTCATCTCAAATCCATGCAACAAATTAGCCAGCGTTGTCGGAACAATCTTAAGTCCGAGGTTGTACCCCGGACACATCCTCCTGCCCGAACCAAAGGGCAACAAAGCAAAGTTACTTCCTGTCATATCGGTCCTTTTTCCGACAAATCTCTCGGGCAAGAATTCTTCGGCCGAATCCCACAATTTCGGGTTCCTTCCCATGCTCCATGTGTTTACGAGGACCGTCGTGCCTTTCGATATGTTGGAACCTGTAATATTTTCATATTATATCTCACATTTTATCGGTTAATATCACTTATTGTTTCAGTTACTGGCTTAGATTAATTTATAGGCCTTTTGATAAATAAAATATGTAGGCCTCGGTGGTTATGACTTATGAGGGCAAAATAGTACATTAATATATATATTTTTTAATTAAGACGACTATGAAGAGTAAAAGGGGGCTATAGAATTACCCAATATTATAACTATATATGTTGTAGTGTGGCCTTTGTAATCAGACCCAAAGATAAGGACCATGAATTGGACTGCGAATTAAATATGTACAGCATTTGGGCCTTTTTCTTATAGAATGTTGGACCTCTTTATTTAAATGTGTGGTATGGGCTACAAACTTTTCTTCAACATGGTTTTTGCCCTTTTTTCACCTTCGCCGTACACGGTTGCACTTCTTTGTCTAGGCCTGCTCACCATTGCTTTCAAACAAATTAAAAGGGCGATTTTAAACATAGCCCCCATTTCTCTCACTATAGCCCCCAAAGTAAAATAATAATAAAATTAATTTCAAATATACAATTGTACCCTTAGTTAGCCTCCGACATCAAATTTTCAATAAAGTATTCATAGCCCAGTTCATAGATTAAGCCGAAAGCCACCAGCAAATTCAGATTGGGCGGCGGGACCATGATGTCGTAGTCGGCTGCGGGGTCGCTGGCGGGGGGCTGATGTGGTCGAAGGCGGCGGCTATGCTGTACTTGATGTAGGGGGTGGGGGAGGGTTAGAGAGATGTTCTTGAGAGCCCACTTTGTGTGGCCGTCGATCTGGTTCTCCGTGTTTAGTTGCGTGATTCGGCGGTCATGGGTTGGTGGCGCCGGGGGAGCCGGCGGCGGCGAGGATCTTGTTGGAGAAGGCTTTGCTGTAGGTGAAGTCATCCCACCGTGGCGGCGACGGCGGGGGAGATGGGAAGATGTGAGGCCTTGGTTGGGAGGTAATTGAGGAGGGTGAGGGCGGGGAAGTGCGGGGCTCTCGGGCGCGCACGGCGGCGGAGATCCATTAGTTCTGCGAGGGGTTTTGATCGGTGGTGAAGAGGACGGAATAGCTCTCGCCGGAGTAGATGTCTATGTTATCCACGGTGAATGGCTCCATGCCGTCGGCTTCCACCACCGTCATTTTGTGATTCTGTGTGGCGACACATTAGTAAAAATGTGGAAAATGAATCAAGTATTACTATGAATTTGTTTATATTTTCCGACGATATGCTCCACCATAAGCAAATCTGTGATTTTGTGGAGGCTATGAAAATTTTATTGATGTTGCTAACTAAGGGTATAATAGTATATTCAAAATTATTTTTATTTTATTTTATTTTGGGGGCTATAGTGAGAGAAATGGGGGCTATGTTTAAAATCCCCCAATTAAAAACATGGGCGGACAGTCCAAACCACGGGCTTTAGTAGCCCTCTAGTCTCAAATTAATCATGATCGAATTGTTTCAATTGGACGTCGTTTTATCTTTCAATCTTTGCAAAGTCGAGATTTCTTCAGAATAGTTAAACGACGATATTTTACGTGTTTAAAATGACGATGTTTCACTTGCCGGAATAATTTAATGGCGACACATTCTCAGCGTACACGTAGGATCCATGTCGGATCTGATTTAAGGTTAAACCGAACTTATGGAAAAATCGAACAAATTGGAAGTTCATATATTTACACAGATTTTGAAAGATTGTTGTAAAAACAGAATTCGAGTGAAAGTTAGTATTTTTTGGCATTATTGACCCAATAAATTATAATTAATTAAAATTGTTGAAGAAAAATACAAGAAAATAACTAATAGAATTTGAGATTTGAAATACGGTTGAAACACCAAATTAAAATAGAGGATCCTAAATGAAGATAAAATATATATACAATGGTTTTTTTTTTTAATTATTTTTTTATCAGGCAAACACAACACACTCACACACACTCGCACCCAATATGACTCGAACTCCCGACCTCTTAATTGGAGGGGAAGAGTCTTACCAACTGAGCTGCACTTCGTCATCATACAATGGTGTTTGGTTGTTTTGGTTGTCACCATCAAATTTAGTATAGGATAAACAAATTATAAGCTAACATTAAATAACCCAAGCTTAATTTTAGTGACGATGGTACAAAATAATCATTTAACATAGAAAAAGATAAATTTTAGCTATCAAACATAAAAAAAACGACACATAATAGTCCTCCGTCCCCCAAATATGTGCATTCGTTTAACTGGCATGAATTTTAGGACTAAATAGTCGTATATTGTTGTGAGTGGAGATCAAGTCCTACATATTGTGAGTGGAGATAAATTTGATACATATGTAGTGTAGTAAAATGATACTCCCTCTATCTCATCCTAAGTGACACCATTTTTTTATATTTATATGTGAGTTATATTTTAATAAAAGATATCACTTAGGGTGAGACAGAGACATATATAGTATTATTGTAGTTGATTCATTTCCATAAATAGAATGTCCACATATTTGGAAGACGCACCAAAATGGAATTATGTGTACACAATTAGGAGGAGACCGAATATGCTTATTTTAGATGAAAAATAATATCCATTGATAATTGAAAGAATTCTCTAATTATACATATAACTATATTTTCTTGGAAATACTGATTTTTTGGTGTCTGCAAGAACACAACCGGCCGGTTTGGGACCTCAACATCTTGTACAGCTAGCCAGTTTCACAAATAGTTCCAAAGATCTACTTTAATTAGGAATTGCGAATTTCCAATCAATTACTATAAGTATGTACTTATCAACTTAAGAACAATCGATCGATCTTTGGTTAATCCGGCAACACAATCTACGAATCATCCGGCGGAAAACACAATATCTCTTGCATGCCGGCAACTAATTAACTCTAGATCTGCCGCTTCTTCATGAATTCGTCAGTTAATTTATATATATAAAATGAATAAACTTTCAACATTCCACACATGGCAATCCAGAAAATGGTTCCGCTCATGTGCATGTGCTCCATCACCTACATGCTCCTCTTCTCTTTCCAAGTAATTAATGCTAGTGGCTTAGAAACTTACACTGTCCACGTAAGCATGCCCAGAGGCCGAGTTTTGGCCGATTCCGATGATTACAAATCCTGGCACCGCTCCTTCTTGCCTGAAGACAAGGCACTGGTTCACTCGTACCGCCACGTGGCAAGTGGGTTCGCGGCGAAGCTATCACCGGAAGAATTGAGAGAAATGGAGAAAATTGATGGATTCGTTTCCGCAAGGCCACAGAAGAGGTTTTCTCTCCACACAACTCACAGCCCTAGTTTCTTGGGCCTGCACCAAAACTTAGGAGTTTGGAACGGCACAAATTATGGTGAAGGTGTTATCATCGGTGTTGTGGACACCGGAATCACTCCGGGCCACCCCTCTTTCGACGGTGCAGATATGCCGCCGCCGCCAGCGAAATGGAAGGGGAAGTGCGAGCTCAACGGCACCGCCGCCTGCAACAACAAGCTCATCGGAGTTAGGAATTTCGTCAGCGACGAGGGTCTGCAGGTGGATGACGAAGGCCACGGCACTCTCACTTCCAGCATTGCTGCCGGCAACTTTGTTCCTGGCGCCTCCTTTTACGGAATGGCTAACGGCACGGCCGTGGGCATGGCGCCTCGAGCTCATCTAGCTATATACAAAGTTTGCTCCGCCTCCACTGGTTGTGCTGACACTGATATTCTGGCGGGTATGGACGCAGCCATTGACGACGGTGTCGATGTGCTTTCCCTCTCTATCGGAGGGATTTCGTTAGATTTCTTCGACGACAGTATTGCTGTCGGCGCATTTGCAGCTACTCAGAAGGGTATTTTCGTCACCGCTTCTGCCGGAAACTCCGGGCCCTTTAACTCAACATGTTCGAACGAAGCTCCATGGATTCTTACGGTTGGAGCTAGCACCATTGACAGAAATTTTGTTGCTACTGCAGTACTAGGAAACTCGGCCACATACTTCGGCGAATCTCTCATCCAGCCCACCGATTTTCCATCCGACAAATTCTTTCCTCTAATCGACGCCGGTGCCGGCGGCAGCAATGGGACGTCCGCGTTGTGTGGACCAGGGGCGCTAGACAACCTCAACGTAACTGGCAAAGTCGTCCTCTGCCAGAGAGGCGGCGGGATAGCCAGAATCGTCAAGGGCCAGACGGTCAAGGACGCCGGCGCCGCCGCCATGATTCTGATGGACGATGATCTCGACGCTTACGGCATAGCCGAGGGCGACGGCATTCCGTCGACGCACGTAAGCCTCGACGCCGGAGAGAAGATCAGAGCATACATAAACTCAACCGCTTCTCCCACCGGAACCATCGTCTTCAAAGGTACAGTCTTCGGAAACCCACTAGCTCCGGTGGTGGCGTTCTTTTCCTCCAGAGGGCCGAGCTTGGCCAGTCCCGGAATCTTAAAACCCGACATCATCGGCCCCGGCGTCAGCATCCTTGCAGCATGGCCGGAATCCTTCGACAACGTAACCTCCGCTGAGAAGGCGACGTTCAACATGATGTCCGGCACCTCCATGTCCTGCCCCCACCTTGCCGGAATCGCAGCGCTGATCAAGAGCGCTCATCCCGATTGGTCCCCAGCCGCGATCAAATCCGCCATCATGACGTCAGCAACCCAGTCCAACCTCGGCCAAGGGCCCATCGTCGACGACGACACAAACCAGACCGCCACCATTTTCGCCATTGGAGCTGGCCACGTCAACCCTTCAGGAGCGAACGATCCAGGTCTCATCTACGACCTAAAACCAGAAGACTACATTCCATACCTGTGCGGCCTCAACTACACCGACCAGGATGTTGAGGTGATCGTGCAGCAGCCGGTGACGTGCGCGAGCTTGACGAGCATACCGGAAGGGCAGCTGAACTACCCGTCGATCGTGTTCGATCTCGGGTCGTCGGCGTCTGCGTCTGTGACGTTCACGAGGACACTGACGAATGTGGGTGAGGAGAATGCGAGGTATGAGAGCGTGATCGACTTTCACGGTGCAGTACCTATCGGCATAAGCGTGGGGCCAGCTGATCTTTGGTTTAGCAAACTGAACGAAACGAAGACGTATGAGATAACCATCTCGAGAAATGGGCCCACCAATCTCACCTACGCTCAAGGAGCCCTAATCTGGCGCTCGCCGAAGCGTTCTGTTACAACTCCGATTTCCTTGAAACTGCTTTAATGTTTCGTGCTTTGCAGATCTACATACTACTTTCTTGCGTAAAGCCTTCGATCATTTTGCTTCACATAACCTTGAAGATCAAGAAAATTAAGCCACGGTATCCAGTCTCCGATATTGAACACTCCATTTAATAAAAACCATTCATTCATCATCTCCTCCATATCATGTAGATACCTCTTCCGATTCGCTAAAATATTTATCTGTCATAACCATCCTACAAATCGTTGATAGAATATAATGCAGTAAATGGTCTTTGAGAAGAACCGGCTTCCCTGCTAGGGTTTGTAGACGAGAGACGAACTTGCGCCTTTCCTCTACACGAATTTGCTCGGAGTATTCAAGTTTCTTAGGTCCATAACCGTAGCCTATGAGCATTATAGTCTACGGTGTTAAACCGTAGTGTTTATGAATTCAAAATGTAGACAAAAGCCCTATAGAGAAAGCTTTTTTGCATATACTACGGTTAAAACCCGTAGTATATGTAGGTGTACACTCTATGCTTTTCAACCATAGTCTTTAGAATTTGAAACCGTTGAGAAAATTACTGTAGAGAAAGAAATGTTGTGTAGATAATTATGTTTTACATAGACTACGGTTATAAACAGTAGTCTAAACCTGCAATCGATTTCATCAATGAAACTATTCATATTAAAACTGAATTCATAATAGCAATATCTACATAGTATTCAACATTCCAATACAAAAGATTCAAGGTTCGAGGTTCTTCCTTTGAAAATACAAAAGATGCAAGCTTCAAGGTTCTGCCATTCAAAATACAAAAGAAAATAAAGTTCTGTCAGAGCATATATTCTTCCAATCCAATTAAGCACTTGTTTAACCTGTTGTATCAATCAAAAACAAGTGTACATTATTACATAAACAAATTTGATGCACAGTGCAATCATAATACAATCAGATGCCATTTATAAATAATTTTATGATCACAAGAAATCAAGTAAACAAGTTTGATTAGTAACTTAAAGAACAAAGCTTGATTCTTTCTCATAGACAAAATACTGCAAATTACATAAAGAGGTCGCTCAACTGAAAAATTTACATAAATTGCTTCATTAGAAATTTGGTGACTCGCCTATACGTGGAGAAGCACGCAAGTCGCCCACTCATCACGAACTTTATCAATGAATGTCTTGCTGAGAATATTTCTTCTTTTTAATCTATACACAAAAACAATTTATTTCGAAGCAACAAAAATATCATTACCACTTCATGAGCTGAAATTGAGATGTTTGCATTCTCTGACTCAGCATGCAGTTTAGTCAATATAATTCAAGATAAATTGGCCTAAGATAAAAACAATCAAGCAACTACAATTGGCAACATCATGTTTAATTTCCATTTTACAAAGTTATATCTAATCTGAAGCAAGCTACATATTCATTCAAAAAAATCATTCAACAAGATGGATGATACAGAAGGGTTTGCGTTAAGGGGAATATAAAGATGCTTTTTTGGGTTAAAAAAAAACTCGAGGATTAAAGACTCCCACCATAACACCAATTAAACATTGTATCAAGTCCTCAACATGCATGCAATATTCACGAGTGGCTATAATTCTAGATGCAAAACGTGTAGATACATAAATGCAAGGCAATTCCACTAACATATCACAAAAGAATTCTTCTTGCAGCTCTAAGCCATAATGATAGTAAAATTATCAAAATCATAACTATTACTAGAGAAATGTTTAAATGAAAAAGAGATTTATTCTAACACAGGGCAGTTATAAATGGTCCATTAGGTAAGTAGTATGCCCACCTCAAGCAATAAAATGGGATGTGAAACTAGTGAAAATTGCAATGCCAATTCAAAAAGACAAATCAAATTCAGTTGGAAAACGGGTTAGGTTCAGTGAGGTAGCTGTCAAATTGTAGAATATACTATGATATCAAATCAAAATTGAGGAATTGAAAAGTCAAACACGTATATATGGCATCCTTGTTGCATATTAGTATGTTACCAAACCTCTACCTTTACTTGTTGTTTTATAGATTAAGCATCCTATGAGCTTAACAGACAGCAATCCTGAATCATTCAGCGCAAGAAATTTGATAACTAGAATATGCAAATGGATCAACTCAATATAACATATTTAGCAGAAAGCTGATTATGAAACTTTATCTATTCTACTATACATCTAGTACAAACCAAAAACTACTAAAAACATTTAAAGACTATGAGCTCACATAGTCATTCCAGAAGGTTGTCCTACTCTACTCAAGTTTTGCTTATATGATGACACACAAATGAGTATTAGCAATGCCTCACCACATTTTTCATGGGGCAGCCATTTGAAAGCTAATAACGAAACAAGCCCATCTTCGAATAGCTTGACTTCATAAACCTTTATCCACCTCCACATCCCTGGCAACATAGGTATCTCCAAGATTAGAGAGGAATCTAGAGCAATACGCAAGCAGGTTGAGCTTCAAGGCTTTCATAGCCAGAGAATCGAATATTGTAGGATAAAACCTTAAGCACATATCGATTATGCTTCTCTTACCTCGTTGTCTCCGACTATCGATTATGTTTTGGCCATTGAGGACGAGTTAGAAAGAGTTAGAAGATGGAGGGTTGGCCGCTTTGTCGCTGCTGCCGCCAAATCCGTAGAAGTGGCCGTAGCCTAGTGGAGCGGCGAGCATGGCGATGGTGGTGAACCAACAAGCGCAGCGGCACAGTTGTGGCGGCTACCCTTTGGGAGAAAATCGAGATCGAAAGCAAGGGAGGGCGGCGCTCCATCCTTACTGCTGCTACGGCGGCGAAGGGCTGCTAGGGGCGTGACTTTTGGTGCGATGTGAGCAGCATAATGAAGACGCCGGTGAAGAGAGGCAGCGGCAGGTTGAGTCGATTGAGGGTGAGAGAGAAGAAGAATTGGTGTTTGCTGTAGATTTAGGTTGAATTCAGAATTCATTTTAATTTTAAAATAAGCATACACTCCGGTTTTGAAATAAACAATAGTGTATAACAAGGATCACACATACTCTACGGTTTTGGAAAACTGTAGTCTAAGTGACATGCGCTCATACACTACGGTGGCTACAACTAACTGTAGTCTATAATAAAATACGCACATAGACTACGGTTTTAAAGAACCGTAATCTATATACGACACGCTCATACACTACGGTTCTTAGAACAACCGTAGTCTATTGGGTATTATACATTACGGTTTCTAGAATAAGTGTAGTCTATGTACCGTAGTCTCGCACATAGACTACGGTTTATGCTAAAAACCGTTGTCTATACATATACACTACGGTTTTTTTTTATAAATGTAGTGTATAAGGTGAAGAGAAAGGCAATTTTTCTAGTAGTGCAACAACTCCGACATGAATATTTTCCGCGCCTTTTGCCAGTATGGGCCAAAAGGCTCGAAAGATACATCGGAGTAATTGTAGCTGATGTGTTTGCCTACGCAGAGCGGGGGCCGCAAAGGCTAAGTTTGCGTCGTGCACCTTCAAGAACTGTTCGGCCATCTTAGGCGACGATGCGATCACAGCTGGGAATTTTCCGAACTTTAGAAGCATTATTTCTCCATATATTTGGGATAAATAGTGAAGGGATTGAGCCAAGAAGGTTCAAATTGCCTATTATAGGCCACGGTTTTGGACCTGGGGGGAGTTTTTGCTGTGGCTTTTGTTGAGTTTTGATTATTTGTGAGATGAAGGCTAGTGCAAATGCAGATACTAGGGCTAATAGTAACCATGAATTCTCCATTTATGAATGAATGAAGTACTCACTTTTAGCTGCGTATTTATATTTTTTGAAGAGAACTTGATACTTGCCTTGTACATCTTTGTTTCGTCCTAGATTTTGTGAAAAATTAAATAAATAGAGGAGATATGTGTGATGGTGAAATTCGGGGTGAAGGGAGCAAGAAGTCAAAGATTTGATTGGTGGAGAAAATCTTGAATTGTATTTTGGATTGCAATATTTCAATATAAAATGCCACGTGTGTTGCCAGCTTCAACAACGGCAATTTGCATGTCATTTGAAGCTTTCTTGGACACTATTAGCCATTTAAAAAACTAATTTGATGTCGTAGATATATTATACACGTTGTGGGAGTTAAAGTTCCACTAGTTTTTGTGCCAAAAAAATAAGTATATTACAAAAATTTAATTGGTTCCATATAGAGAATTAAATTTTTGCGCTAAAATAAGTACTCCCTCCGTCCCGCTTAATTAACTATGTTTGCTTTATTGACTTTTTCAACACGTTTTTCCACCAAAACCTAGTACGGGTTTTAAAATATAATTTTGAAGTATCTGCTCTTTTACGGGATACTACAACACTTGAAGTATCCCGTAAAAGAGCAGATACTTCAAAATTATATTTTAAAACCCGTACTAAGTTTTAGTGGAAAAACGTGTTGAAAAAGTCAATAAAGCATACATAGCTAATTAAGCGGGACGGAGGGAGTATATTGCAAAAATATATAATGGCAAAAACTTGGGTGAGGCCAGACTCATAGTGTGGCCGGCCCAAAGTGTCAATCTTTATGTATAAAAGTGCTAATCTACACGAATAAAAGTGTCAAATCTTTAACAAAATTATTTAACGAATAAAAGTGTCAATTTTTAAAAGTGTCAATCTTTATACAGAAAAGTGTTAATCTATACGAATAAAAGTGTCAATCTTTTGAAGTCACTCACCGTACGGCCGGGCTGACCCAAGTGTGCCCCATATATAATTGGTTCCATAGAGGATTAAATTTTGTGCCTAACTAAAAAATAAAAATACAAAATCCCAAAAGGTAACAACAGATCTCCAATGCTCTCACAACTCATCTCTCTCTCTCTCTTTTATTTTTTATTTTTTAAATAAACTATTATCTTCAAGTGACAGCAATAAGAGATCTTGAAATCAGTAAAGGTTAGGTGGAAGTGTAGGTTTCAAGATAATTGAAAGAGGGTGTTTAGGATGTGTTGAGAGCCCATATTCTTCCTCCATGGATATATCTCTAGGCTTCATCCCCTCCACCAATTTCACCTCAAACCCATGCAACAAATTAACCAATGTTGTTCCAACAATCTTGAGTGCAAGATTGTACCCAATGCATCCTCTCCTTCCTGACCCAAAGGGCAAAATAGTAAAATTACTTCCCGTCACATCGATCTCTCTCCCCATAAACCTCTCCGGCAAGAACTCTTCAGGCGAATCCCACGAGTTCGGGTCCCTTTGTATGCTCCATGGATTCACAATGACGGTCGTCCCCTTTGGTATGTCGTACCCTGCAAGATTATATATTTTCGTGTAACCTCTCATATTTCATTTCATTGAATTTATAATTTTATAACAGGAGATGTAATATGAAAATGTAAATAGATATCTCGTACCTGCCACGTTGCAGTCCTCAGTCGCGTAACGGGGGGCTAGTAACGTGGTGATCGGACGCAATCGTAATGTTTCGAAGATGATGGCTTCTATATATGGCAAGTGAGTGAAGTCATTCTCTTCTACCCATCTGTTTCTTCCGATCACACTGTCGAGCTCTGCTTTCGCCTTCTTAATTATGCGCGGTTGTTTGAGGATTTCGTGCATAGCCCACTCGACTGCGGTGGCTGAGGTATCCGTGCCACCAACAAGTAGGTTCTGCATTAATAATCATCATAGCACGAACATTAATTATTACATTAATTAATTTTCATATTTCCAAGGTCGGCGTTAAGACATTATTTGTTATGTGGCATGGACGATCTTATGATTGAGAGGTCATATATACGTAGTTTTTAATCTTCTTGTGAATATAAAGTTTCATTATCATTATTCACCGATCAATGTTTTATTATAACATACGTAGAATGAATAAGTAGCTATTCAATAATGTTTTACATGAAAATATAATTATTATAACATAATGAATCATAATTATTCAACATTTATTAATTATAATTATAAATACACACTTCAATTCATCATAGAATCCTAGACTTATAGACTTCCGTTTGTTAATCACTTCTTTTTATTAATTAGGGAATAAATTGATATAAGGGCATATTTAGTATCAAATGCAGAGCAGAAGAAAAGAGAGAAAATAACAATTTCATTCCATAATTTTCCATTCACAACTGACTTCTACTGGTTAAATAGCCCGCTTCTGGCTGAAAAGCAAAAGATAAAACAATATCAGTGCAAGGACTATTCTCTGCAGCAACATTACTTCATCTTGGCTTGGGCCAACTTCCAAACCACTTGGGCCAACATTGCCTTTTACGTTTGGGCCAAGCGTATTCTCACTTCTCTAATCTTTTAATTTTATACTCCTTTCGTCCCGTTCAAAACGTTTCATTTCTTTTGGATATTGTAATTATCTAAAAAGATGTAAAGTGTGAAAATATGGTAGGATTCGCATTTTTGAAGCATTATTTTTTTTTATTTTTTATTTTTAAAACAGAAAAGAAAACACTTTGAATGAAACATCTCAACAAGGAAAAGATGACACTTTGAAGGAGACGAAATGAGTATTAAAAACACGACTTATCATTAAATAAATAAAGTGACAGAGAATACTTTGAAATGGGCGCCATTTTATCTACAAATAATTTTTCAAAAAAATGGAATTAAATACTCCCTCCGTCTCGCTGAATTCGTCCTGTTTCTTTTTTGCCTTTTTTGGCACATTTTTCCACGCTTCTCGATGATGGGTTTAAAAATGGATTTTTAAAGAATTCTTTCTTTTATGGGATACTACGACTGTCGTAGTATCCCGTAAAAGAAAGAATTCTTCAAAATCCATTTTAAAACCCATCATCGAGAAGTGTGAAAAAACGTGCCAAAAAAGGCAAAAAAGAAACAGGACGAATTCGTCGAGACGGAGGGAGTATATAATAGAAACAATTTCAAGTTTTCGACCTCGGTACTCCACTCGAATAAGCAGCACAGCGCATGCAAACTGCAATTTGTTTGATTCCTTAAACCCAGCCAAGATTCTCTATTAAGACCACAGATCTGAGTCTGAGTCTAGTGTTCGGTGCGGTTTGGAAGAATTTGAATTAACTTAACTTTGGAACTCCAAATTAAAAAGAAAGAAAATTAACAAACGGAACCAACCCAATGCTCATCCAATCGTACTGGAGCTAGCTCCAACTTATAATAAACACAAAAACAAACCACCATAATTCCAATCGCAAAACCTCAAAAAAAATGCAGAACATCAATGAAACTCTACTAACCCTAATACTCGTAGCTGCACTAGCCTTTTTCTCAAAACTTATTTTCAAAAAACCCTCGCGAAAAAAACTTCCACCGGGGCCAAAACCATGGTCGATAATAGGCAACATGATGAGCATTCTTGGTCCTTCACCGCACAGATCTCTCCACTCCCTCTCCCTAAAATACGGTGCAATAATGACTGTAAAACTAGGAAAGTTCCCTGTTGTGGTAGCATCGTCTCCTCAAATGGCGAAACAGTTCCTAAAGGTGGACGACACAAACTTCGCCACGAGGCCTTCGCTCGCTGCGGGTAAACACACTGCCTACAATTACTCCGACATGACGTGGGCCCCTTATGGCCCTTACTGGAGGCAAGCGCGCAAAATCTTCCTCTCTGAGGTTCTCAACGCGAAGAGGCGTGGAGGAGATGCGTGGTTTCCTCTCCCGTCTGCGTTCCCTCTCGGGAAAGCCGGTAGTTCTGAGAGAGCATTTGTCGCGTTATATGCTTTCCAGCATCAGTAGGATGGTGTTTAGCAATAAGTATTACAGTGAAACCGAAGAAGATGATCGTAAGAAGTCGATCTTCAAGCTTGAAGAATTTCGAGGTATGTTGGATGAGTGGTTTTTGCTCAACGGAGTGATCAATATCGGAGATTGGATACCGTGGCTTAGTTTCCTCGACTTGCAAGGATATGTGAAGAGGATGAATGATTTGCACAAGAAACTTGATAGGTTTAATGAGTTTGTGCTTGAGGATCATCAAGCTAGAAGAGCTGCTGCACATGAGAATTTTGTGCCCAAAGATATGGCGGACATGTTGTTAGTGCTGGCTGAAAACCCTGATCTTGAGGTTAAATTGACTAGGGATTGTATCAAAGCCTTATTGCAGGTATATATATGCTCCCTCCCTCTCGTCCCATTTTAAGTGGCTCACTTTCCTTTTTTTTTTTGGGGTGTCCAGTTTTAATTAAGTAGCTCATTCTCTTTCAAGAAATAATTATCTCATCAAAAAGTGTGTGTCATGCCCATAATTTATTTTTTATACCCTTCTCCTAAATACCCATGTCCGGAAAAAACGAGCCATTAAAATGAGACACGGGGAGTATTAATCTTGCTTTCATGTTCGTTCAATTTTTTGAAATTTCTTTGAAGAATTAAACGTGTATGTGGTAGATTAGTTTATACTTCCTTCGTCCCTCCATCACAAAAAGACAGTCAACTATCCCTTTATAAATGGGATGAATAGAGTATTAACTATGACATTGCAGGACTTGGTAGCTGGTGCACTACAAGACAAATTGGAAACGACAACATTGAAACAACAACGGTTTTTGTGAAAAACCGTTGTTAAAATATAAAAAAGTGTTGTTTTTTGTTATACCGTTGTCTATGAGCAAAAATATACGCTCATAGACAACGGTTTTAAGAGACCGTTGTTGTAGGACCGTTGTTGTCGCGCTCATAGACAACGGTAGTAAAACCGTTGTCGTTACAGTGTTGTCTATTTTCAATACTTAGACTTTTTTTGAAATGAGACAAAAACTTTAAAATTCATTAATTCTTAAATACTTAAAAATAACATATTTTATATTAATTATGATTTCCCCTTTTAATTTAAACTAAATAGAATTCTAAAATCAATATACTTTTATACTCCGTATTAGTTTTAATCTTTTAATTTATTTTATTTTAATTTGTAAGCTAATCTAATTAAATTATGAAATTGTATATTTATATTTATTTACCCAATCAATGATAATTTATATTTAATGTATAAATTTATATAGTTATATTTATACAACAAACTATCGATTTCATAACTAAAAGAAAAAGGATGGGAAGAAATTTAGAAAATAATAAAACTAATAAAAAATGAAAAGGGAAAACGCAAAAATAAAAAACTTGTGTAAGGAAAACGTTTTCTATAAGCTGGGATAGGCAAGCACGATTTCAATTTTGAAGGAGACGAACTCACGCTCGATGGTACAAAACCCCTAAATCCCAAAATTCTCTCAAAATCCCTAATACCAAAATCAAACCTTTTCATAATTCTTGTCATAGTTTTTAGCTCGACTGCATTTGGATTCTCTATCGCCGCCGAGCGCCGACGCAGCACGGTACTATTTTCTCTTTGTTCTTTGTCGATTTTCATGTTTGTTTGAAGAGATTCGAGTTCGATTCTGTTAATTGTTGTGAATTGCTGCTGTTTATTGCTCGGATTTTGAGTTTGTGTTTCTTTTTTTCTTGTTTGATTTGATTAATTTCTCCACTTAGCTCTGCTGCTGTGTGTCTGTGCGCGTGGGGTTTCAATTTCATTGTGTGTTTCGTGAGGAAGGTTGATTTTATTATAATTTTATGATATTAATTGCTTGTGGTGATGAGAGCATTTGCACTTGAAATTTGTGATCTTTGGTTTCTGCATGTTTTGACGAGAACTTCATCTTCAGAATTCGAACCTTTTCCACAGTAGGATGCACTTCGAAAACTGAAGAAGAATGCACGCACGCGGTTTGAAAACAGAAGCCAAAACCCTAGATCCCGAAACCTAAATTCCTTAAGGTATGCTACTCCCTTCTTTCCTGAAGCCCCAATCGAGTTTTCTGTTTGTGTCTTTGTTAATTTGATACTTATTCAGTTGCTTCGAAGGAGAAGCCCTCGCCGGTTTCCTCAAATCAGTTCATACTTGCTGCCTCTAATACTTTTGAATATTCATTCTTTAATTTCAATTGATTCATGTCGTCGTTGCTGCCTCACCGGAGTACGAAATCCTAGTCGAAATTCCAAATCTGAAGGGCTTCTTTAGGGCAGCAGTCACACCTGTTCCGTCGGCGTCACGTGCAGTTGCTGCACCGCCATCATCCACAGTGTCACTCGAGGTAAAATTTTCTTTCACTCTCCTTATAATTTTCGTCCTTCTCTGTTTTAGAAATGAACTTTAAGTGCTACGTGTGATATATGAATTTGTTCATAGGCATAACAAAAGGTGTGGACGGTACTTGATTCTTTGGTTTGCTGTACAAATTAAAATTCAAAATAACATTTTCACCAGCAATATAATTAATTTGGCTAAGACTTGGCTATAACATATCCGTAAAAATTGCCAACCATATAAAGTACAGAATTAATCTTATGAGAAAATTAATATTCCTCTAAGTATTAGGATTTAGGGTAAGTAAATGAGACTAGTTAGTTTATTGTCTTTTTAGGAGATGGAAAGATAGGTGGAGCCTCATTCTTATTACAGTCCATTATCCTTCAATGTGTAGTTTATTGGTCCTATCACCTGAGGATGTGCTTCCTGCTGTGTATTTATGCACCAATAGGATTGCTCCTGAGCATGGAAATAAGGTAATATTTGATTCAATTGTGCTTTTCTTCCATTCTTTCTATATTTTGTCAAAACCTCGTTGTCTAGAATAGTTGAATTCAAATGCGAAAGGTGGAGACCTCGTTAGCTGAGTTGTAAATATGTAGTATATGTACATTACATTTCTCATGTTAATAGGAACTGAATATTGGTGTTGGCATTGTTGTTTCTGCCCTAGTAGAAGCTTATGGGAACATCAGATAAAAAAAATAGTCTTTATGATAACCTCGGTGATCTTGGTATATTAATATATTTGAAGACCTTTTGTTTTTCCTCATGATATACAATTTCCTCTATGGTACTGGTGGGTTTCCTTCGTCGTCAAATAATTTGTATGTTATCAGGTGATGTTGCTCAGGTTTGTCGCCAAACCCAATCACTACTGGCTCCTCCAGCAGCGCTTACAATTCGACGAGTGTATCTGTATTCGAGAGGAAGATATACTTTTGTAGTTAGAATGATGATATTAACTTCGAATATTGTATTTTGAATGTTACATTTTCAACTTTAGTAACAGTTTCTAGAAACTTTTGAATTGAATTGTGTAGCTAATTTAATTATATTGAAATTATTAAATTAGTGATTAAGTATTATTTTTGTTTGATTGTTTTCATGTGCAATATAAAAATGCATTTT
>CM038114.1:7280944-7548242 GCA_001642375.2 Mentha longifolia
CAATGTGAATAATTCTTGATGTGCAGGCAGAATGCTCAGAGGTCAAGGGTGAGGAAACTTCAATATATAGCTCATCTTGAACGGACTGTCGAGATTCTCAAGGTAATAATGCCTATTTCCATAACAAAGTATATATGCTAATACAACACATACTTTGATTTCTATTGCCCGAAGTAAACGACCTCTAACAAGAAAATGAAGGCATGTGAAGAGCGAGACTGACCTTATTCGATTTCTCGTAATCCAGGCAGAGGGAGCTGGAGTTTCAGGCCGAGCTTCAATTCATGGAACAGCAGAATATGATCTTGACAATGGAAAACAGAGCTTTAAGGCAGCGTCTCGAGAGCATCTCGCAGGAGCAGATGATCAAACAATGTGACAATATATCTCTACATTTCACCACTGTCTTTCATTTCACCAAATCAACCGACCTTACTTTCCTTACAAATATTTTCTGCAGGGGAGCAAGGAATGTTAGAGAGAGAAATCGGGAGACTGCAATCACTGTATCATCTGCAGAAGCAACAGCAAATGCAGATGCACCATCAGCAACAACAACATAACCCGAATCCCAAACACAGACAGAACAGAAGCAGAGATCTCGACGATCAAGTCAGCTCTAGCATGCTCATGAAGAACAAGGATGCGATTTCCAACAAAGATTCAGTTAATGGACCGATTCGGGTCTAAATTGGTTCTAATCTATAGTAACCGTCCAAAAACACAGATACACATAGGCTGAGGTGGGTATAGAAACTTTTTATTTCTTCTCCTTTTCTTCACATTTTTTCCTTTTTCTTTAGTACTAGTACAGATGTTACCACAACTTTTATCACTTCTACTACAACAATCTAGCTTTACCATGGGTAGCAGCAGACGGCCCTTTATTCGTGTGTCGAGCGTATTAGGCAGCTTCTGTCATAGAAGTGATACATTAGCAATAGAAAAATGTTTTGGGTATCACAGAAGATTAGAGCCAATGCTAAATGTAACATTTGTTTTTCGTACATGACCTCGACAATTTGTGCATTTCCAGCTTTCATAAAATAGATGATGCCGGAACACGAACAAGACAATTCGGACCCCTTATCTATAAGTTTAATGTCATTCCTAGCCTAGTCTGTAAACTGTACAAACTACAAAGAAATTAGAAGTAAAGTTATAGATGGAGCAGAATTTACATGTGTGCTTGCCATTGTTGCCAACGATCCATTGACAGCCTAACTACTTCTCTTCCCGTCATGGATTTTCCAAGACTTTTTCTTTTTTTTGAACTTCAAAACAGCCATCTTCTGAGATCTCCACTTGCGAAATCTTTGACGATTCTTTAAATAAGTTGAGTAATCTTTGCCTTGTTTGCATTCAACAAAATCTACTATATCATCAAAACCAGACACGTCTTTCTGTAACATGCACTTCAAGAAGATCTCCCCACTGCATGTCTCCTCTGTTTCTTCTTCTAAGCACGCAGCAGCCTCCATATGTGAGGCACTTGCTAAACTTTGTGAACTCAAGCTTTCCTTTTCATTATGTTTGTATTCCACCACACTGCAAAAGAGTAGGAAAATCAATAAGCAAGAAAATGCAGCCCGAATAGTTGGTTGTCAAACTGTTTCCAACACTCCTTCATGAATGAAAAGTGCGTCTGCGGATCTATAAACTTAAGCGCATCAGAGATGACCTTAAATTTGCAAAGTTCGAAAGGAAAATGTCAAAAAGAGGAAATAGTTGCTAGAAACAACTTGATATGGCAGTTGGATATTCTTATGATAAAGTTGAAATAATATAACAAGCAATTGAAATCAGAGCTGCAAGAAATTGGAAATGCACTTTATCTAGGTTACCTTGAAGTCAGAGACCGCATCTTATGAAATCTTGATGCAACCAGAAGGCTGGAGCTTTGATCTGACACTCTCTGCATCATCGGGAAGGTATCTGAATATTTATGCTGAAAAAAGATGCCATGTATAACTGCCAACTACAGGGAGAAAGGAGAAAGTTACCTCTTGGAATCTGACAACTGGCAAGCTAGATGAAGAACATTCTCCACCGGAATCAACGAGCGAGAGCAATGCATCCAAGTTGCCCTCCTCAAATACAAATAGATTCAGAAGTGCAAGATTTACTAACAAACAGGCCTTCACTAAGAAATCAAGCCCAGGTAACAAAGCCTAGTGACATCAAGCCCACAAAATGCAGAAACATCATTCTTGAATCCATATTTCCTGTAGAATGGCTTGACATCAGAGTGTGTAGATCTTGCTGCAGTGGTAAACTAATCTCCAAGTCTTTGAAACAAGCGATCACCCCCAAAACAAAATCATACTCCTTACATGAGGAGAAGTCTTTCAGGCTTCTAAGAGAGGATAAATCATCACTATGTCTAATACACCGAATAGCTTGAAGTAACGATATGCTCATTAATTTCATTAATGAAGCGAGCAGAAATAAATGCTGCGGAGATATACCCTCTATTGGATGTACTGATTTATCCTTATAGCTTTCAGAAGCTTTCAGCACCAAGCAACTTAATATGGCTAAGCTCTCTTCTTGACATGATATGTTATAAGCATTTAGGCAGTCCTTCACGAATTTCAAGGAAGTACTAACCAGGTCAGATTTCATTCTCGAGAAACTACCATCAAAGATCCCATTTGAAGAACTATCTAATCCGGAGACTAAAGTATCTACCCTCTCCTTTGTCTCTGGTGATATGTAACATTCAAGTGGTGGATACACAAACTCATGTAATGAACTGGATGTAGAGCCCCAGTGGAGGATGGAACAGCCATCTTTATGCATACGAGACATGTGTCTCGTGTACAAAATCACCGATTTCTCGAAAGTTGATAGGAAGGAATTAGTAAGTCTACGATCTGGTTTCAAATACTTGATATAAACAGCTTCGGATACAATTGAAATCAAATGAGTTTGCACGTATTTTGGGGCAGAAGCCATGATGGGGTTGAGAAACAACGATACAGCTGCACTGATACCTAATGCTGGAGGTCTAAATGGATATTCAAGTCTCATGGCATGCATAGAAAATAGTCGACTTAGAAAATCTCCAAAAACTTGCTTATCAGAAAATGATTGGATAAAATGATTACAAATTGCTTCCATCAGAATCCCAGCATCACCCTGATCTGAGTGAGAAGTAAATAGCATGTCACCAGTGCCAGTAACAGAATTGATCATCTTCAAGTACTTTGCTATTTGCCTATGTGCTAACAGCTCGTCCACAAGTACCTGTCAATGAAAATAGCAATACTTGTGAACTGCGGTGATAATAAAAAAAGCTCATACAGGTAAACACATCAAAAGGCACTGAATTACAAAGGAAATAAAATACAGTAGCTGATGGCAACAGAAAGTCCAGAATAATTATAAAATAGATAAAGAAAGTAACTCCTCCAGCTTCAGGAACATCTTTTCAAGGACTTGGAAATAGCTTCATGTTGAAAATTCTCAAATAAAGGATAAAATAACCATTAAACTTGATTTCGAACTCAAAAGTGAAGAATGGGACATGAAGGGTTCTCAGGAGCTAGAAGCCTAGAAATACAATATCTCAATGATACCATGTATTCTGTAATAATCAAAATTTAGATTTTAACTACTTGAATAAAAGATCCTGATTTCTTTCTCCATGTCAGAAGTGGGCACCAAACAAGCAACCAGGCAAGAGTGTTTTCATGCCGGAGTGAGTTTTCCTCTCCACCAAAGCAATAATATATCAACTATTTGGTTGATTTTCTAAATTTTCAAGAGTTACGAAACAGACTAAGCTAAGCAACAGAAACCCAACCAAATGTCACGGACCTACTTTAGAAAAATCAATAATGAGTATGCATCAAAGAAATGCTGGAGGAATCACATTTGGAAATGTTAGTGATAATAAAACAAATTAAGGGGATAAAAAAGATTTCAACTCCTCCAAACTGAACAATGGACAAAACATGAGCATTTTAAAGGTGGTAAATTACCTCAAGCATCGTACACTTGAAAAAGCGGAGAGGATTACAAGGCTCCAAAAACTCTATAGAAGCACTGAAGCCTTCAACAGAAGATGTAGAGCAGCCATTATCTTGAGAAAATTCACGAAAAACTGATTCCTCAAACACAAAAGCATGTCTTCCTGTGTCCTTCATCAAATTGGGCAGCATCAACTTTCTGATTATTCTTAAAAGTATGGGGCCCTTTTCAAATATAAGATCATTTTGGGCTGCAAGCAAAGGCAAGAGTAACATACAACATCTGAATAGCAAGCTCAATACTTCCACCGCATTGAACAGACCCAAATCGGAGCTCCTCTCTCCAAGATCCTTGGCAGCAGAAACAGCAGATAAATCCGAGAATAATTGCTCGAACCTCACC
The DNA here is from genome assembly GCA_001642375.2 of Mentha longifolia. Taxonomy (NCBI): domain Eukaryota; kingdom Viridiplantae; phylum Streptophyta; class Magnoliopsida; order Lamiales; family Lamiaceae; genus Mentha; species Mentha longifolia. The sequence continues at coordinate 7,285,322 of CM038114.1, forward strand.
TCTAGTTTTTGGAAGAGCATGTTAGAGAGTTCACAAACATCTCCCCAAGTCAATTTAATACCATCATGACAAATCTCAAGGTCAAACTCATGAGAACCTTCTGCATGCGAGACCTTCCACTGTGCATTTGAAGACAACTCAACAAGAATTCTATAAAAATCCTTTAATAATGATTGATCAATCCCCTGAAATATTAATTTCGAGTCACAGTAGAGCAAGTACACATCAAAAAATGCTTGATCTAATTGTGGAAGAAAAAATATAAAAACCATTCCTAATACTGCTTCATTTCCTATATCGTATTGCCATTAAAACTTTTAGCTATAAAACGAAATTATCAAACTAAATGTGACTTGACTAATCCAATAGAACATGAAATTACACAAAGTTTTGCCATGGAAACCGGTACTGATTCATCAGAAACCTGGAAACTATACAAGAACAACGTTTCATTTCCCTCCAATTTTCCACTAACACAGCCGTGCATTAGACGAAAACTATCCCTAAAAGTAGAATTAAGCATTCATTGCGAGAAGAAACAGTTTACATATAAATTTAATTTCACTGAAAATAACTACACGCGCCGAGAGAGAAAGAGATAGAACCTCAGGGGATTCCGAGTTAGGCGAAAGGGACTCGAGAGTTCTCTTCTTCGACGAATCCATCACAAAACTCGGCCAGCGCCAAAAAAAAAAAGTTTAATTTACGAAAGGAGAAAGCTTTAAAGCTTTTGGCTAGGCATGTGCCCCACCCATCTCATCTCAGCCCATTAATCCTTGCTGCTTTCTCTTCGGTATCAACTTCCAAAGACGTCGAATCTGTTTCACGAAAGAGAAGAAAATTTTCGTAGCGCGCTTCGCCGCTTTGTTGGCCGGCGCCGTTAAACTCTTGATAAAAGGAAAAAGAAAATAGGGGGAAAAAAAAGGTATTTAAATGCTTTCAAAAAACAAAAAAAATATGGTCGGGTTTGGGCTTACTGAACGGGTTTTCTATAGTTTACAGTGTCGACCGGCCCGACCCGGCTCGGCCCGATTGATTGATGGGTTGAGGCCGGTTTGAATATTAGTTTTTCAAGTTCGGTCCCGGCCCAAAGCCGCTTACTTAATTGGGCCCTTATCTAATGAAAAAGTCCGCTCTAGTCATGAGCTCGGGTAGGGTCGGGTCGAAATTTGTTAATTGTAATCATTGTTAAATTGGATTTATTTGAACTAAGCAAGTGTTCCCTTTCCATGAAATAAAGTGCACGTTTGTTACATTTTTTCAAAGGGTCATGTTTATTGTAATTATTAGCTTATACGGTACACAAGAAAAATAAAAATAAAAAAATTCAAAATATGGACCCCTTTGTAAGTGCTCATTACTCATTAGTGTAGTGTTGGGTAAAAAAAAACAAAAGGTAAATGTAATGTTTGGGTAAAAATGCATATGGGAATGGGAATATGGTTTGTTAAAAGCTGAATTTGCACCTTTTTATCTAATGATTTTTGTGGAGCAAAACATTATCTAAAAGAGAATTTAGAGACAAACACCGAACTCCCAATATTCTCAAGAAAGATTTAAAAAGCATGCCAAATTAGTCAAAAGTATGATGACATAATGACTAGTGAGATTCTGCATTTTATGTAGATAAGAATAGAAATATTACCTCAAAAATAGAATATTATCATAGCTCTTCTCATAAAAGGAATATAGGAAAGTAAAATCATTACTCCCTCTTTCACTTAAAATGACACATTTCAATAGTGGCTTTTTCTGGCATGCTTTTTCCACGCTTCTCGTTGATAGATTTTAAGATGATTTTTGAAGAATTCTTTATTTTACGGATACCGTAAAATAAAGAATTCTTCAAAAATCAATCTTAAAATCTATCAACGAGAAGCGTGGAAAAGCGTGCCAGAGGTAAAAAAGAAAATTGTCATTTTATATGAAATGGAGAGAGTATTATATCTTAAAATACCATTTATATATTTAGACTCATTCGATAGTTTTTATGAAAAAAATCTAAAAAAGATAAAATCATAAAAAGTTATCTTGCTAAATAATTTTATTTATTTGAACTTTTCTCGACTTTTATTGGCTACCACACGAAGCGTTAGCCTCTACCACTAACCTAACTCCTTCATTTAGTTAGCAATTAAAATACCTAAATTCTGACTTATTATAATCCAAAAATGCCTTCCGCGTAAATCACGTAATTATGGAAGTCGATCTTTCGTATTTCTGAGTAAATTTCAAATTGAATTGAAGATTCAATTTCTTGAATTGTAGTAAAACTTTTGGCGACATCTTTTAACTTCCCCACTATCCCACCTTCATTAATGCCCCTTCAATTTGGTCCGTGTTTGTCGCCACACACAATTCGAAGTTTTTCTTCACGCACAACAACCACTGCCACACCATAGCTAGCAGCAGCACTTCAGATTTCTTGATTCACACTTGGAGAAGTAATGAGCGAAACCCATTAATTATTCGTGTTACTTTTCCCTCGTTTAAGCCAAAGATCTGAGTTTTGTAGCTCGATGACCCAGCGCCAGAAGTGGGATCAAGAATCAGAAAACCCATCTTCTTTCTTGAAAAATTGAGGTGAGTAGATTCAAGAATTATGCATGGGCTCAGCCGCCTGAGCAACGGCGTGAGTTCCTTGTCTCCGCCGTCGTCCCCGCGCCACCGTGGCAGCCGCGTGAAGAGCCCCAGGTCCGCCCCTGCCGCCGTCGGAGGATACGGCGGCGCGGCGGGGAGTTTCCGCGCCGGTGGGAGGGCGGAGCTGAAGCATGCGGTGGAGAGGTGGGGATGTTTGTTGATTTCAGCAATGTATAGGAGAAGAGGGGTGCTTATGTTTGCTCCTTTGCTGTACATCTCTGGGATTCTTATGTATATGGGGACAATGGGCTTTAACTCCACGGATAAGAGTGGCAGTGCAGTTGCCGATGCTACCGGGCCGGGCTCCGTCTACCGGAGCCCGCAGGTTTTTGAGAAGCTCTGGCCTTTTATGGAGGCTGAAAGCAACCGGAGCTCTAATATGGTGATTGATTGGTTTTAATTATCCTATTTCTCGAGTTGCTGATCTTGTTTGTGGAGTCAATGTTGCATTATAAGCAGTGATTAAGTACTATTTTTTTGAGATTCACTAGTCTTATAGGTCTGTCACAGTGTAAAATTCTGTTACTGTATGCTAATAAATAGAGTATTTGGCGAAGGATGGGATGATTTGTTTGCTAGGAGTTTTCATTTTATACACTTTTACTTGCTATCCAGTTGTCGGTGGTACTTCTTCATATGAATGATTATATGGAGAATATGCATTGTGATACTTTTGGAGTCAAAGGGTTTAGAACTGTCTTTTATAGAACGAGTTACATTAATCACATTCAAATGATAGCTCAATTTTGTTAGCGTAGAAAGATGATATTCGAGGTAAGGTTATGCCGGTTCACAATTTTACTACATGATCTGAAGAATTTAGATTCTGGAGTTTAGGACATTGGTCAGGTGTCATAAGCTTATGTATAACATGCTAGCTAAATAGTTTGGTGTCACTGTTTGCAAGTTTCATATCAAATATACAATCTGGTATTCACCATAAGTTGCTATTGTTGTTGTTTGGAGGTTTCTGAGGAAATGCAGTCATCATTGCTAGCAAATTCTGTTTATAGCTTTAGTAATTTGCTGGCTTGACATCATATGCAGTTGTTGAATGTTTGGAACCCCAAGCTGCGTCAGGGTTGGAAGCCTTGTATTAAGCAGACTGTTTCTCAATCGGGTTTGTGCTGAGATTACCCTTTAATGTCAAACTTTTTCTTGTTTTCTAAACTTTCTTCAAGCATATATATGCAAATGTTCTTTTCGTGGAACAAGTCCTAGCTTCCATCGTTTTTGTTAATTTAGTTATTCTGATAATGAATATTCTTTACTTTTGTGCTTAAAGGCTTCTCAGAGCTGCCACAGTCAAATGGTTTCCTAATTATTGAAGCAAATGGGGGTCTAAACCAACAAAGATTATCGGTACGTCTGCTTGAATATTAGAGGCCCATACTAAATGCTTTGGCTTGTTCTTTCATACATAACTCTTTTGTGGCAGCTCAATATGTTTATGGATTTCTATGGATTTTATGTTTGCAGTTGTTCATGATGTTGAAAGAGGTTGAGTATTACAAAACAGAATCACATGTTTATAATTTGGCATGATTTCTCATTTTCCTAAACAGATATGTGATGCGGTGGCAGTGGCAGGATTGCTGAATGCTACGCTTGTTATCCCCATATTTCATTTAAATAGTGTTTGGCGAGATTCCAGGTGAGGATGAAAATGGTCGATTGGATAATTTGTGTTTTCCTGCTTTATTGTCTTCTGTCCTCTTTTATTTTTTATTCATCCTAGTTACATCGTGTCTCTGTAATGATATATATCGAACCATATATTGCCTCGGGGACATATTAGACATGTGTGCATGAACAATAGAGATGCTTATATTATTGTGATAGGCGATAGCACCTACTAGGATGTATATTTTCCTGATAAGAGAATCATGAAGGAATATGATGTCAAGCTCAATTGTACAAGCAAAATGCAGCAACCCTGATCTATTTTGAAATAATATGTCCTGTTCTCAGCAAAGTTTTGGCAACTGAAATTTCAAAATGTATGTTAACTTTCGTAAATATATTTTACCTGTTCTTCCGTGTCATGAATCATAAGAGTAACCCTGCATTGCAATTCACTTCAAGTTGTTGCACTTTTCTTTGAGGCTGATACTTAAACTCGTTTATTTAAATATTTTCTTTTCTGCAGCAAGTTTGGTGATATTTTTGACGAGGACTTCTTCATATATGCGCTCAGAAATCACGTTAATGTAATTAGAGAGCTTCCAGAAGATGTACTCCAGCAATTTGATAACAATATTAGCAACATAGTAAATTTGAGAGTGAAAGCATGGTCGAGCCCCAAGTACTATCTCGAAAAGGTTCTACCTAAGCTCGTGGAGTTGAAGTACGAATCTCTACCTTTTTTTTGTGCCGATTATCTTTGTTCTCTTTGCTGTTTAAATACTATAAAACTTGAAAACATCGTTGAACAGATTTTCAGTTTGATTACACAACACTTATTTATGTCCTGTTCCTATTATGAGGTGTTATAGATCCCTTCAAACTCATGAAATGTCCAAAATTTCAAGTTTCGTTAAATGTTTCCGCACTCATGCAAATATGTATGACTTTTGCTTTGTGCATGAACTTGAATTTTGAATCCTTATTTGTAAGAAGTATTATTGGTGCGGCAACTACCAAAGTGGATGTTTTTCATTGATTGATTACTGGTTACATAATTCATATGAGAAATTCTGTTTTTCCAATAATTTCGCATGCATTATTACTTATTTGATGAACTGGTTCCTATGATCATGGGGCAGGGCTGTCCGAATTGCGCCTTTCTCTAACAGATTGGCTCATGCAGTTCCTCCATATACCCAAGGGCTTCGGTGCCTTTGCAATTTTGAGGCACTCAGATTTTCTGCGCCTATAAGAATGCTAGCTGCTAAGATGGTTGATCGAATGGTTAAAACGAGTTCTAAAAGTGGAGGGAAATATGTGTCTGTACATCTTCGATTTGAAGAGGTATTCATTTTATTCTTGTTGTACTTGTTAGAGACATTTGCCATTATTGCTTTCAAGTTTTGGGATTCACAATTTATTTTACTATGAGAACCTTCGATCTTGTGATGTAGGATATGGTTGCTTTTTCTTGCTGCATATATGATGGAGGCGAAGAAGAAAAACGTGATATGGATATTGTTCGAGAGAGAAGTTGGAGAGGAAAATTTCGAAGGAGAGGTAGAGTGATAAGACCGGGTGCCAATCGGATCGATGGGAAGTGTCCTTTAACACCACTTGAGGTATCATAGAATCTCAAGAAAACCCAAATCTTTCCTTCATGTTTTGCAACTCTGATCGCGTTGCACTCCGAGTGATTTATTTTGTGTACGAAATAAGTTCTACGTTCTTTTCTTTTTAGGTAAATACCACGTTCTAAATATGCTTGCCCACTTTCGATAATGACAGATTAGTACCTAATAAATTAACTATGTTTCTGAAAATTCAGCAACCAGAAATCTGCAAAGAGGCAATTGTCTTTTATTCATGTACAATTTTCGAGCAATTTTCATTTTCCAGCACTACTTTTCGGTAACGAAAGTCTGTCTGTCCTAGATTTAAGAAAGAAGTCATTTTGTGTGGTACTGATATGTCATTACTGGAAGACATATTTGAAAAAACACGCATACTTTGAGCTGGGCTTGTTTTGTTTTTTGTTTTTCGTCTGTTGAACTCTGCTCTTGTTTTTGACCATGTGTATATTGCTTCACCTGTGCATTCATCGGTTGCTGATTCAATTATTTTTCTTTATTTGGTGTTCCATTGTAGTTGTTTGAAAATTTCGTATTCTGCAGGTTGGAATGATGCTAAGAGGCATGGGATTCGACAACACGACCTCTCTATATGTAGCTGCTGGAAAAATATACAAAGTGGAAAAGCATATGGCTCCTTTAAAACAGATATTTCCGGGTTTAGAAACAAAGGACACGCTCGCCTCCCCTGAAGAACTTGCTCCTTTCGTGGTAAACTTCTAAACTCTACGCACAAATATAAAATATCTCGTTTTCAAGATTCTGAAGTCTATATTGAATTATCCGTGTTATTTAGGGGCATTCATCGAGGTTGGCAGCTCTCGACTACACAGTTTGCCTCCATAGTGAAGTTTTCGTCACAACTCAAGGCGGCAATTTCCCCCATTTCTCGGTTGGCCACAGACGCTACTTCTATGAAGGACATGCAAAAACAATAAAACCTGATAAGAGGAAGTTAGCTCAATTGTTCGATAGCCCCAACATCAGGTATTCTACATAACTTTGCATTTTGCTTGACTGGTTAAAAGAAATCACCATCTTCTTCTTTGTTTGATTACGATGATGAGAGTCGGAGACACAAAGCATTGCCTAAACGTTCTTTTATCCAAGTATTTGGTGCTATTTTCTCGAGCTGGATCCTCTATTGTATCTATGGATGACTGCCACAGAAAAGTTTAAAATCTGCAGAATTTTGCGTATGAAAATTCTTAATTATGCTTACGCATGCAGAATGTTACCACTTTTGTGAATTTTCATAAGCAAGAGATCAACTTCTCTTGTATTCTTGATGATTCTCGAAGCTCGTACGGACCAAACGTCGATTACTTAATGTCATTCATATATCTCTACAGATGGCAAGATTTCAGACACCAATTACACGACATGCTTCGCCATAATGATGTGAAGGGGAGCGAGGTGAGGAAGCCGAGTAGCTCTCTCTACATGCACCCGATGCCCGATTGCATGTGTCGGAAATCCGATTCCCGAGGCGAATACAGCAACGCTACAAGGTCTGCTTAGTCGAGCACAGCACAGCACACAAACACACAAAGAATCCCACGTAAATCGTGTAACATTTCATATAGCATTAAGTTAGATGGTATAGTTGTAACATTTCATATATAGAGAGCATTTCATCACTAGTATCAATATAAATATAAATATCAATTCTTTTCTTTAAACAGCTCGTGTGATTTATATATTTTGTTAATTGCTCCAATTCGAATGTATTATCATTATCAGATTTGTAATAGAGCAGTTGTGTAATAGAAGTCATTCTTTGTCAACTGTAAATGGCCTCCAATCTTGAACGAATTTCTCGTTTTTGTAGATGCTATACCGAATGAAATGTATAGTTTTTTTTTTTGTTTTTTGTTTTTATCTATGATTAAAAAAAGAATGAAAATTCAGGAACCTAACTCGAAGTTTCTTGTGATTAATTATAAATGAAACTTGTATATTAATAATAGACAGAAATGATCCCTACCCATTGTGGGCACACTTAATGTGTTCACAACTGACGTGGCAATGCCACGTTAATAATTTTTTCTTTTGGGTTTACTTTTTTTTAGTAGAGTTTAGTTTTTTATGGTAAAATTTATTTATATAAGTTATATTAATTACTATTTTCCTTAAATATAATGATGTCACCTCATGTCACCTCAGCCGTGAGCATATTAAGTATGCCCACGGTGAGTAGGGGAGCATTACTCTAATAACAGATACATTAAAAAATACACTAGGTATAATAATCATGTGAGGGTGTGTTTTTCTAGCCTTGGCATTTATAGAATGTTAGGGGCGCACATGTTTCAATAATTCAACTTAGGCAAACATCAAAACTTTAATACTTAGGCAAGCATCATTTAAATAAAAGAAAGGAAGTGAAAATTTTCAAGATGTGAAATCATATGAATTAGGAACACAACATAAACTTCATCCAAATAGTATCTGTTAGTGGCCATGGAACTCTTTTTTTTCTCTCAAGAAACAATATGTTTCTTTATTTTTCTTGGAATTACATATTTATCAAGATCCAAATGCTCTAAAATGAAAATCAAGCCAAACCTGGGTAGTAACCCCCCACCCCACCTCTACCCACCATGGCCAGCCCCATTAATTGAAGCAGATGAAGAAACCCCATGTGGGACATCTTAGCTTTAATGCTAATTAACTTCATAATCACATTATGATGTGAAACTGTCCAAGAACACACACACACACACACACACACACAGAGTGACAGATACCACCATGGATATAGATGTAGCTTTCTCTTGTGTATGGAGAGAGAGAGAGAGAGAGAGCCCACAGCACATCACCATGCCAACTGATCTGTTAAAGTGTACCTACTTACCAAATCCAACCCCATCCATTAACTACTTGTCTTTCTCACCAACTTGGTCAAATCCCATCTCTCTCTCTTTCTTCTCTCTCTTCATTTCTGTTACAAACCCTCCAAACTACTGGCTACTCTCCCTCTTTAATAACCCCCCACCCCACACACACAGATGTACATATATATAGATAGATCATATTCTTGATTTCTCTCGGTACATGTACATCACCACCATCTGTCCCTTTCTTTTCATTTCTCATCATAAATCATCCATCATCAACAAATTTAGTGTCCCATATAGTGTATAACAAGATCCTCATCTTCTTCCTGTTTCTGTTTCTGTAATAACCCTATATTAATTCATAGATAAGATATTAAAAAGAATAGAAAGTTATATTGAAGGAAGAGAAATGGGGAGATCCCCTTGCTGTGAAAAAGCACACACAAATAAGGGTGCTTGGACTAAAGAAGAAGATCAGCGCCTCATCAACTACATCCGCGCTCATGGCGAAGGCTGCTGGCGTTCCCTTCCTAAAGCTGCTGGTACAACCCAACCCAACCCCCTTCATGCATCCTTTCTTTTCTTTTTTTCTTTTTTTTTTACTACAATTAAAAAACAAAAAAAACAGTTTATATGTTTTTCAAGGCTGTTTATTAAATTTCTTTTTTATTTTTTATGTTGCAGGATTGTTAAGATGTGGGAAAAGCTGCAGATTGAGATGGATAAACTATCTGAGGCCTGATCTCAAGAGAGGCAATTTCTCTCAAGAAGAAGATGATATCATTATCAAATTACACAGTTTGCTTGGAAACAAGTGAGTATATATATATATGTGCTTCTCTCTCTCTCTCTCTCTAAATTATGTAGTTTTCTCATAATTTTCTTTAAATAGAATCTGATTTCTGTATTCTTTGTTGGGATTGTCTAAATCTGGACTAAAGTTGAAAGGTTTGATCTTGATCGTATTTTTCTTTCTTACTTAATTAATTATTATGTATTTGAAATTATTATTCTAATATTTCAAAATTTTAATTTTAATTATTATTATTTATTTTTTTTGGTTTGAAGATGGTCTTTGATAGCTGGAAGATTGCCCGGAAGAACAGACAATGAAATCAAGAATTACTGGAACACACACATTAAACGCAAGCTTCTCAGCCGTGGCATGGACCCTCAAACCCACCACCCCCTCAATCCCGCCACCGCCGTCGCCGCCGCCGCTGCCAGCATTGACTTTAGAAGCTCAACTCCACCGCCTGCTAAAGGAAACGACATAGCAGATAACTCATCATCAGCTGAAAACACCAAGTGCAGCAGCACCACCACGGAGGAGTCCCAGCCGCCGCCGCCGCCGCCGCTACTCGCGGCGCCCTCTGAGGAGGAGGAGAACGCCACCGCCGCCGCCGCCGAGCTTGACTTGGACTTGTCCATAGGGATCCCATCTCAACCCAAGTCCAGAAAAAGTGCTTCTTTTAATTACTTGCCCTCATGGGGGGAGTCTAAGTCTTGCTATGACTTCTTGAGGCCGGAGGCGACGGCAGAATCAGAGACGCCGCCCCCCGCGGCGGCGCAAGCTATGTGCTTGTGTTGGCAACTGGGTTTTCAGAAAGGAGACCAGTTTTGCATCAACTGCCAATCTCTTAATGGATTATACACATATTTTTGATAAATATAATTCCTATAATTTTGAGACTTTAATTTAATTTTGATACTTTAATTTAATTTTATGGTGTTATTATATATATTGTATATTTCTTTCTCTCTTTTTTTAGATTTTATTTTGGGGGTAAATCAAAATGTAATCGCTCAAGGTTCATGATTAGTGATAACTAATCATGTAGTAAAGATTTTTTTTTTGCCCTTTTCTACCATTTAATTCGTGTGGAGTAATTTACTAGGCAAAGCAATTCTGCATTTTGTTTTTTTTTCTTCTATGTATTAATTTTCAGTTTGAGAAAATTCTAAACTAAATAAGGATTCGAATAATAATCTCTCAATAAAATTAAATTTCATGGGTTTGCATGCAACTATTAATTACCAAATCTTAAATATAGGAAATTTACTCAAGAGGCAATTTTATTAATTACCTGATTATTATAATTATACTGTATGGTTGGCAACAAAAAATATAAGATATGATAACTAAAAAGAAGATATCACAAATCATTTATTTAATTTTATTGGACATGTGGCAATGATTGAGATTCATGCTCCCAAACACTGATCAAGTCTCTTTTCTGCATTGGATTAGATGATTTTATGGTCCCCTATTCAATGTTTAAATATTATTGATTTTGTGCTATTGAAAAAAAAAAGATGGAAAAGAAAAGGAGTGAGCAAATATGTTAAAGGAAGGAAAATAAAGAAAGTTAAAAAGGAATAAAAATTAAAACTAAATACAAAGAAAAGGGAGTATTTATATTTTAACTAAATCAAACATATTTTTTTTATTTCAAACTCAGAGATTTTCATAAATAAAAATGGCCATTTTAAATGGGTAGATAAAGATACAAACAAAATTAAATTAAAACATACAATACAAAAACAAAATAAATAAGTACAAACGTGAGCATATTTTTGCATAAAATATTTTAAGGCATATTTTTCCGAGGCCATTTGTCCTTGTTGTTTCTCTTTATCAAAATAGTAATCTTAATTTATGCAACATCTTATGCATGCAATAATACAATAAAGAGTTTTTCAATACAATTTTTTTTTATTCATGAAGAATTTTCGTTGATAGAAAAATGGATAGGCTTTATGCAAGAACATAAAAGCAATCAATTCGAAATTGGATTTGATAATTAATTATCATATTAATTCTATATAATGAAAACGAGTTAGGCCTAATATCTCGAATAATAAAAATTGTAGTAAACGATAATCTTAATGTTTTATGTAATTAAGTTGGTAGCAATAATTTTAATTTTTTTCGTACTCATCTTGATGTACTTGACACGTAAAAGGGAGTTGTTATTTTTCTAGGGCACACAATTAGGCTAATCACATGGCTTATGTTTATATTATAACAAGGTAGGTAAGAAAATAAACTACGTAGTATAATATCTTGATTAATTACGACCCGGCATTAATTTTTTTTTTATGCAAGAAATTAGTAGGGCGGATTATAATCTACCGATATTCAAATAAGCAAAAGTCAATGCAAATAATTTTACAATCAAAATTAAATCTACCTTTCCTGATTCTATGACATAATTATGATTCGAAACTTTTAATCTATGTCAATTAAGAAAATAATAAACTTATGGAGTATCTTCTGTGACTAGCTAAGTTTATCTAGAAATTGCTGACTCAATTATCATCACATGTCCTCATATGTATTTTTACACTAAATTGTTTTATTCTAGTGACAATACCACTAATTTGTAGTGAAAATTATATACTCTCAGTCCCCCCAAATATTTAATAATACCTACTCTTTCTATTTCATCTCATTTGGCTCATTTTATTGTTTATACCACTTGTATACTCCGTATTCAATCAACGAGACAAATGAGATAAAATGGAAAGAGTATTAAATTGTATTGTCCCACATATTTAATCACATAAATAAATTATTTCACCCTCTTAGCAGATTTGACTCGTTTCTTTTGAGCACACAAATTAAGAAAAAATATAAACAATTAAAAAATACAGTTTTTTTTTTATATCAGGCAAACACAACACACTCACACACACGCACCCGAGGTGACTCGAACCCCCGACTTTTTGGTTGGAGAAGAAGCGTCTTACCAACTGAGTTACATTTCATTGTCTAAAAAAAAGGCAGTTAGCTCACCGCTTTAATGCTTAGATTATTGGTAATTAACAATTGTCAACTCATTTCTCTCTCCCGTGTCTAGTCAAATAAGAAAATAAGCCAAATGACAGGGTGAGACACTCCATTTAGAAAACGTAACCAAATGAGCCGAAACAAATGGTGTGATATGCAATGTCATTTCAACTCAAAAAAAATGTTATACTTAATTTATAATTTTCCTTCTTACATTATATATTTGATAGAGGTGTTATACATTTCAAACGATATTAATAATAAATGAAATCTTGCCGCACCTAAAAAGGCGTCGAGGAGCATATTTCATTAATTAAGTGTGTTGTAATAGAATCGGAATGTATTGACCTTAGTATCAAATCTAAACTTTTTCAGGAAAAATCATGCATACAGCATATATATTCTGACAGCACTTGACCCAACGAAATATTATCCAATTGAATTTCGTAGCCTTTGCCACAAGATAAATTATAATCTTGACTTTCACCTTTTAGGGCTTCAATAATTTGACTTGGTTAGGTACAAATTTATTTTCCATCTAATACTTATCAAGAATATAAAACGGTCCTAGCTCTAAGAAGAATGGGACACACATATACATATTCATATAATATATATTGGGTGGAGACGGTTCATGTGAGAGTCATTCTATTTTTGAAAATCGTAAAAATCCGTTTTTTTAGTTATGCTTTCATGCTTTTTACAAATAATGTTTTTTTATATATAAAATTATATTTTTTACGAATCGTGCTTATTATGTTTACAATCATGCAAAAAAAATTGAAAACATATATAAATTAAATCATGAAAGCATTATTTGCAAAAAAACATAGTTGCATAAGTAAAAAAGCACGAAAGCATAACTAAAAAACTAGGTTCTCACGAATAGAATGATTCTCATATGAACCAATTCCTATATTAGGTTATCTTATAATTATGAATCGAATGGAACCATTAATATTTTTGTGATTAACAGTTGTTGTGAAAAAAAATAATTCCAATACATAAAAAGTATAATTGAATAAAAACATTATAATTGCATTTACTCCATCCATCTCTTCCTAAATGACCCATTTCTTTTTTACACGAATTTTAAGGAGGGAGTGTTTAAGGCATAAAGTGTATTGTATTTAAAGGAGATAGTGTGGTTTATATATTTAGGTATATTTTAAAATTAGAACATCATATATGCATAAAAATATATTAATATCTGATCTTAAATGAAAGGTCTTATCAAGATCTTTAATTTGGTATAAAAATCATAAAAATGAAAATCAAACGAGTAAGTTATGATAATTTAAAATATTAGAATTTAAATTATATTGGGATACGTGTTGAGAGGTGAGTGAAATATGAGATTTAATTAAAGAATGTTAAGTGTAATAAGTGATTTACTAATTGTACTATTATGTGGCTAATTATTTTTTTATATGAAAATGAGTCATTTATGGTGAGACGGCCAAAAAGAAAATAGAGTCATTTAGGAAGAGACAGAATGAGTAAAAGATATATATGTATATATATAGCTGGTCATAAGAATTTGCCTATATACGGAGTATATGGAATACTCCCTCTATTTCGTCAAATAAGATTCATTTTATTATTTTATACCTCATATATAAATAAAAAATGGGTCTTATTCAAAGAAATGGAGGTAGTATTATCTAATTCTAATTCTATTTTTCACATATCATTTATTTATATATGGATCGAATTATATAGGTATATATTTATATAATAATTAATAAGTGACATGATTGCTAGATTCTTTGTCATCAGCTGAAAAATATGGTCCATTTATTCATTTCTTAATCGGCGGTGTGACGTATTTGTGAATAAAAGTCACGAGCTCGAACATCATTAGCGTTTTCTATATGCAAAAAAGAAAAATAGAAGTTATTGATTCTAAAAAAATTACCTATATATATATGTATAGTTAATAAAAGTCAGGAATAGAAGGGTTCTCATAACCAAACTATATATATATATTAAAAAATATTAGTTTTTTTTTTGTTGAGAATATTAAAAAAAATATTAGTTGAGGTTAAGGAAATTGTGTATTTGGAATCTAGTTCTTGTGCTTATGTTCCTCACAAAATAGCGCATATTCCTCCACCTAAAGCAAACCTACTCACTCAAGATATTCATTTAATTTAATTTAATTTATATGACAATGAAACTAATGCATTCATTTTTCTTGTTGTGTAATTCTTAATGAAGTAATAGACTAATGAAGTAATGCACCGACCAAATTACTATTATTATTATTATTATTATTATTATTATTATTATTTGATTGAGCACAAGGCATAATTATACTTGTAGCGTGGTCTAATGAAAATAAAAACAAGAGTTTTAAGATACTATCAAAATTAAGAATCCATATGCACTACTAAGTGTATAGGAATAGGAGTGAGTTGCATATCTTAATTAAGTAAAGAGTTGCATAGACTCTTAGCCTTAAAACTATCCTAATAATAATGGGCGTCTTTCTCTTTACTCTTCCAAAAAGATAAAGAGATAGAGAGAGAAAGAGAATTAATTAAGCCTTTGAGTTAAACGTACACGATATGATATTATTTCTAATTTGAAGCTAGCTTGCCCACATATTTTTTTGAGTTAGGGATGATGAATAGTAATGATAAAAGAGAGAAGAGCATGTGACATGTTTGGATGGTAGGCAAACGAATATTTCAAAATTTTGAAAAATAAAATAGCAAAATGAAAAAGATGGGGAAAAATAAAAAATAAAAATAAAGAAATAAAACAGTTTGGTAGTTAAAGGTAGGTAGGTGATTTTGGTGGAGATCTGAATGGGATTGGGGAGTCATGTGCACCCATAACTCCAGATTTATGGAATCACACATAAGAATTTTAGGCCAGCCAAACATTGCCTGTTTTTCAAGCATATATAAATTTCATCCACCCAAACATTATCCTTCTTCACTTTTTATTTTAATTTTTTTTAATTTTTTTTACTTATTTCTTCTTCTTCTTCTTCTTCTTCTTCCTCTTCTTCTTCTTCTTCTTCTTCTTCTTCTTCTTCTTCTTTTCAAAACTATATTCTTGTTCATATATACTAGTATAGAAGGGTAGTAGTATTGTGGAAACTTTGATTCATTTTATGCTATTGCACTCATTTTAAGCGGTCAATTATTTACTTTAATTAATGATCCATATACACTTAAGACGAACGGATTACAACAATTCATATACTACAAAACATGTTTCTAAATAATACTCCCTCCATTTCACCGGGAATGACCTATTTATTTTTGGAAGTTCTGGCACGTTTTTTCATGCTTTAAAACGATGGGCTTTAAAATGCATTTTGGAAGATTTCTTTCTTTTACGGGATACTACGACACTCCCTCCATTTCACCGGGAATGACCTATTTATTTTTGAAAGTTCTGGCACGTTTTTCCACGCTTCAAAACGATGTGCTTTAAAATGGATTTTTGAAGATTTCGTCGTAGTATCCCGTAAAAGAAAGAAATCTTCAAAAATTCATTTTAAAGCCTATCGTTTTGAAGCGTGGAAAAACGTGTCGGAACTTCCAAAAATAAATAGGTCATTCCCGGTTAAATAAAGGGAATAGTGTTGAAGAAGATCGAGGGAGTACTATTTTTTAGCGGATAATAAAAAATTAGAAGTGGCCACCACACTTTCATCACATGAAGTCTAGCCCCTAAATTGTTCTCTTTTTTTATAATATCATATGCAAGGTATTTTTACAAACAAAAAAAATGACTTATCCTATACGAGTAGTTGGAAAATATAATAAAGTGTAAAATTATATAATTAAATAAATAAATAACACCAATGCGGCCATTCTTAGATAACCCAAACGTAGGGACAGTTCATTCAATATATTCTATTTTATATTTCTAAATCATTGATTTAAAAAAAAAAATGTGATCACTTTATCAACCAAATGATTAGCCCAAAATAGATGCATGCTCCTCTGCTAATTTAATATATATATCGAGGTTCTGAAAAAAAAATAATAAAATAAAATAAAATCGACCCATTTTACTTGAAAAAACAGTGAAAAAAAAAACTTACTATTAATTAGGTAGGAAACAAATCAAGTGATCGAGAATCACCAAGCAGTGGTGATTTGCAATAATTGTTTTTGTGTCAGTCCTTTATGATTTAATTTGTTGATATGGATTTTATTTATTTGAAATATTTAATTCGTTATGATATGAAATGAATTGAATAAAGTTGGTAGCTGAAAAATACTAGTGTATATAAAAAAAAGAATTAAATGTAGCATAGTCCATAAAAATTACATATATATAAATAAGTAGGGTTGATATTCACATGCTCTTACCTAGAGGTGACCACGGTTCCGGTTCGAACCGGAACCGCCGGTTACGGTTCCCCCAAAGAGGAACCGGAACCGCATCGCCGGTTCCAACGGTTCCGAATCCGGTTCCAAACCGCCGGTTCCGGTTCCGGTTCCGGTTCGAACCGGATGGAACCGGCCCTTTTTTTTCCTTCTCTTTTTTATTTTATTTTATTTCTTCCCTATATGCATACTTCATTTATATTTGTTTCGATTTTAATTGTAAGAGTATTATAATCAAAAACTGTAAAAGAAATTGGAAATATAACAAATCAGACGATTATTCAATTTTTTTTATTTATTTCACCTAAACCTTTGAAGATCACATTTTGATTTCAAAGGCCGAGCCTCGTTAAAACCTCGGTGAGGAAAAAGAGTACTCGTCTAAGATTTGACATGGCAGAATTACGTGTTATCGAAATCGAAATCATCGTCGAAATCGTCAGTTTCTGCTTGAGAGGTGTCGGTGTCAGTTCCCGCGTCGGTGGTGCTTAGTGGATCATCTTGAAAGACCTCATCTCATTTGTTCTCTTGCTCTCGCATCTCGGCTAAGGCGTAGTCTTTAAGCAATACTTGTGCAAAATGCCCCTTTTCTTTACCGCCCACCGCCCGCTCCTCCTCACCGCCCACCGCCCGCTGCCCCTCACCGCCCACCGCCCACTGCCCCCACCGTCCACGCCCGTCATTCCACCGCCCGCGCCCGTCATTCCACCGTCATACAAATTTAACATGTTATCATTCTTAATTAAAACGAAAAATTTCAAAATTGACACTTCATGTTATCTTCTTCATGAATTGGATAATTTATTATCTTATGTAAATCACCAAATTGTATATTTTGTCATCTTCAATTCATTATCATCATGTGACATTGTTAATTGAATATTTTGTCATTTATATGATTTGGTTTTTTTGTTTAAATATTTGAATTTAAAGTTTGAAGTTTGAACATTATCACAAAATTCATAACTCACAAGTGCACAACATCCAACATCACTAGGCTACTATATTTTAACTTTGAATGAATAATCATCACATATGTATGTAGTTTTATTCATTTGTACTTTTTTCAATTTGAATTATAACTTAACAATGAAAAATCTCTTTCATTTTACAAATTATACTTTATAATTTGTACATTAAGAATTCATTAAAATGGATGTATAGTTGTATACTAATAAAATGTTATATCAAATAATTAGTATGATATTTATACACAACATACAAATAAAATATAGAAATTAAAAAAAAAAGCCGGTTTTCCGGTTTTTTAACCAGAACCGCCAGTTCCCGGTTCCTCGAGAATGGAACCGGAACCGCACCGCCGGTTCCGAACCGCCGGTTTCAATTCCGGTTCAAAAACCGCCAGTTCCGGTTCGGTTCCCGGTTCGGTTCCCCGGTTCCGGTTTTTTTGGCCGGCTCTACTCTTACCAAACCATGCTACTTTGCGGTCATGTCAAGTTCACAACCATGTGCCAATTATTTCCTTCTTTCACAATTAGCCTATTTTTATTTTTCTTTTCTTTCGTAAATGTTTTCCATATTATTTAATTTTCTTTCATGCATGTAAATTTGATCTCAATCTCCGGTATTCGGTTTCATTGATGGATGAAAATTCTATCACGAGTGTACACGTACTCACTCATCACAACCAGGGACGGAATCAAAAAAAATATTCAATAGGAATTGAGTATTTTATATTTTCAAATCTGACAAACACTTTTAAAATTCAACTTGTTAGTAGACTTTAGTAAAGAATTTCATTAAAAATATAAATAATTTTATAGATTTTTAAGTTAAAAAATGTAAAAAAAAAAATTATGGTGGGGGCTTAATTCCCCAATAACATACATGTGGATCCGCCACTGATCACAACCATAGTTCTCTTTGTATCCTAAAAAATCAACCAAAATTCATTTTACTTTATAATATACACACACATTATTGAGGCCCAAAAAACTCATTTTGACATTCACTTATTATAAAAATTAAAATTCGAATTGTAAGATTCTATTCATTTATTTCATGGACGAAGAGAGTATTAATATCACATGCACACCCATAATGGTATCGGGATCGAATTTGTTTCGTGTGGAAAAAAAACTATCACATTGCCAATCGCTAAAAATAATTCCTTATTCCTTCTTACCAATCTTGATTAATGTTTGATATGTTAAAAGAAATCTTGATTTTTGCAATACGATTAAAGATGGAATTACCAGTTTGCCCTTTGTTGATGCACAAATTAGTGATCAAATAACTCGAGGTTATTTTATTGGTAAAATTATTATTATCCATGTGTCATGGCCCATCAGCTGAAATGGATATAAACTTCTTCTTTTTTTTGAGAAAGGAAATGGATATAAACTTTCTATTTTTTTATTTTTTATCAGGGGATATAAACTATTATGAATAATGCTATTAGTCAAAGTATAATATACTCTCTTTGTCCACAATAAACGGGTACAATTTTTCTTTTTTGTTTTTCAAAATAAATAGACATTTTTCATTTTAAGACGTATGCATGATCATATAAAAAAATTCACTTTAAATTGAGAACAAACTCTACTTTAATATTTTGTCATTGCAAAAATATCAAAATTCATATTTGAAAATTGGTCTTATTTATTGTGGAAGGAGAGAGAGAGAGTATTAGTACTTAAGTAGGAATAATGACGGCCATGGTAATTAAAAATAAAAAGAAGTGGATATGGATATTTCTTTCAAGATAGTCCATACCATATGTAAGAACCTATGTTACTTCCACCTAATAATTTGGCATTTTCTGGCATCTTCAAATTACTTACTGTAAAATACTAATTCCACCAAAAACATCTTTCTTGATTGTCCTCTCGTTTAATTTTTTTTTTTTTTTTTTTAATAGAGTGAACTTTTTATTTTTTTGAATAATTTTAATTGAAAGGTCACGTGCGGGGAACTTGAACCTGATACCATTTGTCATGGAGTTGCAAACATTAACCTTACTACCAGACCAACTCACACACACATGCCTTTTTCTTTACTGCTTGATTCTTTTATAATTGTTACAAATAATTATATTTGGAATATTGGATAATTTGCGACATGAGCGATATTATCCTTATAATATTTGATCTCGTGGGCTATGAAAAAAATAAAAGAAACTTATATACCCAATATTACTCGCAATCTAGAATTAACCCTAGCAAGCCCAATACAATATATGAGGCCCAATTATTTTTGGGGACAAAAGAAACCCACTATAAGTATTATATTCCAAAATATTGTTCAAATTAGAATTGTCTTTCCGCGGCGTTCGGCTTGCTAGGCCCAATATAAAACAAATTTATGCAGTTGATTATTCACAAATCTAAATTTGTTGTTCATTTTAAAGTTAAATATTCTAACAAATGTAAATTAGTTCAATGGAGAACTCCCTCTCTATATTTTTGCTCTCTCGAGTGTCTGGTTGGATAGATTAGATTATACTTATACCACGATATGATGTTTATAATTCCGGATTAGTTTCAACTTTCATGATACTGACACATACGATATGTTCAATCTTGTCTAGTCTTATCCTTTTGACACATACGATAGGTTCATGATACTGACACATACGGTAGAAATGATAGGATATGGAAAGATAAATAAACCTAAAGGCTAATAGTTTGAATAGTAGTAAGATTATTTATCCTACATGTTTGTTTGATAGTTAACATAAAAACATCCGATAACTTAATATGTAGGTAAAACAAATTCTAGATAAAAATTGCAAAAAGACAAAATTAGCCTTACATAGGATAGCCAAGATCCATACACGAGCCACTTTTGAATACACCCATTTGACCATGACATTCCCAACCTCTTTTCCCAATTCCTCCATTATTGCTTCCTCTAAATAAATAAATAAATAAAACCCTCCATTATTGCTTCTCTTTCAACCTTCGTTTCCTGCATTCCCTTCATAGAAGAATCCATCGAAACCATGACAAATGTCAAGAAACCAATGTAGAAAATCAAGAAACTAACGAGAATAGAAAATCAAGAAACAAAGACGTGAATCGAGAATTGATTTTTGAATTCCAGTATAATTTGAAAAAGATCCCCAAATTGTAAAAAGGTAAAGTGGTAAGGTGGAATGAAATATGGGTTGCTGTTTGAAGCTCGTTAATTTATCTGAAGCCGCATAGTAGTTTTACAGCGGGCTTTGGTTTTGTCCCGGGCTTATTACTTTATCACCCGAACTACCAAACACCAAGATGAAGGCATGCTATTTATATTATCTGACTTCATCACCCTTACCAAGCACAGCCTAATGATTTAATATTGAATCAATCTTTATTCATCACATATTATATCTTGTTGGGGTAGGCCAACCAAACTACACATCTATATTTGATTTTTTATCAACACACTATATACTTAAAAAAGTAATTTTTAGAACGTAGTACTCCTTCCGTCCGACGGAATGACTTTATTTTCTTTTTGGGTCGTCCCACCAAAATAGTTTTGTTTCCTAAAAAGGAAATAATTAGTGAATTAAAAAAATAATTCATTAATAAAAAATTAATTAATGATCTTATTTTCTTGAAATATTTATTTAATATTAAATATATTTATAAAAAATTAAAATTTTTAATTATCAAACACACTTTACTGTTTACGAATTAAACACTCCCTCCTTAAATCCCGAGCCGAAAAAAAATCAAACCATTTTGACGGGACGGAAAGAGTAATATTTAATGATCTAGATGATTTCCATCTAAGATGATGACACGTGGACTTCACTGCCTCTGTGCCAAAGGACCAAAAAGAAATTCAAAAAGTTTATTAGGGGCATTGAACTGTCAGGAGCCACAATTTCTTAATTTTTTTTTTATCAAACAAATTTTAAAGTCGCGTCATGAAGGACTCGAACTCAGGATTTTTGATCAAAGGTCTTACCCCTTACTATTAGGTCAATACACGCACACACCACAATTTCTTAATTAATCACATAAGAAACATATTATTAATAGTAGTAACAAATTTTAAGATAAAAGTAGCAATTTTCATCAAAATTACTTTATTCCAACGAACGAGGATAATAGAGGTTTACACATGAAGACAACATGTGTTAATGATAAGAAGACAGATTGGACAAGGTAATTAAAATCATGAAATTGATTGCCACGCCTTAAAGGTGCACATGTAATGAGTCTAAGGCCACTCACAATGCCACTCACAAAAAAATGGGATCTCTCCCACTTTCGGTAAGAGATCCCCAATGCATGAGATCTCTCCGTAATCTCTCTTATTTTTTATTTTATTTATTTTTATTTATTTTTTTATTTCTTAATTTTTTATATTCAATTACTAATTCACTTTAATAAATTTAATTCTAAATCACACTCATTAAAACTAATTTTATTTATTAAATTAAAATAGTAGACATTATATGAAACATAATTAAACATCAACATAAAAAAAATAATAAAAAACACAACTTAATCAACACGACCACTACGAGTCCACAATTCCTCGATCAAATCATTGATGAGGTTTCCGTAACGCACCAAATCGCGTAAAGTGAATGAGCGTTCAGCATACTCCTGAAAGGATGCCGGACCTCCTTGCTCCACTGTAGGGCCGCTACTGCTAGAAGCTTCATCTTCCGGAGGAGCCCATTGCGTCACCATTGACCCTTCGTTCTCGATTATCATGTTGTGCATGATGATGCAAACATATATAACATCTTGCATATGATCGCGGAAGTATAGTCTCGACGAGCCTTAGATGATTCCCCACCGCATCTTCAGTACGCCAAAAGCCCTTTCGACGTCTTTTCGAGTCGACTCTTGCTTTGCTTTGAAAAGTTGAACTTTAGGGTAGCTGCGGCAGTTGGGCTTGAGATGAAAACGGACCATTTCGGGTATATCCCGTCGGCGAGGTAGTATGTCATGTTGTATGGTCGTCCGTTGGCCGTGAATTGAATGGGCGGAGCTATCCCGTTCACAACGTCGCTGAAAATAGGTGACTGGTTGAGGACGTTGATGTCGTTGTTGGAGCCCTGCAACTCCGAAAAATACGTGCCAGATCCATAGATCGTAAGAGGCTACCGCCTCTAGGATGATCGTGGGAACCCCTTATCGCCACGGACGTATTGACCCTTCCACGCATTCGGGCATTGCCTCCATACCCAGTGCACTCAGTCGATGCTACCAAGCATCCCCGGAAAGCCGTGGATCTCCTCGTGCATACATAGCAGTCGCCCACAATCAGTTGCATCGGGCCTCCGCAAATAGTTGCCTCCGAAAACATTAACCATCGACCTACAGAAGCGCTTCAGACAGTCAATGGTCGCGCTCTCTCCCATTCGCAGATACTCGTCGAGGTGGTCCGCCGGACAGCCATTTCCGAGTTGACAGAGCGCAGCAATACACTTCTGAATTGCTGTGAAGCCAGGCTTTCCAAGAGCATCTCGACGTTGAGTGAAGAAAGGATTGCGCGCCTCCAGTGCTTCGACAATGTGCAAGAACAAATTCCTGGACATACGAAATCGGCGTCGAAATATTGCATCGCCGTAGGTTGGCGTATCACCAAAGTAATCCGCCATCAGTTGGGCAGCACCGCCGAAACAATTTCGCTCTATATAGGCCCTTTGTGCCGGACGTCGTCGGTGCCTCGTCTGGTCATCTTCCGCCATCTGCTGTCGCTCCGGCACTATAGATTGGATCAGTTGGTTTGATTTTTGCAGTTGTTCGAACGCTCGTGGGACTTCGTCGGCGTCTCTCGAAGAACTTGATGAGAAAGACATTTTTTTTGGGAATTTTTGGAGAAATTTGTGAAAAATTAAAGATGAATTTGTGTGTAAAGAGGGAGAATTATGTGATATGTGAGTGTGTGGTGTGTTGTATTTATAGGAGAGATTTGGGAAAGATCCGTTTGTTTTCCAACGGATAGCCCAACGGCTAATTCAAAATTTATTTATTTTTAATTTGGATTTATTGCAGAAAATAAAATAAAATTAGCCTTGCTGACGTCATAATGACGTCAGCAGGATATCGGTCCACTAGCGGAGCAGCGCACAAGCAGCGAGCGCTCACCGGTGCCCCAACGCGGATGGAGATCGATCCCGGGATCGCCCGCGGCGGCGCGCGGAGCGATCCCAGCACGTTGGGGCCGGTCTAATGACATTAAAATATCCACGTAAATATTCTTCGCTATTAATTGTATTAATATAGGCTGTCATCAAAAATCACTATTTCTTACTCTATTCATTCACAATTTTTTTTTGCCTATTTTATTATTTTTATCCTTGATATATACTTCACACAAACTAACTTAATAGTTAACTTCACAATGCGCTCTTATTTATATATTTTTCCATTATTAATCTCACCTAATTCCAATTTAAGTAAGACTCTTATTTCACTCACAATACAACTATCTAAATTAAACAATTTAAAATTGTATTTGTATGTGGATTTTAATTTATTCCACTCATACTAAAATCAAACAATATCTTAAATCTTGTATCGATACTTTCGAGGCAAACATTTCCTGAACGAAAGGAGTCTTTATCTGAACGATTTGTGAGTTACTATATACGTAGTATTAGTAATTTGGAAAAGTTACAGACGCAGGTTTGCTCTTGTAAATAAAAAGAAATTGGTCTCCAGTAAAAAAGTTCACTTATTGTAAAATTCATCCTAGCATATAGCTAGAGTAAGGCTTTTTTTCTTTTATAGAAAGTTATCAAATTCAAATATTCGTCTATTCTACAAAAAGGTAAACATTCAAATCAAAGAAACGATTTCTTGTTCTCTCATCTCTGTAAAAAAAGATAAAATATATATACTGAAACGCTCCCCTACCTATGGTGGACCCATCACTGATGTAGCAATGTCACAAAACTGGGATCATCTATCCTAAAATAGTGTCCCATAACCTATTTTTTATTCCCCTACCTATGGTGGACCCATCACTGATGTGGTAATGTCAAAAAAAATGGAATCCTCTATCCCCAAAATGGTGTCCCATAACCTAATTTTTATTATTTTATTTATTTATTTTAATAAATTTATTTTATAATGATTTTGTTTAATTTTATAATTATTTTCAAGGGTTCACCCATTCCAATTAAGGTTTATAATTTTTTTTACATTTAATTTCACTTTTATTACTCCCTCCGGCTCAAGATTCGTGAGACCTTTCTTTTTGACATTTTCGGCACGCATTTCCACGCTTCTCGTTGATGAGTTTTAAAATGAATTTTTCAGGTGTTTTTCTTTTACGGGATACTACGAGTGTCATAGTATCCCGTGAAAAGAAAAATACCTCAAAAATTCATTTTAAAACTCATCAACGAGAAGCGTGGAAATGCGTGCCGAAAATGTCAAAAAGAAAGGTCTCACGAATCTTGAGCCGGAGGGAGTAGTATATTAGAGTTGATAAATTCAAAAATAAAGTATATAATTTAAAAAAAAATCCTTTTTTTCTTATAAATATCTATTACGGAGTATGATTTATTAAAATATAGTATTTTATTTTTATAAAAAACAATATAAAACTAGTAGAAATTAAGTTTTGGGACACCATTGGGACATAGTTTTTGGGATAGAGGATATCATCCCAACGTAGATTATTTTTCCATTTAGGGTTGAGCTTTTTTTAGAAGGGTTAGTTTTTTTTTTTTTGGTAGGGTTTAGTATTTAAGACAGTGACGACTCCAGAAATTATAATTCGGGATTGCGAAAAAATATTGTATAACATTAATAGTACAATTTACAATAATGTCAACGAAAATAGTAAAATTACAAATATACTTAATTTAATTTTCTATGATTCTTCATTTCTTTAAAGCGATTGGCAACATCGTCAACGGGAGTCGGCGTAATGTTGCCGCGTTGAAGGGCTGATTGGGGCTAATTGAGTAAAATTTCTTTTCCCCTTTCCCTTAATTCCCAATTCTACCCGTTTTTCATTTTTAATATTCTAAAACCTCTTCTAATTATTTAAATTGAATATATATACGTAATACTAGTACAAAAAAAAATAAAAAAAATTGGGGGTACAGCTGTACCTCCAACGCCCCACTCTAGAGTCGCCGCTGATGATTTAAGATATATATTTAAATTTATTTATTTATTTATAACATTGACACATCATCCGTTAGCACATTAAGTATGCGCACGGTGTGCATTGTAGCATTACTCTATATATATATATATATATATATATATACATGACAATCGTTCATTGATGCAACATAAAATATCACATAAAATTGCAACAGAAGATTTGAATCCTCTAATTCATTAGAGACTTAGGGTTCTGTAATTTTCTAAGAATCGCTCAAATTTGAATTGGTTTCTTGATTGTTATAACCCCAAATCCAAATAAAACCGCACATATATTTATCGGGAGTTATTCATATCTCAATTGTCGTGAATAAAAATATCAATCCTTTAAAAAGTTTAAATTAAAATAACTTGATATGGGTCCAGTCGGTGCGGAACCGAATCGACACTATGCGGCTGTGTGGTGAAAGAAGTGTGCCCCATATAATAATTGCCCAGCCTACTCCTATAAATACCTGCAATTCCAAGAAGCAAGATCGCTCGAATCTCAACTTTTGTTTTCATGGATTCAAACGCTTCATTCGACAGCCTTCTCCATCAAAACCTGCTCCCAGAAAAATTCATTTGGCCTAAAGGAGAAAACCCTTCTTCTAACCAAGAACTCAACGAGCCCGTAATCGACCTCGGCGGCGGAAGCGGCGCCGCCGCGACGGAGCTCGTGAGATCAGCTTGTCTCAGCCACGGTCTGTTCCAAGTGATCAACCACGGCGTTGATCTGGACCTCATAAATTCTGTACACGATCACGTAAAGAAGTTCTTCAGGCTTCCCATTGATGCAAAAATGAGGGTTCAGAGGCTACCCGGCACCTTCTGGGGCTATTCTTTCGCCCATGCAGATCGATTTTCTTTGAATTTGCCATGGAAGGAAATATTTTCCTGCACTTTCCGTGAAAATGGCAACGACGATTCTGAGGAAACCCTTTTTTTCGAATCAGCTTTTGGTCAAGAATTCCAGCAGATAAGGCAAGATCATATACATATATATATATATATATATATGTGTGTGTGTGTGTGAGTGTGTGTGTGAATTCAACACATATATAACTCACTCTGTCTCGCCTGAATATGCACTATTTTTCCGGTACATGTTTTAATAAATGGTAGGTGAGTGATGTTAGTGGAAAGAGGGACCTATATTAATGTAAATGGAGTAGTGTGCAAAAATAAAAAGTGCATACTTTGTTGAGACGTACCGAAAAGGAAATAGTGCATACTCAGGCGAGACGGAGGGAGTACTAATTTATTGGAGATATATTCTAAATGTGTCTTTGAATCTTACCTTCATTATATAATAAGGTGTTTTTACTTATATTTGGCCTGATCTTCTTTGTACTAAAAATTGCTCTTTTTTTTTTTTTTTTTGGCAGATTGGATTTCCAAAAGTATGGTGAGGCAATGAAGAAATTGTCTCTAAGGATGATGGGAATTTTGGAAATGAGTTTGGAGGTTGATAGTTCATACTATAAAAAGTACTTTGAAGAAGGTAGCTCTATAATGAGATGCAATTTCTACCCTCCATGCCAAGAACCAGGGAAAACTCTTGGCACCGGACCACATTGCGATCCCACTGCTCTCACTATTCTTTACCAAGATCAAGTTGGGGGGCTCGAGGTTTTCGCCGACGATCAATGGAAGTCCGTCAAGCCCCGACCCGGTGCCCTAGTTATCAATCTCGGCGACACTTTTTCTGTAAGTCGTAATACGATCACATGAGAACCTTTATTTTATATAAATTTATAATTACTAGCAAATGTATTTTCAAAAAATATATATAAATCAGATCTATAAATTTTTACTGAATGAGTGGACCTGAATAATTCTCACGTCGGATGATGGCAATATATAAATTAATTTGATGCACTGTCATTTTCATGCACTGCATGCATTACTTTTGAGCTTTTGTCCAATATTGAAAGTTATAGGTCATTAAATAATTAATGTTGATTTTAAGGTATCAAAGTTATTTTGCTAAAGTTCAAGTAATTAGAGACAAAATGAGAGATTCCATATGTAATTAGAAGAAAGACACTCTAATACGATAAAATTAAACAAACAATTTCATTATCCATCACATGCCAATTAAATCAAAATTGTACTAATTAATTGGAAACCACAAACAAATGATATTTAACTTTGTAAAGTACCACTATATATTTGTATCTATCTTTGTATGTATATTTAACTTTGAAGAGAGAGACACAGGCATTATCAAATGGAGTGTACAAGAGCTGCCAACATAGAGCAGTGGTGAATAAATCAAAGGGGAGAGTTTCAATGGTGTATTTCTTGTGCCCTAATGAAGAGAAAGTGATTTCACCACCACTCAATCTTGTTACTTTGGAGAGGCTGAGACAGTATCCAGATTTCAAGTGGTCTGATTTCCTAAATTTCACACAGAAACACTACAGAGCTGATGCTGCAACCCTCCAAAATTTCACCAAGTGGATCAACCTAGCTAAACCCTAGCTACCTATATATAGCTAGGGTTTTTTAGACTTTTCTCCCCACCACCTTATTCATGCAATAATTATCATACATGTCAAATATAATATATATATACATACATACACACTCGTGTGTGTGACTGTGTGTTTGTGTGTAGCCTAGACTAGGTGGGGGTAATATATGGCATGTTACTAGGAGTCTCATAGTGTGTGCATGTGTGTTGCTATTTCTATGAAGTTTTCATTTGATGTCTACTCCTTGTCTCAGATTATTTGGTGATATATATACTCCTCCCGTACCAACCTACTACCTCACGTGTATTCAAAAAAGTACGTAGGTTAGTAGTTTGGGACAAAGGAGTATTAAATATTATAACGACATATATATATACAAGACTATTATAACATTTTTTTATTACACAAGCTAATTAATTACACTGGTTGTTTAACATTATTTAAGCCACTTCATGAAGATAGTCAATTTTGAAGAACTGTCCCTTTTCTCTCTTCAAATGTCGCACTTTAAAGATATTCTCAGTTTTATTTACGTTGATTGCCACTTTTGATCCGACCTCACTCAGATGATGATACTGGAAAAGGATTTGGACTTTAATTTAATAACAAAACATTATGGTTCAATGAATAAAACCAATTAGTGCTAAAGGAAATTAAGTTAAACCATTTGAAATCCAAATTATATACTTAATTGGGATCTTAAATACATCTGGTATTGTTGGTCATTACATGTTTAATTTTGTGTCACATTATAAGATTGCAATATATCCCGGTCAAAATCAATAAATAACGACAAGAAATATTTGTCCATATCCATGAATAATAATGCCTATCTAGAGCGGCCAACATTATTGGTAGATATTTGAGGCATCATTACGTGTATTTTGACCCATATTGACTATTCTCCGACATATTGTCTCCGTGCCATAAGAATATGCATAAAATCTTTTTCTGGAGGTCCCAAAAGAATCATATTATCATCTCAACTTATTGATCACCACAAACAACACCTAAACTTTTATTCGATTCTAAAATATGTTTAGAATTGTATTATTTGAAAAATTTACAATCTAAAGGAATCAAATAATCAAACAAAGTAAAATTTCATCTCCCTAATTTAAATCTTGAAATAAAATTACCCCAAATGCTACCAAATCCACCACTATTTGTCCCATTTCCTTCACCACTATCAAATACATGTACTTCTTCCTCATCAAACATTGATTTCTTTTCATCTACACTTTCATCTATATCCCATGAATGTTTTCTTCCCCGCAGCAATCCTTCTAGTTCCATGGCTACTTCCTTCATACTAGGCCTATGTTCTCCTTTCACATTCAAACACTCTTTTGCAACCCTAGCAACTCTTGATAAGTGCTCCCTATTTTCATCCGCCAAGATGTTCTCGTCAAGTATTTCAGACAAACGATTTTGCTTTAGTATATATAGAAAATAATTCGCCAGGTTTTTCTCGTGATCTAGCTTGTCGAAGCTTATGGCCTTTCTACCGGTTAGTAGCTCCAAGAGAACTACTCCAAAACTATAAACGTCACTCTTTTCTGTCAACTGACTGGTTTGCATGTACTCGGGATCTAAGTATCCAAATGTCCCCTGCACCATAGTGGATAGCTGAGTGAGATCAAGGGGAACCAATTTTGAAGCTCCGAAATCGGACACCTTAGCTATGTAATCTTGGTCTAAGAGGATGTTGTCCGATTTGACATCTCTGTGTATGATTGGTGTAGAAGCTGCAGAGTGCAGGTATGCTAGCACCCCTGCAGTTTCTGCACCAATCTGAGGCGCGCCTCCCAATTAAGGAGGCGTGCCCTCTCCTTTTTGTGCAAGTGCGCGGAGAGGGTCCCGTTGCTGATGAACTCGTACACGAGAAGGGGGGCCTCCGTCTCAAGACAACAACCTAGGAGCCTGACTACGTTCCTGTGGTTGACTTGAGATAGGACGAAAACCTCGTTGATGAACTGCTCGATTTGTGTAGGGTCGACTTTCTTGGACTTCTTGATTGCGACGAGGGTGCCGTTCGACAGCTCGCCCTTGTACACGGTGCCGAAGCCGCCCTGGCCCACGATCATGGAGCTATGGAAGGCGTTCGTCGCTTTCTGTAGCTCCGAAGAGCTAAAGATCTTGATAGTGTCCGGTGATCTTTGCCGGGTTAAGAGTTTTTCTTGTAGTAAAACTCCACCATTATCATGGAAGAACTTTTGCCGTTTTCTTTTGGTAGATCTTCTCTTGAGTTCCAAGTAGCAGAAGATGGCAGCAACTAGAAGAACAGTTATCCCAAATCCCACTCCTGTTTCAAGGGTTACAATGAAATCATTATAAACTCGACACGATCGATCTTACAACTTTAAAAAAAATTAAATACTTTAAAAAATAACTAAAGAAATATATACACATCATATATGAAAATGAACATAGTTCATATATTTGTACCAATTAAGATATATGCAGTCTTTATATCCTTCTTGGCGCAGCCATGTCGACCTCTTCCATCGCCGGAGTATCCCTTAGGACAAGAGCATGTATAATTACCTGCTGTATTTGTACAATACTGTTTTTTGGTACAATTATTTAAACTACTATCTTCACATTCGTCAATATCTGCAAAATTAATTATCAATACTTGTTATTAATCATGGTAAGATAAGGTTTTCTCGAATATATTCTCTTTGATGAAAATATATATATATATATATGTGCACCTATACAGCCACCGGGGCCTCTTCCATCGCCGGAGTATCCTTTAGGACAAGAACATGTGTAATTACCTATTGTATTGATGCACCTTGCTTTTTCCATGCAATCGTGTACATTGTTTGCACATTCATCAACATCTGCAAATATTAGAGGTTTCGCAGGATTTTATGATATAAAAATTAAAATAAAATCATTCAAAAATTACTGTACTTTATTCTTAATTTTATTCTTTCAAATTATATTTTTTGTCAGAATTATTACCTTGACAACCATCATTGATATAAGCACTTCCTTGATACCCATCCTCACAAGCACACCTATACCCATAACCGTTTTTCGGTTTAAAGCAGTTGGATTTCCCGCTCAAACACGCGTAACTACTCGGATTCCCCGCCGCCTCCTCGCAGCTTCCGTTCCCCACTGCCCAATCCAGAACCAGAGGCAATCTCTCCACCGACTCCAGACCCCTCAGATTCTCCGACGAGAAATTGAACGCCGCTTCCTCCACGAGGAACGCGAAGCCGCAGTTGTTGAAATCCCAGACATAGCTGTAGTTCAAGTAGCTGAAGAGCTCGATCCCGACGTCCCAAACGTCGTTCGGGATGGAGGTCTGGCAGCAGCCGACGCCGGTGCAGCTCCCCTCCGTCAGGTCATCCACGGAGTCGCAGATGGCGGTGCATCCGGTCATGTACTTCCGGTTGAGGCGCTGGCCGGAGATGAAGCCGTAGGTGTCGCAGCCGACGATCGTGAACTTGTTGGCGGTGTTGTTCACCGTCAGGTACGTCGGCAGCTTTATTGAGGGGAAGTTGAAGGTGTCGGTGCCGCCGATGGAGGTGAAGCAGTCGTGGGCGATGTAGTGGAGGATCTTCAGCTGCCCCTCCAGGGTTATTTCGGTAATTTCGACCTCGCTGCCTTGGAGGAAGAGTTTCGGAGGGTCGAAGGTGTGGTTGCAGGTCACCCAGAATGTGTAGTGGAGGTAGCATTCAGGCGTCGTGCCGAACGGGAACGGGATGGCGCCGCCGCCGCAGGTGGCGTTGCAGTTGGGCTTCGCGATTGGGAAGTTGTTCTGTGAATATGTCAGTGTGAATAATGTGATTAGTACAAGTATTGATGAATACTTGTGCGAAGCCATGATTTTTTTATTTTTTTTATTTTTGGTTAATTAGTTTTTGCACGAAATTTGAATGTTATATAAGATGTAAAGATAATAGAGGATGCCGGCATGCAACAAGTTAATTTTTTTTGATTAATTAAACATTATATTTACCGCGGCCTTGGGAACTCAGGTGGTATTTAATAATCACGACGAGGATCTGCGGCGGAGCCACCAGGGGAGGGGGCAGAGTAAGCTTTTTGTGCTGGCTAATATAATCGGTATCGGATTTTGCTGCCAGGACACAAAGTTGAAGGCTAGCTAATCACGTAAATATTTGAGAATGGTGGAGAAGACGTAATTTTGAGGGTTTTAAATTATTATATTAATAATTTAATA
Source organism: Mentha longifolia (assembly GCA_001642375.2). NCBI lineage: Eukaryota > Viridiplantae > Streptophyta > Magnoliopsida > Lamiales > Lamiaceae > Mentha > Mentha longifolia. The sequence goes on from CM038114.1 coordinate 7,317,971, forward strand.
TGAAGATAAACATGTAAAATTATAAATATTTTTATGTTAAATTTAATATTTTATATATGTATGGAATTACCCACGGTCCAAATGCAGACTGAACGGCATAGATTCATTCTCCTATTGATCGATCTTATTTTCGCAAGATAGTTAATGCACGAAAACTACTCCCTCCGTCCCATTAGAATAGGCCAGTTTTCCTATTTGGGACGTCCCATTAGAATAGGTCAGTTTCCTAATAGGGAAAGAATTACCCACTATTAATCACCCCATCATCCACTCACTTCTCAGCACGTATCCTAATATAATTAAAATTCTAAAAGTTTAAACTATCATAACTTGCTCGTTTGTTCTCTGATTTTATGATTTTATATCAATTAAAGGTCTTGATACGATCTTTCATTAAGATCAGACATCAATATATTTTGATGCATTTATGATGATTTAATTTCAAACAATGAAATTGATATTAAATATTAAACACTATACTTTATCTTTACACACACTCTCCTAAAATCTCGTGCCAAAAAGAAATAGGCCTGTTTAAATGGGACGGAGGGAGTAGGATTTAATGAACACGAAAAGGGACACAAAGGATTTAAGTGGTTCGATCTACCGGAATAGATCTACGTCCACGGAGCAAAAGAGAGTATGAATATTATTGCTAATATGCGTATAGCTTGTACAAAAATTGTTCTCCCCTTTCAATATATTCTAAACCCCTATTTATAAGTGTTTACATATGGAATTCAACTAGGATTATAAGTCTTTTCCTATTAGGACTCTTTGGCTTGATCTCCTCTTTTATTGGATAAACATCAAGCTTCTATATCTCTTGTGGAGCTTGAATTGTAGTCGATGTAGGAGTTGTCTTGGTGTAGAGGTTCCTTTGAGGTGGGCCGAAGTGGATTCGGCCTAGGTGGACTGTTTGGGCCGAGCCATGTAAGGCTCTTAAGTGGGCCGAGCTGCATAGGCCGAGCTTGACAGTCGGAGCCCAATTATATTGGGCTCGATGCTTGGGCCTAGTAGCTAGGCCATATCCTATCACTATCTTACAATTATACCTCAGCCCTAGCTGCTGTTTCTTCTCCGCTTCCAACAAAATTAAATTGAGAAAGAATAACTAACCCCCAAATTCAATCAACACATCAACATCAAGATCCATCATTTTTCGACCCAAACCATGATTTTTGGAAGATTTCTGTCAAATTCTTCATTTCACTGTGCGGTCAGCCGTCCAATTAGATTCTTCTCCGCCAATCCCAGATTCGATTTTGGCTGTGTACGTGGACCTGACGATGCCACCACTCTGTTTAACAGAATGGTGGGAATGCATCCACGCCCTTTTGTTATTCAATTCACCAAATTGCTTAATGCTGTGGTGAAGATGAGACAATACACTCTTGCCCTCCACCTGTTCGACGCAATGCTTCGCAGGGAGGCTCCTGTTGACGATTATATCTTGAGCATCGCAATTGATTGCTTCTGCCGTTTGAAGAGGGCTGATTTTGGATTTTCGATCTTAGCAGCCTTTTGAAGCGTGGATACGAGCCTAATGTGGTAACCTTCAACACTCTGCTTAAAGGTCTTTTCATGGCGGGAAAGATGGGGAAGGTTGAAAAGCTGCTGAAGAATATGGGGGATCATAAGATCTACTCAAATGTGGTGACTATGAGTACTTGTGTGGATGCTTTCTGCAAACGGGGAAATCTGGAAGCAGCTGAAAATATTTTCAAACTAATGACGGAGATGGATGTTCAACCTAACATCGTTACCTACGGTGCGTTGATTAATGGATATTGTTCGAGAGGGGATATGGACGGAGCCAGAAACGTATTTGATGCGGCAGTGAATTCTGGCCTCAAGCCTAATATCGTAATCTACTGCAGCATGATGGATGGATACTGCAAAAGGGGGAGAGTCGATGATGTTTTGCATCTTTTTACCAAAATTCCCACCTAATGGTTAGAGTACAATGTTGTTCGTATAGCATAATGCTACACGCCTTCTTTCGTGCAGGCAGATTCGAAGAGAGCTTGAAGTTTTTTAAAGGGATGGAAGAATCTCTCCGATTATCTCCTAACATAGTGACTTACAGTATCTTGGTGGATGAGCTGTGCAGTGCTCAACGTATTGATGAAGCATTTTCGGTGTTGCAAGCAATGGAAGATAAAGGCATTGTTCCCAACATAGTAACATATAGTAGCATCATTAAAGGATTGTGCGATGATAATAAACTTAGAGAAGCGAGGGATGTTTTCCATAAGCTTCCATCCAAAGGTCTGCAGCCGGATGTCATAGCGTATACCATCCTTATTGGTGCACTTAGTGAAGAAGGGCTGATAGATGAGGCTAAGGATTTGATGACGCAAATGGTAAACAAGGGTTGCTCGCCTAATGGTGTGACGTACAAAGTTTTTGTTAGAGGTCTTCTGGAAAGGTACATGATAGACGAAGCCATTCACTTCTTGGGAGAAATGGTTTCGAGGGGATTTGGACTTGATGCCACTAGTTTCCCGTTGCTGCTTCAACATTTGGAAACCGAAGGCGAAGATAGTGTTATTCTTAGTGAGGTTATGAAACTTGTACCAAGCAAAATCTTTTAACAGGAATCATTTGGAATGAGAAGGTGGAGATAACGTTGTGTTTCATCTTTTCACTGTTTATCATCTCTTGGATAATATACTTATGTCTCTATTTTTAACAATGATGAATGGTAACCTAATGAATGGAGTTTTTTCTTGTATTAGATAGAATAGGGAAACTATCTACAGTCCCTTAGATGCTCTGTAATGGCCGCCTTATTTTTCTGCTTACTATTTTTGTTGTGAATAATTATTATAATTGGTTTGCGACAAATCTTTATAACTCACATCCTAGCTTAATGTTTTGGTTTGTATAGAAATAAATTTTGATGTGAGAATTATAAACATATTTGGACCATTGGTCGTAGTATGATCTACAGTTAATATCGATGTAAGAATGATTTCAATACATAATAAGCATGAAAATACTCAAAACATAAAACTATCTATATATAACTTCATACGTATTATGTATTACAATCATATTATATTCCATATCACAAATCATACTAAAATATGTAGTCCAGATTATTCATAAATCTCACATCAAAACTTATTTTTATGCCAACATTTTCATAACCTTACTAAGAAAGATCTACATATGCATGGTAGTACCATGATGGTACTAGCAAATGAGCACTAAACTTATTGCTCATGGTGGCTCCGTGAGGATTTTTATTTGATAATATAAAATACTTATATAATACTCATTTCATTACATATAAAAGATCCTTTTTTGCACTAAAAAAAATAAAAATAAAAATAGTGTAAAGCGTGAAAAAAGGGGAGACACTTACTTATAATTTCAATTTTTAATGCCAAAAGATTATGTTGTTCTTCCTTTGGGCCGGACCGTATGCAAAGACAATTTTTCATCAAGAACTCTAATGTACTTTATCCAATTCCTAAAGGATCCAATTCTTTGATAAAAAAAACAATCAAATAAGAAAAATAAAAAATGTGTTGAGTATTTTTTGCGTGATCATTTTAGAATTATCATTCCAATTCAAATGTGAAAGTACATTTAAGATTGTTTTTTTTTTTTTTTGATCAAAGAAGAAAGATTTTATTCACAGAACTCAAAGAACAGGTACAAGGTGTACACAGCTGCGTCAGGAGAAAATCAAAAAATCCAGCGTTCAACAAGTTTCGTATTAGACCAAGTATGGAAAGTCATAACTTCCTCCGAATCACCCCTAGCGACGCACCAGCTCCAGAATCGACCTTTAATCTCGTCTAGGACTTTGCTTGTGATCCACTGCTTACCACAGAACAGACCATTGTTCCTCCAGCGCCACAGAACCCAGATTGTGCACATCCAGAGGCCCCCTAACCTTCTCTTCCAAGCCTTCCCTCGAAGCATCCCTGCGAAGCTTAGCAGGTGCGAGCTGATGTTGTTCGGAGCTGCCCAGTTCATTCCGACCCATTCGATAATAGAGCTCCAAATTCGGACAGTTTGAGGGCATTCGAGAAAGACGTGGTCCGCAGTCTCCCTCGTGAGACCACACCCGCTGCAAGTTTGGTGCACCGCATCCAAGGCAATCCGCTTACTAACATTATCTTTGGTGGCCAAACGGTTACGCAACAATCTCCATGCCGTGATCCTCGCCTTCGTCGTTGCATATCCTTTCCAAAAGTACATTTAAGATTGTATTAGTGAATATATTTTCAAAAAAAAAATAAGTAGCCACTAACAAACAATTATTTATTATTTATTTTTTTTGTGATGTAGTAGTAATTTTAAATTAAATAATTAATTAGTACAAGTGTGTGTCGTACTAAATGTCTGCATTTGATAATGGAGATGACTGAAAAGGAGTGGTAAGCATGGATATTTAATTGGTGTCAGTTATCAAAAGTATTCGTACTCTGTCTCCCATTACAAAAAATTATTACAAAGGTGAAACATTATAATGAGAGAGAAAGTGACACAAGATTATAGAAAAATAGATCCCCTGCGCACGTAAACAAAACCAAAAAAAAAAACACTTGGAATATAGGAGTAATTTTAAATAAATACGAAAAATAAAGAAAACTCACCATTTAATTTCCTCTCCCCCAAAAACCCTTCCACTCCCAAACCCACAGCAGAAAGCCTTCTTCTTCTTCTTCTTCTTCTTCACTGCAATCTTCAACAGCGAACGTCCGTTACGATTCTTGAATTCTCTCATATTCACTCACAAAAATTTTCTCCACTTCACTCTGTGTGAGATGCGCCAAAATCATGCAGAAGCTGCTGCGCCGAAGCTGCTCCGGCCCCCCTATACTATCGGCTAACTCTCCCCTCTCTCTCCCCATACCTCGCTCCACCTTCGCCTCTCCTGGTCTCTGCGGCGCCTCCGCCGCCAAACCTGTTCCACTCATGTCTTCTTCCGCCGCCGCTGCTCTCTACTACCCTCAACCCCTGCACCGCCCCGGGAACCGCTTCTCTGCCGCCGCTGCGCAGAGCCTTCGGCTCATGCGAGTGGCCCCCTCCGGTCCTCGCCTCCGCGTTTACCCCGTTGAAAACGTTGGGAAGACGGCGAAGCTCATGGCGTGGTTGGACTTGGTTTCTAAAGAGAGTAACTATGGTGGTATGGGTGTGCCGAACAGGGCTTGGTTGGGTACGCGCAGTGGGAACTCGAATTCCGACGGCGGAGAGGTTTCGCCGGAGAATGAGGGAAAGAATGACGGCGAGAATGTGAAAAGCGTGCCGAGGAGGCAGAGAGCAGCCGCCGTTGCGGGGAATCCGGATTTGTTGACAATACCTGGAGTCGGGCCGAGGAATTTGCAGAAGCTGGTGGAGAAGGGGTTTGAGGGCGTGGCTCAGCTCAAACAGCTCTATAAAGATAAGGTATGGAGAATCCCACCTCATCGCTTTGTATATACATTTATGATGATTATCGTAGTATGTTCTTGTTTAGTGGCTAATCTTGATAGTTGATATTTGCAGAATTAGTTTGAGATATTATATTTTTCTTGAAAGGGGATTAGTTTGAGACTTTGAGGTGTGATTGGTTATGGTTAGAGAGAGTTCTTCAATTATTGTTTCTATGTTTCTGATTAGGAGCTGTTTTGTAGTTCTCATGCTGCAATTTTTAATATAATTGGCTTAAGATATGACTAGCTTGTTTCTATAACATCAAACATGTGTAACTATGCTGCAGTTCTTCGGGAAATCTAGTGGGAAAATGGTGGAGTTCCTACAGAGTTCCGTAGGTATCATACACAAGAATCATGCTGAAAGTATAACGACATTTATCAAGGAAAGTGTTGATGACGAGCTAAAGAAGGGTGACAAGGGGCCGTCTCAAAATAACCGAATCACTCTGTGTGTTGAAGGAAATATCAGTGTGGGAAAGACAACCTTCTTGCAAAGAATAGCGAACGAAACACTCGAGCTTAGAGATCTCGTGGAGATCGTTCCTGAACCAATAGACAAGTGGCAGAATGTGGGTCCGGACCACTTCAATATCTTGGATGCTTTTTATGCTGAGCCAGAGAGATATGCTTATACTTTTCAGAACTATGTGTTCGTTACGAGAGTTATGCAGGAGAGGGAGTCTTCGGGCAGTGTTAAGCCCCTTAGGCTGATGGAAAGGAGTGTTTTCACTGATAGAATGGTAAGTATTTTGACCAATTGGAGATACACAGCTCACTCAATTTGATTCATATATAGCTAATTTTGAAGTATGGTTTCAACATCTCGTGATCTTATATTTACAGACTTGTATCTCTTATCATGGTAGTTTTAGCATCATAAGTTTATTAGTAAATTTGTTTCAGGCAGTCCTAATTGTATTAGTGTAACTAAGGGGTCACTTCCATTTTCACTTGTTGTTGTGGACTTGTTATTGCAGTAAGGAGGCGTTTATTTTGGGCAATAACTTAGATAGATAAAAATAATACAGGCTAATTCACCAATACATTGATGAAATTAACAATTTTGAGCTTGCTCGATCAATCCTTCAAATACTCAATCATATGCATTGGCAATCCTATTTAATGAAGATAAATCTGCTATCGTCGCCTTTTTCTAATACTTAGAAGTTGAGCTATTTCTTTTATACTAATGTATATTTATCACTTATTTTACATAAAGGTCTTTGTGAGAGCTGTTCATGAGGCAAAGTGGATGAATGAGATGGAGATCAGTATTTATGACTCGTGGTTTGATCCCGTTGTTTCGAGTTTGCCTGGTCTTATACCTGACGGTTTTATCTACCTTAGAGCGAGCCCTGATACTTGTCATAAGCGGATGATGATGCGAAAAAGAACAGAGGAAGGTGGAGTGTCGCTTAAATATCTTCAAGATTTGCATGAAAAGCACGAGAGCTGGCTTTTCCCTTCCCAAAGTGTTAATCATGGAGTATTGTCTGTAAGCAAGCTACCTTATGATGTTGATTGGTCCTTACATCCCAAGATAAGGGATCGTGTGTTCTATTTGGACGGTGATCATTTGCACTCGAGCATCCGAAAGGTATTGTGCTTCATTCCCATGTGTTTACATTCGTATTATGTTATCTTTCGACTTACCTTAATTTTTCAATGAACAGATTCCTGCTTTGATTCTGGACTGTGAGCCAGATATTGATTTCAGCAAAGATATAGAAGCAAAGCAAGAGTATGTTCTATCTTCCCCTTTCTCTGCTTCGGATTTGAGTGAACGTGTTTGACTTTTCTCTCTTGAACATGACTTTAGAAAATGCAGAATAAGATCCAATAAATTGACTTTTGTTATCAAATTTAGGACATGGCCACTTTTAAATTGTACTGGCAACCAAAAATCTGTAGGAAGGCAATTGACTTTTATTCGAGTACATTTTCAATGCAGATTTCTGGCTTATCGGAAAAGTGAATCGTTCCTAGATTTGAAAGTGAAGTCAATTTGTGGGGTAATTGATACATCATTATTGAAATTGTGGGACATAACTATAAAGATGTGCTTGCCAAAAGTGATATCCACAATCATTATATATATTTATTTAAGCCATCACTCAAAGTAAATACCCATTTGTTTAGAGTTACGATCTTTCCTCCATCCGTATCCATTGGTGGCAGAAAACTATACTAACTCATTTTGATTGTGATATTGTTTCTGGTGAAGGTATGCTCGTCAAGTAGCTGAGTTCTTCGAATTTGTTAAGACTAAGAAAGAAGTTTCTACTAGTGATGATGATGAAAATGCTGCAAAACGTCAAGTACTGATGCCCAATAATGGAAAGTTCTGGATTCCGGGCGTTCAACAGCCTTTTCACGATTCTGCCCTCAAGTCTTTGGATCTTACACAGGCCATGTCCATTATGCCTCACTAGTGTTAACCTCTTTCTCTAGCTCTGAGACTCTTCTTTCCTTTTTTTTTTCCCTGAGAATTCGGACTCTCGAAATGAGTCTAAATTGTTCATTTCGTCTTTCATAGAGATGCTCGTGGCTTACTAGTTCTTCTACCTTATAGGGTTGTACATAGTTGTTAATTGTAGTTTTTCTTGAGTCTTAGTTTGCTCTTGAACATCGAAAGCTGCTGTAAAAAAATATATATTGTGATGCCAATTTTGCAAGTTAAATGGTGTGCAGAATCTGATTGCAGCAACCAATTATCAGGATTTTTTTATTATTATTATTATTTTCGCTTTCAAAATATTAGTATAATTTTAGTTTCAATATAAATGTGACAGGATTAATTTGTAAATTTAGTCTTAAATACAATCGTGATGAACGGTAATTCAAGATTTGCGTTGAGCTATCTAATTAAAATTATGCGATGAATTTATTACAAAATAAAACCAAAATTGCCTGGGAATGCATTTTCATTGACAATCAACCTATCGTTCTATTCACATTCTACATTCTATTCTAATAAATACAATTTATCCAATCCTAACACATTGAAATTTAACTTATTTCATGACCCCGAGAAATCAATACCCAGATCAAAGGAAGGAGATCCAAGAATCTCAAGATTTGGTTGAATTGTTTGAGATGATCCTTTTATATTCTGCACCGAGCACTCTGCTTTTTGCTTGAGTAGCTTCGTAGCCTCTTCTTCTATTGCATCAAGATCTATACCTTCATAAAACCCATCATCTTCGAAAACATCTATGCTTTCCTCCATCTTCGTCTCTACATGTACGTGCATGGACGGGTTCTCCCGTGCTGTTTCTGAGAGCAATGCGAATTTCTTGTCTAAATTGAGCATCGGTAGCGAGTGAGCTTGATGATAGCTCAGCTTTCTTTTCCGGCTCTCGACCATCTCTGTGGGAGCCTGCTCACCTGCTGCATATTGGTTGTTCCTGGCAGTTGATTCAAAGCCAGTTTGAGGAGCATCTTCGTGTTTCGTCCCTGATGAGCTTCCGCTTTCATCGATTTTGCTGCTTTGGACCACGGAATCGGGACTTTCGTTTGTAGAGAAGGTGGGCAATCTTTGAAATGGAGATTGACTGAGTAGGGATCGCCTGCAGATTGAATGTGTGCGAGATCAGACTGCCATCAAGTGAAATTTTAAGCCTCCATTGCTGAAGTATTTTGAGCATTGCTCATTAAGAGGGTTGGTCAATTAGGTTGAGAATGCATAGAATTTAAGTATCTGGAAGATTAGATGAGAAAACAAGCTCAAAATTGTGTGATTTGTCAGGGTATGTGATGGATTAGGCTATAAGATGATTCATGCAAAAGTCGATGGGTTTTATTGTTACCTGTAAATCGCCATCATGTCAACCCTACTGCTTCCAGCTTGGGTATTAGTAGCTGTAGGATTAATCCTGTCATCTATAAAGCTATCCTCGTACGAACTCCCATCTTCCACATCTTCCTCATCATCAGATGCCATAGCATCAGATGATACCCTACACAAAAATAATGTTTTACGTGTGAGGAAGTAAACTGCTAAGATCTGAGCATTGAACAGATGTGAAATGGCAGATTTATTCTGTCTGGCTCTAATTTAAAGACGAGAAGTAATACTATGAACTTCAAAAGGTGGACTTACTCTGCTTCCTCTTCAATATACTCTGCAACATCTTTTGATAGCTTCTTCTCGCCTGATGCACAGAGTGATGGGTTGGGGGGAGGGGATTGGCAATCACAAAAAAAATAGTTTTCACGAAAAGAAAGGCAACGTGTAAACTGCTCAGTAAACACCAGAAAGATTATAACTGCTCGTACTAGAGTGTAACAAGATAGCTGTATCATATTTGATAATTTAGCATTTTTATTGATACAAGGAAATTATAGTTCACCTTTGAGAAGCTTTGTTGATTTATGATTTTTGGCCCTCCTAGAAGTTTTGTATTTTTCACTTCCACCATTTTGGTTTCTTGATTCTGTTGGAAATTTCCCGTTGAGCTCCCCAAGCTTGCGCAGCCTGCGAAACTTAGGCTGCTGCTCAACTGTTTTAGGCTCGACACCAGAATCCAAAAGCCAGTCTTTACTGTTGCTCGAGTTTGAGAGTTTAGTCAAAGGAGTTTGCACTTCTTTGGTGACAGGAATGGGTGAAAAACAATCTAGTTTAGTTGTTTGAATGCTGTTATGATTCAAACATGGGATCTCAATCTCCCTCAAGCTGCCATTCGTAAGTTCCTTCTTGTCTTGTTCGCAGGAGTTTATGAAACGGGCAGTTTCCAAATTTGGGGAAGAAACGAGAGCACAACCAATGAGATCATCTCTGTTACTTTTCCACGTCACTGCACTCAGAATTGCAGATGTAAGCATTGATATCTGTACATGTATACTAAATTACTAACTACTAGTAATACCGTAAGCTAAAGAATTTCTGAATATACAAACCGGAATCATTTATCGGGGATTCTGGAACAACTCCACTCTTGATGAAACTAGTCAACCTTGGACTAAGTTCAGAATCATTAACATCATTGTCCAACTCATGATCTTGGTTGGCGATGTCCATTTCATCCTGCATTCTGCTTGAAACTGGGGTATGGGGAATTTCATCAGCCATGTAGGAATTCTTCTCATTTTCTCCACTGGGATTATCTATAGGTTGCAGAAGAATCTCTGCATGGTCCTTATATTCCTGCATTGGAGAAGCCATGTTGCTAGCTTCTGTTCGCCTAGTACTCGAGCCGAGAGGCAGTAGAGGTAATGATAAAACCAAGACATTTCCAACATCATCTACAGATACAAATTCTGAAGCAAAGAGGAAGGTGTGGAGAGAAGTTTTTGGTTTGTGAAAATCTTCAGTGTGGACATCTTTCGCAGTCTCCTGAAGCTCTCTAACTGTTTCTTCAGCTTCTTTATCCAATTTTTCTTCAGCAAGATTAGTATACCTCTCTAAATCAAGAACATTCCAAACAAGAAAACCACATAGAATCAGAAAATAATAGTACCAATTCCATACAATAAAGATTCAATTCAAATGGCATGTTAAGCCTGTATACTGGAAATATGTGCTGTCCTAGATGAATTGCACCGGAAGTCCCCGACAGCAGAAAACTAATCATTTTACCATATTGTTACCTTCATTTACTTTATCATGAGGCTCCACCACTCCCAAGCAAGGATCTAAAATATCGGCATCCTGGATCAAGATAGTAACTCAAATAATTACAAAGGATAGCCTACTGGATATAAATGAGTCCCTTTTTGAACTAATAAACGAACCTCTGCTATGGAATCGCAGTCATGAGAATATTTTAGGTCTTGCAAATGCTGCATCACATCTATTAGTAACCCTGTTCTAGATGCATGCAACACTTCAACTGCAGGGGATGGAAATGCCTGGAAATGAGGAAAAGCAATAAGAGATGGTCTCCAAGTATTTTCTTGAGTGGCGCCAAAATACTTGGCAAGTAAATCTTTCTCGGCATCCGTCAATTTGTCTTGGTATGCAGGCACTGGGATAGGTTCAAAATCTTTCGCTTTTGATCCACGAGGAACATATTTTTCAATTGACATCTCAAGAAGTTGCAGTTCTGGTTTGAGAACATGAGGAACCTGCAATTATGTATGCAGAAGAAAACGTTTATTTATTTATCATGCTTATGTCACAAATTGAAATATGATCTGCACAGAAAGCATACCATCCGTGGACTGGAGTGGAACTTAAAGCTACTTGTGCCACCATTTATCATGTGCTTTGTAATAGACCTGCTATTTGCTTGCTTTCGTGTATAACCTTTCAATTCCGACCCTTCACATGCTAAAACTAGTGAGCTTGTTAAAGAAATTGCTAATCCAAGGATTTAAACTCAATTGTAAATATGACGTAACAAGCAAGATCTTCAAATCAATGAATACAAATGAGCTCCTTCAAAAGCCAATAACAGAAAGAAAAGGATATCAACTCGTCCTTCATGCTTCCTACCGGTCCTTCCCATGCGTTGAATCATTCTCAAAGGTGAGATATTAGCATCGAAGCATATGACAAGATCAACTTCCATGATATCTAGACCTTCTTCACCAATTGAAGTGGCAACAATTACATTGTACCCACCTGTCCGAAATTTCTACAGACACGAGTGAAATAAATCACTGAGGAGGGAAGACCATAAATAGAAAAAGTAATACCTGTAAAACTGCTTGTTGAACTTTTTGTGTTTGTCCTTTTGAGGTTTTACCTGCAGATAACAATAAGATCACAAAGTATTTACAAGTTCCGCAAATTTATAAAGATAGCGGTAGTGGCTACTCTCTATATTGGTTCTTTCTCTTTCTTTTCTGATGAGGGATGTTCAAGGGATCCAGCATGTTTTGTGTGCATATGTTGATTGTGCCTCATGAAAGCAACGATGAACAATTTTAAGTACATCGGTAAGGAAGGCTTATAATTATACTTATAATAATAATGGTTAAAGGAGAAATGATAAACTCACCGGAGCTTTGTCCAATGAACTCTGTAGCTTTAACAAACTCCCCAATGCTTTTAAGTGCATCGAGTATGTCCCTGAAGTTGAATATTACAGTCAGCAATAATTTTTTCTAATACTTTTAGATTGATTCAGCATCATAGATTACAATTATTTAAAGGATGAAATAGAGATCAACATCACCTGACACTACCCCTGAAATTTGAAAAAATGATCACCCTGGAGTTTTTTGGATCTTTAGCTTCTGCACCAGAATTCTTAAACATGAATAAGATTGCATTTTCTTCATCTAAATTAAAGTTGCCACCACAAGGTCCACAATTACATAAACCGTATCTTGTGAAAGAACATAAACCACAAGGCTACATACTGAAATGTTCAGTCAGTACTTCCAGCATTTTTGCTAATTTAGGGCTGGCAGCACCATTGGTAATGGTTTTCTGCATCAGGAGTTTTGCTTTCAAAAGTACTTCATTTCTGCCTAACATTCGTGCCAAATTCCTGCATAATTGAAATGACTAAAGCTTAGAACACCAGGCAACTCCAACGCACTAATACCCCACTAAAATCATCTAGAAACTTATTGCCAACTTATCCTGAAAATTACAACAAAAGCTAGTTCTAGAGTGCATACGTGTGCTGAATATCTTAAAAGATTATTCTTGTCATAAAATTCACTGTTTTCATTTTTCATTTAACTCAGAAGGAATGTCTGCTGATCAAAAATTCAGAAATATAAATACAGAAAGATTTGCAACTTTAAATGCTGATTTAAGAGTGAGTCAGTGACATACCCTTTTTTCAATTTTTCATCAAGCATCTCAAATGCGGGCCTTATTCCATGGCTTGTAAGCAATTTCCTGACATGGTGCAATGAAATGAGAGCTCCAAAACAACCCATGAATTCACCATGCCTTGACGGAGGAACACCCGGAGGTGGCTTTTGGCAGAACATCTCCTTTGAATTAAGATAATCACAGGGGCTCAACTGTATTACATATACATCAACAAGAGAAGTGCATTTAACCATCATGGTCTAAGAGATAATTTATTAATAAGAACTATTAATTTATAGATGAATAAAACGTGTTCCATAGTATATATTTTGAAATCACCTATTTATATCATGCCTTGTGGAAATTCAGGAAAACCATATTGCAGATCTAGGCTAAAAAAGCTACAAAAGAGAGCAACTGAATCTAAAAGTTAAAGTGATAGGATACAGGAACATACTGTCTGGATATCTCTCTTTGGCAGCAGTCCATATGAGCAAAGACGGGCATGAATTGGACTTCCAGCTTCCAAAAGCAGGCTATTAATTTCATCAGCTTCAGGGCCCAAAGCAACCTAAAATAATTTCCTATATTCTCATATGATTCATAATGTTGAACCCAGTTAATCATATAAGTAACCAGTACCTGAATTAGTTCTATCTTTCTCTCATGTACAAAAGGCCGTACGTCGGGATCACTTTCATTTCGATATTCGAGTGTAGATATTTGAAGATTGTCGATGACATTCTGGATTGTCTGCTGTTTAGCTGAATTGTACCCAAAAAGAATAATATCATAAAAGCAGTCAGAATATCAAATCAACATCATCTTACTGGTGGGTCCGTGTAGCACTTACATCCAGGTGTTGCAGTCAAGGCTAATATTCTTAGCTGGACCAAAGCATCTATCAACTGCGACATTAGTACAAATCAGTGTAAATGGAATAATTAACAATTTCAATGAAGAAAGGATTCTGTTGTTTAGGTCATAAATTTCGATTGCTCAAAGTCAAAAACCAACTACCTTCTCTCCAAAGGACCAAAGCAATATTTATAAGCCTATTGTTTTCAAAGTTTTACTAATGCTAAATGTAAATTGGAGAAGTAGATGTACAAGGAGAATGAATCGCAAATACAAAACCAAAATCCTGAAACATTGCCTTTGTTATTCACTGCATTTTCTGTCCTAAGAAATATAAATATATAGCTCATGAACAGTAGATAGAAATAATGAAGAAGTACCTCTCGGACAGCTACACAGTACGAATAGTTTCCTGTAGCACGATGTGCCTCATCAATCACCAGGCACACCAGATGCTTCACCAAGCAGGAGCCTACAGCATAAATTTTAGCGAAAAAATTTCAGTTCAAGAGACTTATAAATATAAAGCCAGGCAGATAAACTTCCTGATGGACATACAGAAACTTAAATCTGGAATAGTTATCAATGGCATTAGAAACATAACATATTTTTCATTTAGCCATTTTATCAGAAAACATCCATGAGTCAAAGAGAATGAAAAAGTAGGGGTTAGCAAAACCATCTTTCTTATTGCACAGTTTGTGAAAATGGATAATATAAATTAGCATCAAGTGCTACTTTCAGGATAGATATAAAATGAAATTTGTTTGGCCAGTGCAAGTGCTTCTCTGAGAATTCGCAAGACTTGTAAATACAATAAAACCAAAAAAAAAAATCATAAATGATAAATATACATCATGAATCATATGACACCTCTCGAAACTCTTTTCATCATTTTCTGTATCCCACATATGATAGATAATTTAAGTCTCCAGTTCTACGAGGTGAGAAACAAACCAGACTGTATATCCTTCTCTAACACTTGTGGAGTAACAAAGAAAACACGTTTGCATTTCCAGAACTCTGCTCTTCTTGTAGGACTCGTCTGTCCCGTTAGATCAATAGTCCACTCCTAAGATCAGTCGAATGACAACTTTTTGTTATAAGTATAAGCACCTATACGAAACATTAGAAATGTGCAAGTCCAGGAATGTTGTTTCCTAGGCTTACTTGTGGGATTCCAACAATATTATGACAAGCTTCTATTTGTTGCATCACTAGTGGTCGAGAGGGAGCAGCAAAAACAATTTTTCCTGCAGCAAAGAGTTGGCAAAATTGTTTTGGCTAAAAAAAGGTCACAACTGTAGAATTTGATGAACCAAATGTCGTATATTACGAATGTTACAGGATCACAATACCTTCAGGAAACCATCTGAAGAAATTATACATAACAACGGCAGCAATGAGAGTTTTTCCAAGTCCTGTTGGCAATGCCACTAACGTATTGGCAAATAGCGCAGTCCTGGTAATAGATAACTGATAATCACGAAGAGGGATATTTACTGCCACGAAAGAAACAAGAGGAAGAGTTACGAGTTGAGTGAAAAGGGAAAGGTTCTGGAAATATTAAGAAAAAAGCTTGTTACAAGAAACTGGAAACATGAATATTACAATGAAATTCAATCTCCAATAACGAATGTTTCTAAAAGCAAACAGAGTTGATCAACACCTAAACACTTTGAGAATCACTGCTAAAATTTGCAGCAGATTGCAACTTCACCACTAAGTCAAGATAGGCCTCTGTCATGCATATAATCAAGCTGAACACTGTATATACCAGATTTCGCTCCTCCTTGGAGAATTTAAACATGCAGATAAGCATTTCAAACATACAAATGAGCACAAAAATTGACATGATATATACATATACACATAATATATATTTACCAGGGTAAATCCATGTTTTGGCAGCCTCGGCATCAATTTCAACAAACACGTTAAGCTTCTCAATATCTTCACACTCAGCAACACCACCGCCATTCTTGTCGCAAATATTATTCCCAAAACCATTACTCTTACGTTGCCCACTCGAAAATCCCGCCTTTTCTTCAAATTTCATTAAATTGCTACGCGAAACCCCAATGAATTTATCCAGAGTAGTTTGCTTAGTTGAAGAAGATGAACTAAAATTAACATCAAATCTCCCCCTTTTCCGCATTTCTTGATCTGGGTTCGTCACCGTCTCTTGTTTAGCAATGACGGTGGGTTTTTCGGCAGCAGTTGCTTGGCACGCAACATCAATTTCATGCACAGCTGCTTCCCAATCAAAATCCTAGTACACCGGAACCAAAATGCCAAGTAATAAGACTCATTGTTAGCAAAATTACCAATAGTAAACCTAATGAAGTGAGCTTACATCATCGTCATCCACGATTTGCAGAGGAACGGAAGGGGCCGCCATGAGATGATCTTTATAGGAATTTGAAAAATGTGATACGAACAGCACTTGAAAATATACCAGTCTTATACCTAATGCGGGATTTTGGGGAAGAAGATGAACGAAGAAGAACAGAAAACCTCAATTTTCAATAGAGAAATAGCGGCAAAATTCTTGGGAGCCCCTTCGAAAGGTTAAAAAAAATGGTGCTAATTAAAAACATTTTATATATTTATTTATTTATTAATACAATTGTTGGTGGAAACTGGACTGACCCGGCCCAAATATTGAACAGGTTGGGCAGAAAAAACTGGGCCAAAGCAAAAACATGCTTCGATCTCCAATGTCTAATGACCTATAGCCTTCTTTTTCTCGTTGTAGTTAGTTTGGTAGGAGCGAGTAGGTTGTGTATATTTGTGATACTTTGATATATTGTTTAATTAGAAATAGAGGGCCTTGTATAAAGTAAGGGCACAATGTAAATTATTACAAATTTGTGGGATTACATTATCTCACATCTTAGGTGAGATAAGTAATACTCCATCCGTTTCGCTATAATATGTATTAATTTATTTATTTTCAGTCCGTCTCAACAGACTATGCACAATTACACATTCCATCTTTATACATTATTCACTCATTAATGTGGGTCTCGTTTTCCACTAACATCACTCACCTATCATTTATTAAAACTCATATCGAAAAAAAAAGAAAGAAAAAAAAACGCATACTCAACTGACAGAGGGAATAGTAAGCTACAATTATAGATTAGGATAGGGAAAAGGGAATCCAAGTCCCAAGTTGATGAGTAATAGGAAATCATTAAAAACATCGACCAAGCACCCACAAAGGAAATCAGACTTCTTGATTCCTTTTCCTTTTTCGAATTACCCCTAACCAATTCCCTTTCCCTTATTGTGAAAATTGTAATAACAAAACTTTTATGAAATCGAATAAATTCAACTCTTCCACGGATATTGAGATTTCCCTTCTACTTCCAATAACAACCGATTTTAATACAAATATGCCTATAAAAGACCACTCTTGTGACACCAAACCTGCATATATACATTCAAAACCTAATATTAGTTTGAAGAAAAAATATATTTTGGTAAAAAAAAAAATAATAATTATATAGAGAAGATGAAGAACTTTGCTATCACCTTCATACTTTGTGTAGCTGTGCTTCTACCTCTGTTCGTCCAAACTCTAGGTAATATATTTAAATTACTTTCAATTTGTACATGTTACTTACATATTTATTTTTTTCTTAACTTATTATTGTCATTTTTTTGTTTAAATATTGAATTTAGGGCAACGACCAAAATATTGTCGAGCTCCAGATATTCCAAGAAAGGGTGCATGTGGTAAAAATGGGGAGAGAGAATGCTTTGAGAGAGTGTCGGAGCTTTTTCCAGCAAGCGATATGCCCACTGATATTCGTTGTGTTGAGGTTGCCAAAAATAGAAGCAAGTGTACTTGTCGAATTGTTTGTAACTAGGGAGAATTCATGATACATAAATTAATACTCCGTTCGTCCCGTTTATAGAGAGTTCATCTTAATAAAGTTGGGTCACTCTGTCACATATAATAATCAGTGAGCTATGTATGAATGACATAATCAGTGAGCTATGTATGACAGACGGATAAAGTATGAGATAAGTGTATTTCTTTTTTCTTTTTTTTTAAGTTTTATTAAGGTTTTTGACATGTTGATCGTGAGCCATGACCCATATATATTAAAAAGTCTGGTAGTAACTCGATCTTTATCACTAAATGAGTGGCTATTTATTGGATGTTAATTGTACCACAGAGATATAATTAATCCTTAAATTAAGCTACATCGTTATTTAATTTTATTTTGGTCGGGAAAAAGAAATTTTATTAAAACAGAACGTAAGTACACGAAGTACCTAACACAGGGCGAAATATAAAATGAGGCATCACCGACAAGAAAAGAACGCTACATGATCAGTAAGCCAATCTTTGAAGGGGAGCAAGCGCGTAAAAATATTATTCATCATACTCCAACTCCATACCCTACCCTTGATCTCTCCAACTATATCCTCATTATCCCATACACTATTCTCGAAGATGATTTTGTTCCTTCGCTTCCATATAACCCAAACAACGGAAATCCAAATACTAACAATAAAAAAAATTCCAACCAATTCTTGAAGAAGACCAAAATTGTGAAGAAAATGATCAAAGAGACGCGTATGCATAACCACCGACATCTTTAACCAATCGTATAATGCGTGCCAGACAGGTTGGGACATCTTGCAAAGGAGAAAGAGATGTTGCGCAGATTCCTCCTTCTCGCCACATAACACACACATTGATTCTTCATTTGAATTAATCACTTTTTCTCTTACGGCTTTCGGCGGTGCGGAGTTCTTCCAAAGAAGGTTTAGATCAAGGTCCTGTTCGTTAACATTTCTCCCAGGAGAAGCTAGAGAGCAAAGCAGCCTATACGCTAGCATCCCTGGTTATGTACAACCTTTCCACCTCCAGCTGTCTTTCTCTCCTACGCTAGGACTAAAGTTGTTATATCATGGATAAAAGGGAATTAAATGCGCCCACCTCTCGTCCGAAGAGATTCCTCCTCCATTCCCATTTCCACTCCCAAACACCTTCTTTCCAAAGCCCCATACCTTTAATATATGATCGAACTTATTTTCGTAAGGTAATTAATGCATGTAGACAAGGAATTAACGAACACGAAAGTAAACGGAACACAAAGGGATTTACGTGGTTCGATCTATTGGAATAGATCTACGTCCACGGGCGGAAAGAGTATAGATCTTTATTGCTTGTAAGAGTAGTGATTACAAGATTGTTCTCCCCCTCAACCTATTCTAAACTCTTATTTATAAGTGTTTACATATAGAATTCGACTAGGATTATAAGTCTTTTCCTACTAGGACTCTTTGGCTTGATCTCCTCCTCTATTGGATAAACACCGAGCTTCTATATCTCTTGTGGAGCTTGAATTGTAGTCGATGTAGGAGTTGTCTTGGTGTAGAGGTTCCATTGAGGTAGGCCGAAGTGGACTCGGCCTAGGTGGGCTGTTTGGGCCGAGCCAAGTAAGGCTCTTAAGTGGCCGAGCTGCATAGGCCGAGCTTGACAGTCGGAGCCCAATTATATTGGGCTCGATGCTTGGGCCTAGTAGCTAGGCCATATCCTATCACATCCCCCCCCCCCAAAAAGATATGGAAGTGAGGGTGTGATTTGGGTTAGAAAGGTGAAGCATGAGTAGTGAAAGTTACATTGCCCCTTCGAAAATAAGATTTCGACGAAGTCGGAATGCGTACCTCCTCGTTAGGACGAGGTCGAACTGAAATTCACATTGCCCCTTCGGAAATATAATTTTGACGAAGTCGGAATGTGTAGCGCCTCATTTGGACGAGGTCGAACTGAATTTCGCATTGTCCCTTCGGAAATTAGATTTCGATGAAGTCGGAATGTGTACCTCCTCATTAGGACGAGGTCGAACTGAAATTCACATTGCCCCTTCGGAAATATAATTTCGACGAAGTCGGAATGTGTAGCGCCTCATTTGGACGAGGTCGAACTGAATTTCGCATTGCCCCTTCGGAAATAGGATTTCGACGAAGTCAAAATGCGTACCTCCTCGTTAGGACGAGGTCGAACTGAAATTCACATTGCCCCTTAGAAATATAATTTCGACGAAGTCGGAAGTGTGTCACCTCGTTAAGACGAGGTGGGTATGAATTTTGTATTGCCCCCTCGAAATAAGATTTGATGAAGTCGGAATGCTTGCCACCTCGTTAAGACGAGGTGTGTATGAATTTTGCATTGACCCCTCGGAAATTGGATTTCGACGAAGTCGGAATGCTTGCCACCTCGTTAAGACGAGATGGGTATGAATTTTGCATTGACCCCTCGGAAATTGGATTTCGACGAAGTCGGAATGCTTGCCACCTCGTTAAGACGAGATGGGTATGAATTTTGCATTGCCCCCTCGGAAATTGGATTTTGACGAAGTCGGAATGCTTGCCACCTCATTAAAACGAGGTGGGTATGAATTTTGCATTGCCCCCTCAGAAATTGGATTTCGACGAAGTCGGAAAGCTTGCCACCTCGTTAAGACGAGGTGGGTATGAATTTTGCATTGCCCCCTCGGAAATTGGATTTCGACGAAGTCGGAATGCTTGCCACCTCGTTAAGACGAGATGGGTATGAATTTTGCATTGCCCCCTCGGAAATTGGATTTCGACGAAGTCAGAATGCTTGCCACCTCGTTAAGATGCGTACCGCCTCGTTAGGACGAGGTGAAAGTTAATTTCGCATTGCCCCTTCAGAAATTAGATTTTGACGAAGTCGGAATGCGTTGAACAGCACGACTTCGTCAAAGACGAAGTTTAGGCTTTAATTAGCACGACCTCATCTTCAGACGAGGTTTAGGCTTTTCTCCGTTTTAAACAAAGGCCGTATCTTTGTTTTTAACCGAGGTGGTGCCTCCTCGTTTTAAACAAAAGTAGTTCTTCCTCACTTTTAACAAAGGTGGTACCTTCGTTTTAAGCAGAGGCAGTTTGTACTTCTATTTTTAACAAGGTTAGGTTGGTACGCGCGTTTGGAATTTACCCCAAATATGGAGTTTATTAAGTTACCATCGTCAGGGTTTAATAGCTCTACCTCGTCATAGGACGAGGTTTTGGCTTTAAATAGCTTTACCTCATCATAAGACGAGGTTTTGGCTTTAAATATGGCTTTACATTCCTTATTTGTCGAGATAATATGCATAAGTGGAGTAGAGAGAGATGTGCAAGATGTATGCAATGCAAGATGTATGCAAGACCCTAAAAATACGACCTAAATGACCTAAATGAACTATATAAACTTGGACATTACTCTCAGCCACTTGTGCAAGGTATCTCTTTAGATGAGTAATGTGTCGTGCACAGGGTATTGGCTTACCGGATAAATGGGCGAGCTTGTACGACCCTTTGCCGAGGACTTCTTCAACTCCGTACGGTCCTTCCCATGTGGCTTCAAGCTTGCCGAGCCTTTCCGCTTTACTGACCTCATTATTCCGAAGTACGAGGTCGCCTACTTGAAATTGTTGGTACTTCACTCTTTGGTTGTAGTACCGAGCTACTTGTTGCTTGTATTTGGCTTCTCTTATGTAGGCGAGCTCTCGTTTCTCTTCCAACAGATCCAGTTCGGTTCGGAGGTCTTCCTCGTTGACTTCGGCTTCGAAGTGGAGAGTGCGCGGGCTCGGCATGCCGATCTCTACCGGGATCACTGTTTCGGATTTATACACCAAATTATAGGGTGTTTCACCGTTCGAGGTCTGGGGAGTTGTGTGGTATGACTATAACTTGGGGTAAGTTCGCTACCCAATCTCCTTTGGCTTTATCGAAGCGGGTTTTGAGTCTCCTGATAATAGTTCAGTTCGTAACTTCGGTTTGGCCATTCACTCGAGGATGGGCTACCGAAGTGAACGTCTGCTGGATATGAAGCCCTTCACTCCATTCTCTGAATGTTCTGTCCGTGAATTGTGTCCCATTTTCCGAGACAAGGATATGGGGTATGCCGAAGCGGCATACTATGTTCTTCTAGACGAAGTTGAGGGTGTTCTTGCTCGTGATTTCTGCCAAGGGTTCGGCTTCCACCCATTTGATGTAGTCGATGGCTATGATAGGAACTGGAGTTGGTCAAGAGCTTTGCCTAATGGAGTTACTAGGCTTGCGTTGACTTCGTCAATACTTCGGTGTTTGACTTCTTCCATGGGAGGGCTTGTGGATGACGAGACTAATTTACTTGGTGCATCTGCTCCGCTATTCTGCCCCCTTGGGATGTGAACCAACTTAAAATACGAGAAGTATTGTTGTAGGTTCTTGGCTTTGTGGAGGTATCCTGTCGCCTTTAGCTTCGTGACCTCCTAGCATGTGGCTCATTATGACTTGAGAGTCGCTGTAAACTTGTACAAGTCATATCTGGAGACCTTGAACTAGGCAAAGTTTGACGATTAAAGCTTCGTACTCCACTTCGTTGTTTGTTGTAGGGAAGTCGAACCAAAGTGTATAGGTTGTCTCCTGTCCGTCTGGGCTGAGGAGTATGATGCCTGCCCCGCTTCCCGATTTCCTCGAAGTCGTGTCCACATAAACTTTTCAACAATCTTTAGGTGGTTCTTTTGCGGGTTTGGCTTCGGTGTTTTTCGAGGGGTGCTCAAATGGCTTCGGTGTTTCCGTGAATTTGGATTCTACTAGGAAGTATGCTAGGTCTTGGCCTTTGATAGCCACGTCCTTTTTGGGGCTCTTATGTGAGGGCTCGTCCGTTTTAGGACTTCGGGCCTCAGCTTTGAGAGTGGACTTCATGTATATGAGGACTTGTCCGTTTGAGGACTTCGGGCCTCAGCTTTGAGAGTGGACCTATCTCCTCGGCTTCGTCAGTACTTAGGAGTTTGACTTCGAGGGACTTCGGTCGGCCTCGGCCTTGAGAGTGGACCTGTCTCCTCGGCTTCGTCAGTACTTAGGAGTTTGACTTCGAGGGACTTCGGTCGGCCTCGGCCTTGAGAGGACGTGGCCTAGGCCTTAAGAGGACTTCGTCGTGTCAGCCTTGAGAGGAATTTATCATCTTTATTGCGCTTTGCCTCGAGTGTGGGCTTCGTGCTGGTCAGAACGTCGGCCGCGACTTTGGTACCTCTTGAGGGTGCTGTTGCGCACCAATTGCTTTATGACCGCAGCAAGCTTTCTGCATTCCTCGATATCGCACCTGTAATTCTCATGAAGCGACAGTACTCCTTGGATCGGCACTGCTCCACTTGACATGGGCCGAGGCCTCTCGAACATATAGGTGTGAGTTGGCTTCGGCCTCGTCAATGGAGTGAGTTGGCTTCGTTCCTGGTTTTGCCGAGGTCCGAGCCTGGATTCCATGGGTGTATGCTGGAGCCTGTCGAAGGCACTTCGCCGACTTTGGCCTCGGTCATTCCGATCCTTCTTCCGATCTGAAGGTTCGGCCTTGTCGGCTTCGCGCTTGTGCCTGTCAGCTTCGTTAGCTCTTGCGAACCGATCTGCTATGATCCATCATGGCTCCAAAGTGTGAGGTAATTATCCTCAACGTGCCGAGGTAACACGGTGTCGCGCCGAGGTGAGATGGTGTCGTGCCGAGGCGGCACGGCGTCGCGATGAGGTGAGGTGGTGTTACACCGGGGTGAGAGTCGATTGAAATCATCCCGGCGTTCGTCATTGAACCTCCTTAGACGTGGTGTTGCGTCCGTGCATCGATGATTTGGACGCTTTGGGACTTTTGCCACTGCCGTGATCTAGATGTAGCTTCGTGCTTTCCCTTGTTGCGCAGGGTTGATCTTTTTCCCTAGCTCGGCTCTGAGCTTTTTACTATTTTGCGAATTGGAGGAAATCTTGCCTATTATGCGCAAGATACTCCATCAAATTCGTTCGGTTGAATTTGAGATCGCCCTCTTCCTGGCTGTCATTGTGGAACAATCTTGCTATGCTTATCCAACATGCTCAACGTGTCCGTCCGGAGTCTGGCCTTTGGCGTTTTCCTTCCTAGATAGCCGGTATGTTGCCGGGTGTAGATCTTGCGCCTGGCTTGCCTCGCCTTTGTGGATTTCGGCTTCCTGAACCGGTGGATTTGCTGTCGGACCTTATCCGGTTTGCTGAATATCCTTTTCCTTGTTGGCGGCGGCAGCGGCGGCGGTAGCGGCAGCGATTGATCGTGTTGGAATCCTCTCGATGAGTAGAGCATGTTTCCGGGTGGTTTCGTCCGATTTGGTGGTGATTTCAGTCCGGAATTGGCGAATAACAGAAGCTTACTCCAAATAAATCGTGATTTCGCGTTTGGGGGGATCGCGTTAGTCTTCCTGTCATGGCTGTAGATTACCTAGAAAACTTTTGATCAAAAATCACAAATTTTTGTTTTCCACAGACGGCGCCAGTGATCGAACTTATTTTCGTAAGGTAATTAATGCATGTAGACAAGGAATTAACGAACACGAAAGTAAACGGAACACAAAGGGATTTACGTGGTTCGATCTATTGGAATAGATCTACGTCCACGGGCGGAAAGAGTATAGATCTTTATTGCTTGTAAGAGTAGTGATTACAAGATTGTTCTCCCCCTCAACCTACTCTAAACTCCTATTTATAAGTGTTTACATATGGAATTCGACTAGGATTATAAGTTTTTTCCTACTAGGACTCTTTGGCTTGATCTCCTCCTCTATTGGATAAACACCGAGCTTCTATATCTCTTGTGGAGCTTGAATTGTAGTCGATGTAGGAGTTGCCTTGGTGTAGAGGTTCCTTTGAGGTAGGCCGAAGTGGACTCGGCCTAGGTGGGCTGTTTGGGCCGAGCCAAGTAAGGCTCTTAAGTGGGCCGAGCTGCATAGGCCGATCTTGACAGTCGGAGCCCAATTATATTGGGCTCGATGCTTGGGCCTAGTAGCTAGGACATATCCTATCAATATATAATGCAGTTTTGCGAGGAACTAACTTCTCCAAACCAAGTGTCTTCCCAAAATTTGGTTGCTTCACCGTCTCCAATCCGTCTCTCTAGTACGCGTCCAAACCAGCCTTCAGGTCCACTCTCTCCGTTTTTGACACCATCCTGATTGTCTCGCACCTCTATTGAAAGTTTCCCTTCCATTTCCATCCCAACCTTGATCGCCATGAATCGATTTGATCATCCTTACCCGAAAGCTATCCTTGTGCGCCAAGAAATTCCACAGCCACTTCCCAACAAGAGCTTTATTAAAAAGTTTCAGATTTTTTACTCCAACAGCACATCCCAAAGTCGAGGCCATTGCTTCTAATCTCTCTCGATCGACATTTACGCCTGAGATGCAGCACTTGTGGAAATTAACTTTCAGTCTAGAGAGGGCTTCAAAATTCTTCAAGATGCATTTTATAGCCCAAATATTATGAGAGTCTGCGTTACTGATGAAGATAGTGTCATCGGCGTACCAAATCATTTAATTTAAGAACTTATAAATTTGATCGATTATAGAAGTTATGTCATTTCTATGTTAAAATTTATATCCATTACGTAGTTACGTAGTCCATAATCCAAGGACGAAGTGCATGACAAGTTCGGGCCTTGAGATAACTCATAATCGTGTTTTATTTGATGAAAAATGAAGGAGATGAATTTTTTTACACATACTTATCTCTTTTTCCCAGTTTAATAATTTTCCTCATTTCATAATGGAAAATAATTTTTTTCCGAAGAGGATGAGAAAAAATTAGTCGTTTTCCATATTTTCACTTTAATTTATGATAATATTTTCTCACTCATTTGGAGTAATAATATTTTCTCACACGATAAACTTCTTTTTCACCTTAGATAATTTTGTCTAAGAAAATGTAGTGGAATCACATTTTGTGACAAAATTTTCATTATTTTTATCCCTCCATTTTTTTTCCATAAAAGAGAAAACACCCTTAGTAATTACAATGAGCATATAATTAATTTGAATTAATCAATCACTTTTTATCCAATATATCCAAAATATAAAACCTGACAAATATACTACATAATTCCAATCGCGTTGCAATGCCATATAAATAGCCACCAATAAGTAGATAAACATATACTCCATATTATATATTTCCCGGGCATATTATAAAATATTACTCCGCATTTTGCGAAATCTATACAAATTAAAACACCTATGTATTAATAGTTTTACCGTTGTTCTTGAAGTAAAATAAAAACAATCCAAGAGTAAAAGTGGAGAAAGACATCATTCGCGTGAAAATGAAATTATCTGGACTCCATGGAGTAGAGGTGCCCAAGTGAACTGGAACCAAACCGGAACTTGCCGGATTTTAACAGGAACCGGCGGTTCCGAACTATCCCGAGGAACCGGAGGAACCGTCGGTTCGATTTCTATTCCGAAACCTCAAAACCGTGAACCGTCGGTTCGGTTCCAGTTAAGAACCGGCCAGAACCAATTTTTTATTAATTCTAATTTTATTTTATGTTTCAATATTATACTTGTATCTTGTATACTTATTTGATGTAATATTTGATTAATGATTTAGTGTGTTACATTTTTTTTATATGGAAATGTTTATGTTTGTAAAATTAAATAGCTTTAGCATTTAATTTATAACTAGTATTGCACCCGTGCGATGCACGGAATATACATTTATTAAAATTCTTGTATAGATTTATGGGGAAAATATTATCAATTTAAACGGGTGGAAAAACATTATTACTCGGGTGAAAATGTGGAGTATTATTTTGAGTGAAAAGCTAGATTGTCTAAGAAAAATTTTCCCTTTTGCCAAGAGAAAATTATCTATCAAAGAGAATATGAAAAAATATGGTGTAAACCTTTTCTTTTCCCTCATATTCTATCAAAGAGAATACCCCTAATTGAATTAAAACTATATATATAAACCATAAATAGGGAAATTACTACATAAGCCACTTATGTAAAAGCACAAAGAGCCAAAATATGAGTTGCTACACTTTATTATGGGACATGGTAGGTCGTCGTCAATTAATTAATTCAAATGAGAAGTGATTATAATAATAATCCTCGAATTTGTATTATAATCAAAGCATTGCTTCTCAATCTGAATAACATTGCCATAAGGGGGTAATTTCTATATTTCTAGTTGTTCGTTATTGAATTTGATGTCGCAAAATTAAGTAGCGTCACAAATGTTTTTGGTCAAAACCATTATACAAAAACTTTGAGGATGTTCGGCCTCAAACTCACTAATTCATTTCTTATGGAATAGTTAATTTGTAAATTAATTCATAATTTGTTTACCAACGTTTGCAATTTCATCAGTTTTTTGAAGCATATCGATAATGACTCATCTTTTAATCGACGCTACTTAATTTTCTTATATTTACAACTTTCAAAGCCAAAAAACTGATATGGAAAATATAAGGGCAAATCGAAACATGAAATGATTATATATAGATTGCAAATCAAACCAAAATCCGTTTATTAATTTACAATTAAGACATCACGAACTCATATTGTACATAACAAAGGCAATCAATAGAGAAGTGTGAATTCAGAATATAAAATAGTACTCGTATTAAAATATATCCTGACTAACTAATCTGTGTTGTATAGATTATTTCTTTACATGGACTTAGAATATTAAAGAAAAAGTCCCTTCAATCTCATGAGCATGAATGATTATGAAAATTAATTTTATATTCTTTTTAAACTCACCAAACTGCAAGTCTGCAACCTGCCTTTTGAAAACAAAAATAATAAATACTTTGTTGGGGCATTTGGAGGCAACTTATGCAATAAGCCACTAAAGGATTAATAAATAAATCAGTAAAAAGTGTGATAAAAGACATTTTTAGGCGGGAAAAGGGTATGTCTGTAAATATATACAACAATTCATTTTTTAGTTATTGTAATAGATTCAAAATTTAATAAGCTAAAATAAAGAAGACTAGTACAAAAAATAGTTTTAAATTAATAATAAATAATGTTACATGATGATGAAGAATTGCAGATGACAAATTACATATTTATATGAAAGATGTCATATTGTCATCAAAGTGAATTTAATTGTAGATATTTTTAAATACAAAAAATATTTTGAAAAAATGTATTAAATATAAATAAAATTTATACGCATAATAATAATTATTAAGTATAATTAATTTTTAACGAGGTTCGGCCTTTGGAAATCGACATGTGATATCCAAGGGTTTAGAATTCATCAATAAAAAATATATTTAAACAATCTCACTTTCTCAAGTATTTTATTACATTTCATAATTTGAATTGTCTTACAATTAAAATTGAATCGATAATCAACGAAGTATGAATTATAATAGAACGAAAAAACCAAAAAAAAAGGGCGGCTCTTTTCCGATTCGAACCCGAATCGGAACCGCCGGTTCCGGCACCAGAACTGAAACCGGAACTGTGGAGTACACGGTTCTGTTTCGTTCTGGCCATCTTAGAACCAGAACTGCCGGTTCCGATTCCGGTTCTGGTTCAGTTAGGTTCGGTTCCGGAACTGTGGGCACCTCTACTATGGAGTGTGAAAAGTGTAAGTAGTAAAACATGAATTAAGTCAAATTATTAATTTTATTAACTTGTTTGACGATGTCAATTTTAATTTGGCGTTAATAGGTCAATTTTAATTTGGTGTTAACAGACGAAGGGAAGCGTGTGCGGGCTTTTTTTTCAATACATATGAATATTTTATGCAATTTTTACAATTTACCCATATTTCACCTAATTAATCGTGGGAACAATTTGTGTGCCGTAGCAAATTTGTAATACGTATATGTGTATAAATTCAGTTGTATTTTATCTCTCATTTATTTATCGCTTTTAAATGCGCCATGTTTTCGGATATTATAACGTGCTCCCATCATAAATGGAAGAAAATATTCATAAAATCTCACCCTTAATTTATCAATGTACGGAAAATATATGCTAAAATGCATGCAATTTCGCAATTTCGTTATTAAAACAAATTATATTCCTCACACTATTAGTAGTCCACATCACTAAATTAAATTCGCGTGCAGTCAATTAATTGATTACACCGAGATTCTAAATCAATTTTATTTAATCATTCAAAAAAAAAAAAAAAAAAAACAACTATTATATTTATTGCCTATAAAAAGGACCACTCTTCCCAAACCAAGCTTGCATCTACCGTGAAAGCATCAGATCAAAAACATTGAAAAGCAACATAATTAATTGAAAAATAGAAGATGAAGAATTTTGCTATCACCTTCATGCTTTGTGCAGTCGTTCTTCTGCCCCTGTTCGTTCCATCTCAAGGTACTCGAAATACTTGGTAATTTCAATCAAGTACTACCTCCATCCCACCTAACTGTCTCATTTCACTTTTTGACTTTTTTCGGCACGCATTTCCACCGAAACCTAGTACGAGTTTTAAAATATAATTTTGAAGTATCGTTTCTTTTACGGGATAAAAAAGTCAAAAAGTGAAATGGGACAATTAGGTGGAATGGAGGTAATACTATATATTACTACTAATTTTTTCCATAGTATTTTCTAACAAATTATTAATTAATGAATGAATTAGGGCAACCGAGGAAATATTGTCCAGCGCCGGATATTCCAAGAAAAGGTGCATGTGGTAGTAATGGACAGAACGACTGCGTTTTGAGAGTATTGGGAGCTTATCCAGCAAGCAAAATGCCCTCCAAAATTCATTGCGTTGATGTTGGAAAGTATAACAGCAAATGCATTAGTCAGATTGTTTGCGACAATTGAATTAATTCAGAATTATTATTATTATTATTATATATATATATACGTATATTATTCTAATTATTACTACTAGTTAAAATTTGTGTTTTTCTGATATGATTATATGTCATATTATTAGTACGGATTAATAACTTTGTTGATGTTTATCGTTGGACCGCCTTCCATTCCTTTCAAATTTTACGTATTTCCACTTTACGGTAATTATCATGTACGGTGCTGTGATATACTCTATTTTACTTAACGTTCTCGATTATAACAATCTCCATTTTACTTAAACGTGATCAAGCTGATGTTGTAGTGGCACGTTGCAAATTTTTCCAATTACAATTTATTTTTTTTAAGTGTGATTTAATTTTATTGTTTTTGGTATGATTTAATTATTTTTTTATAAGATTTAACATATTATAATATTCCACATTAGGAATTGGAGCATTCCTCTCCTTCCTTGAAAAAATTATCATACGGAGTACTACCTTCATCCCACCTAATTGTCCTATTTCACTTTTTGACTTTTTTCGGCACGCATTTCCACCGAAACCTAGTACGAGTTTTAAAATATAATTTTGAAGTATTGTTTCTTTTACGGGATACTATGACATGGAGGTAGTATTATGTTTTCTTGCTACGTCGTTTTGGCATAACAATAAGGGTTTTGAGGACATTTTTTTACTAGAAATGCTCCCTTATTGTTATGCCAAAACCCTTCTTGTTTTGCCAAAACCCTTATTAGGCTTTTGAGGACAGATTTTGTTACGGGACAGATTTTACAATAAGGGCGTGTTTGATTGGCAGGGAATGTGGTCTGGAAAAGTATTATACTTCCTCCGTCTCGCCGAATTCGTCTTGTTTCTTTTTTGCCTTTTTTGGCACGTTTTTCCACGCTTCTCGATGATGGGTTTTAAAATGGATTTTTAAAAAATTCTTTCTTTTACGGGATACTACAACTGTCGTAGTATCCCGTAAAAGAAAGAATTCTTTAAAAACCTATTTTAAAACTCATCATCGAGAAGCGTGGAATAGCGTGCCAAAAAAGGCAAAAAGAAACAAGGCGAATTCGGCGAGACGGAGGGAGTAATTCTTTAATTCCAGATTTCTGTGTTTGGTTCAATTTTAGCAGATTTCGGAAAGTAATCAGATTCCACACAACAAGAAAAATTAGTACAATTTCTTGGATTCTTATTCCCCACCAAAACTTAGATATTTTGATTACTTGTTTCAGAGAATCTTGCATTATTATTATTATTATTATTATTATTATTAAATACTCCGTAATAAAAATCATAGTAAAAGTAGTAGGAGTAATAATTAATAATGATAATATCATAATAATTATTATAATAATATAGTTATATATAGTTATAGTAAGTCGGTATTATCATGATATAGTACTAAAAAATAATTATATTAATAATTAATATTTTTATAATATAACCATAATATAATAAAAATAAAATATAAAATATAGTATTATTATATAAATATTATAATTTTATTGTTCAATACGTTAACTATTATTATTATTATTATTATTATTATTATTATTTATGATATACTAGTATTTTATTATACATCTATGTATTATTAAATAAATTTCTATTGTTATAATTATAAAAATAATTACATTGCAAACAATAAATATGAAGAATCCTCACATTTTTCATGGTGTTTCCAAACACAAGCATCAAGAATCTGAGTATTTATTTTTCTTAGAATCACATTCCTAGAAATCATATTCTCTGATAACATCACTTTCCTGCCAACCAAACGAGCCTTAAGGGTTTTGAGGATACTACGTTGTTTTCCTGAGCGCATTTAATGTGTCCACTGCTGACGTGACATTACTACGTCAATGATATTTCCCCTTAGAGTTTAGTTTTTTTATGTAGGATTTGTTTTTATAAAGTATATTAATTAATGTTTTTATTAAATAAAATATGGACACTTCAATTATGAGCACATTAAGCATGTCCAAAGTGGATAGTGGAGCATTATTCCAAATTTTTCGTAAGAAAAAGTTTATTGAATATTCGATACATCAAAATTTCAGAATTGCGTTAGAGTAAAATACAAAAACTTACTGTATTATTTTTTCCTTTTCAGATTATTTTTTCAAAATCTTATCAAAATATACATTTCTAAAAATAGTTCTCCACGAAATATTCCAAGTCAACAATATCCATAGTATCATCCCAACAAACGATTTTATGGGGGCCGTTAAAATATATACGGGCCCCAATATTAATTTGATAGTGGAGCCCACCGCTTCAAGCCCATGAAGTGGCAACGTGCCGTTCGCACGTGGCAAACCCTCGGCAAGGGGAAAAAAAACAAAAAAAAGTTCTGCATTTTTTAGCTCAAATTTCTTCGCAAATCCAGCTCGCGATCGTGAGATGGCGATGAACAACGGGATAAAAATCTTGCGCTTACAAGTTACAAGCTTCTAAATGCTGCTCCATCTCTTCTTCCTAAATCAGGTCGGTTTCCTCTGCATGTGCTAAATCTATGTATTGATATACATACTTCTGAATGTCTGATAATTTATTTTTTCTAGTACAATTGTTCGAATTGGTGTTTAGATTAATGAGATACTAAATTTGTAACCGAGCTCATTTTCTTGTAATTTGATTAACTGCGGTTGATCTTTGTTTTATAGTAATTGTTGCCGTTCTGCATTTGTTGGCTGTGATTCTGTTAATATGTAGTATAATTCTAATATGGCTGGATGCAGTTGTTTAGTTGTAAGGTTAGTGCATATTCGTAGCATTGGTATGAGTAGATATATAATGATTAATGACATGTAAATTCTGTAGCTTATGGCCGTTAAGATTTCTTTTTAATTAAGAATTATGTGCTCAGAAAGTTCCATACAAAGTCAGTCCAATGACAGGGCCTAGATTCATTCAGCAGTTGTTAGTTCTGCGTTTGATTGAAACTTCGATTTTAGGACATTAATCTTTTCGCTTTTTGTAAAACCGGATGGAATGTATTTAGAAATGGTGCTAGAAGATTGATGAGTGGCTCACTTATTTCGAACCCATTGTTTTCGGACACTTAGCTTTTCGGTGTCGTTTATTTCATATACTGAACAGCTAAAATTGAGCTCCGTCTCTTATGGGAACTGGTTTTCAACTGTGGGAATGTCGTTTCCTAGTAATATGTAAGTTAAGTAGAAGAATACTCAAAGTACAAGTTTTGGCTTCCTCGTAATTTCTTGCATAGCTAAAAGTGAAATGGCAGTTCAAGACTTCAGTTTGTCATGCTGTTTCTCCTCTAAATTTTTGTTCTAGTTGAGTTATTTGAGAATACTTAACTGTTACACGGAACAATCTTATAAAAACTATACCTTGTACTTTTTACATCAGGCTTTTGCATTAAGTCTTCGTTTTATGTAATTTTATGTATATGACTTTGAGTTTTAGATAACATGTGACTTGTAAGATACTCCGTATTAGAAAAAAAATGGTTTTGTTGTTGTTGTATGGGCGTTGGTATAGGCACCTGGGTGGCATACTCGCAGTTCATATGAAGATAAAGTGGCATTACATTAAGAAAGAGAAAATGTCTGAAATCATATAAATGGTTGCCCTTATTAGAAAAAGCATGAGCAATAACATTAATAATGTGATAAATACAACAATGTACACTGGCTTTATATATTTTCACTTACAGGAAGGTGAAATGGTCTTCTTTCAGTGCATAGGGGGATTCACTCAACTAGTGTAAAGAAGATGGGCGGTGGACATGAGCATGATGAGCCTTTCTACCTTCACGCAAAGCACATGTACAACTTGGATAGGATGAATCATCAGTCATTAAAGATGTCTCTTAGGTGGTGTTTGGTATGATGGAATGGAATGAGGTGGAATGGAATGGAGGTAGAAATCATGTACAATTTCTACATGATTTCTACCTCCATTCTATTCCTCCTCATTCCATTCCATCATACCAAGCAAGCTATAAGTGTTCTTACTGCATTCAGCATTGGTGTTGGTGTCCCTGTTTAGGCTGTCGTCTTTCAGCAGAAGAAGACCGCCTCAGGATAGTTTATCTTGTTGATTTCTATTTGGATGTAATGATGGAAACTATTTCAAGAACTTTACATAGACCGACACAAGTCAAAATTCAATTTTTTTTCAAAAGAAAAAGAAAAAGAAAAGATCTTTGATTGTTTATTTTTATGTTTACTTGCACTTGGATTCTGAAAATAATCGCTTCCTCCTCTTTTGTTGATGACCAGGCTTCTCGGATGTGCTCCGAACTATTTCTTTTCTTTCCCTCCATTCATTTCTACCTAAGATCTTTTCCCCTTCATATGGTTGCATTGCATCTGGTTGCATGCATTTTCCTTTGCATCTTGTTTAGTAAAATAGAGAGTTCTCATTGCTCATGCATTTGACAGGTTAAAAATTTGATTGATAATCTTCTTTTAGAACTCGTGGCGTTTACTTGGAGATTCACGAGTTTAGTTTTTGAGTCTTGCATTACATTTACAGGTTGACCTACGGCGCGATGGAGTCTTAATACTATTTCTTCAATATAATTGTTTGAAGCCAACACAATGCTGGATAACCATTGGAAATCTAGTAAGTGTCTTGATCTTCTGCTGTATTATTTGTAATACCTGGCAACATTATTTATCGAGGGTTACTGCAGAACTGCATGATACATGTTGCTTCGTGGCATAGAAATATAATCTGTGCAGTGATAACATCTAGATACTAATATTTATATAGTGCTTTGAAAATCTTACTACTCATGAATCATGCGACTTGTTAAGGACTTCTCGAGTATTCTTTGCCTATTTTGTTTATACAATTATAAAATCCATCCTCTCCTAATTGGTATTTTATGGTAGTGATATCTTGCTGGATAGGCTACAAAGGCATTGCTTTCTGTACACAGAATATTGATGTCCTGTAATAGATGCTCAGCTGTATAATATCTTATTCTTGGAATCATCCTTGCTATAATTTGGGTGTGACATATCCACTATCCACTCCAACTAGCCTGTACATCATCAATACTTCCAATTGCTATTCAGATTTCATGTTCTTATGATTTAATATAGATTGAGAATCTTCTAATAGGGCTATTTTCTTGGTCACGTTTTCGGCCCGTGATTATATATATCACGCAGATGCTACATCCGATGAAATATAGCAATACAATACGTCGTGTATGCTTAGCATGGTGCAGTATCGTAGATACGTAATCATATCTACTCTTTTATGAGGTGCATTCAAATCCTTGAGTCTAGAAATGATAGGCAGTGAAGAAAGAAGGGAAGAAAGAAGGAGAAAAAGATAGGTAAAAGGGATCCAATGAAATTGGTGAAGGAGATTGGTCATTATAGTAAAGAGAATCAAATGGAATAGCAAAAAGTAGTAGCATGCTTTTCTGAAATTAGGCTATGAGAAAGACAGACAAAATAAGGTGACCTGATTCTCTCTTTAATTCCTATCCTCTCTTGCAACTTAATTCTCTCATGTGCACCTGCTACTACAATTTCATGTATCATATCCCTTCAATTATTGAACTCTTTGTTGTTTTTCATGTTTTGTGCCTCTAAATACTTTGCCTTGTGAGAAAGACTTCTATCTACTTGCATGTTTCTTGCATCTTCATATTGGGTTTTTCTTCTTGTCTTTTATTTTTATTTTTTATAATTAAAAAATTATAAAGAAAGAAAAGGAAAACAACCTATTGGCTATTGCCATTTGGAATGGCTCCTCCACTATTTGGTGACTCAATTATTGGATTTGGAAGAGATTGAGTTTAATTTTTTGGCTCAATCAATTAATTAGGTGAGGGCGACACGCTACATGAGGAAAATATTTTATTATTCCATCAATTATCATTATCTTCTTTCCTTGTTTGTAAATAACATCCCTTCCCTCGTTTTTTGGTTTTTCTTAGAATAAGATTTACCTTATTGGTATCATATTGCATTTACACGATGCTAATAAGTAATACGAATATAAACAAAATTATATAATACTCACAGCTTAAATAAACCAGTGCTTCAAAACCATTGTTTTTATTCCAAATTCAAATACTCCACTACTCAAATAAATTGCCATAAATATCCAGCTTTCACATTATATTCCAAATTACACATATACACACACTACCAATATATATTCGCAGAGAGAGAGAGAGAGAGAGAGAAGGTAGAGAGAGAAAACAGAGTGTCGGCATGAATGGTATCCACAATGTTCCAGATAAGCTAAACAACAATACTCTCTTATCTCTCTCTCTTTCTAACCCATAAAAATCCACGTAAGGAAAAAGAGAAGGCCCCTCTCCTCTACAAATTTTTTAAAAAGTCAAAGCAATTATACCTACAGACTTAGGGTGTGTTTGGTGGATAAGATGAACCAAGATGAGGTGAATCATCTTGGTTCATCTAAGTGTTTGGTACCGAAATAAAATAAACTGGAGGGCCCGAGATGAAGTCCAAGCCCGCTGCTACTTTACTGTTTTCGCTTGTTAACTCATCCGACGTTTTTGGTCGGATGACTTCAACTCATTCAAATAGTAACACAACATTTTCTCTCTTTTACCATTTTACCCTTATGTATTTATACGATTTCAATAATAATAATAATAATAATAATGTAATAAAATAATAATAATAATAAATAATAACAATAATAGTAATAATAATAATAATAATAATAATAAATAATAATAATGTAATAAAATAATAATAAATAATAACAATAATAGTATTAATTATAATAATAACAATAACAACAATAATAATAATAAAATAATAACAATAATAATAATAATAATGTAATAAAATAATATTAATAATAAATAATAACAATAATAGTAATAATAATAATAATAAATATAATAATGATAATAATAATAATTATTGCAATAATAATAATAATAATAATAATAATAATAATAATAATAATAACAAGAATAATAAAAATAATAACTCAACAATAATAATAATAATAATAATAATAATAATACAGAGTAATAAATAATAAATAATAAATGGTACTATTTATTCCCAACGATAAAAAGTGGAATCGGTAGAGGTATTTAATAAGGATAATTTGGTCAATCTAAATTTTAATCTAGAGTTTTACAATTTGTACCAAACACAATATGATATCATCTGAGTCTGAATTTTTTGCTACCAAATGGAGAGATGAATGATTCATCTTGACACTATTCATATGAGTCATCTTGAGATGAATCATCTCTCCTCATCTTGAGATGATTACCAAACGCAACCTTACCCTTCTCCAATCAGAGAGAGAGAGAGAGAGATCCATACCTTGATTACTCAGCTTTTTTTAGCACAGAATAAATGAGGTACAGTGACCACTAAATAAACAGTCACAACTTTCAAGACTCTTCAGGTTTTTCTGCACTGAAAAATTTACTACCAAATTCCTAATAATAATAATAATAATAATAATACAAATATCACAAGCCCCACAGTTTGCTACTTCGAACCCAACATTCTCAAATTTGTTGCCCCTAATAATGCAAACTTGCCTAATTCAAGAAACCATGAAAATCCGTGACAGGTGGTGAAAACTTAAGTACTAATGACAAATCCAACAACGATTAAAAAAAAAATTAAAAACAAAGATATGCACACAAATCTTGAATTTTTACCCTAGCTATAATAATAGAAAAGAAAAAAAAAAAGGTAAGAATACTTAACTACAAGCTCACTGCAAGAAAAATTATGAAGAGGGTGATTGATGGTGCAAACTCATATTTTTTTTCTTTCTTTTTTAAAATTATTGTGAATCTTTGGCCGTGTCGTCGCCGCTATCGCTTTGCTGCGGCTGATTTTGGTGGTGGTGGTGGTGCTCCAAATTCATGCCCAAATCGATTCTGCTGTGGTTGTGATTGTGACTGTGATTGTTGCTATTGTTGTTGTAAGCGTTCATGGAAGCTAACATTCCCATGTTGGTTTCCGTCACGCCTAAACCGAGTTGCTGAACCGGCTGCTGCTGCTGTAGCACCATCGACCCCAGCTGAACCGGGCTGAACCGCCCGGCTCCTGGGAACTCGAAGCTGCCGATTCTTTGAGCCGAAGACGTCTTGTACTGCCACTCTTGCTGCGCCGCCGCCGTCGTGGCGGCTCCGCCTGTCACCGGGAGCATCCAGAAGGCGTTCCCGACGTTGGCGGTGGCCGGAGTCACCGCCCACATGGCGGGAGCCGGGATGTAGTTCGAGGGCTGGGATGAACCGGGTTTGTGCTCGGGACCTGGTTCTTGGTGATCGTGGACGCCGGTTCGGCCCGGTTTAGGGGAGGTGGCGCCGCTGGTGTCATCTCTGAACCTTTTCTTGAGGTAATTTTCATCTGGGTCTTGGCCGTAGTGGGAGTTCGAGGTGAGCTGGTGGTGGAACCCTAGCATGCCGGCACCGCCGAGGAAGAGGGGAGCGGATTTCGAGGGCGGGGCGGAGATGGTGGTGCCGCTGCTGCGCAGGGAGACGTTTAGGGTGGAGAAATTAGCCGGGATCGTGCCGGTCCCGGTGGCGGCGATGATGGCCGGTTCGGCCTGGTGGAGGAGCCACTCGATTGTCTCGCCGTCGGACTTGTGGCCCAATTCCCGGGTCAGCTGGAAAACCCGGGCGGCGCAGAGGGCCGGCATGCGGATGCGCCGCCCGCGACCGTCGACCTTGGTGTGGCGGTCCTTGGACGGCTTCTTGACGGCCAACACTTTATTGGAGTCGTCGTTGTTAGCTGAGGCCGGGACGATGGCGGTGGAGGTGGTGGTGGTGGCGGCGGTGGAGGTGGAGGAGGCGGAAGAAGAGTGAGGTAAGTTGTTGTTTCTTGATTGTTGGAGGGAGATGGAGCCCATGAATGGACCATGGGGTGGGGCTGGACCGGACCCAGAACCGGGTTCGGTTGGACTTTGGTGGTGGTGGAGGTGGTGGAGCTGGAGGGAGGAGGGCGGCTCTGAGTTGTTGTTGTTGGCGTTATTCCCTCCTTGATTTTTGGTGTGTGTTTCCATAAATTCCATTTTCCTTTCTCTTCTTCTTCAATTCAAGGGCTTTATTTTTCTGGGCAAAGGTTTAATTTTTTTTTCAATAAAATCTCCCTGGCAGCAGATCACACATAGCTCCAATCATGCCATTGTAGAGAGAAGAGAGAGAACGAGAGAGAGGAAAGAAATAAGGAAATTAACAAATTGTTTTGATGCAACAAAAGTCTTTAGAGCCAACTGAACTAGTGGGAAGGAAGGAAGGAATTGGTGGGGCTCTCTTCTCTTCTCTCTCTCTCTCTCTCTCTCTCTCTCTTTCTCTCTTGCTTTGTGGTTGACTGCTGTCTTCCTTCCTTCTTTCCTTCCCCTAAGCTAAGCTTAGTTTAGAGAGAGAAGAGAAAAGGGAGTGTGGGGCTAGAGAGAAAAAAGAGAATGAGAGAGAGGATTGGGGTCCAAGTGGTGTGGGGACCAATCACAAAAAGATGAATAAATGTTTGCAGAAATTGAAGCCCACTCGTGGGGTCTTCCTTCTATTAAGTGCAGTTTAGCTGGCTGCCTCCTAAATATCACTCTTTTTTTTTTTTTTTTTTTTACATCCTAATTAAAATTACATATCTATAAAATGAACATATTAGAAATGATGTTGCTTTTGTGGGGTGTGAATGTCTAGGAAAATTCCCCACTTTCATACTCTGTTCATTACAAATTGACACTCTGTCTTCTGTCTCTCTTATAATAATAGCCCTATCAAGAAACGGATTACAAGTCAAATTCTGATTATTATTTTACATTCAATTATTTACTATTTTATTCATTACTCCTTAATTTCATGTCACATTATCCATTCTCAATATTTCATCTCATCATTTCATTTTTCACCCTAAAACGTTTAAAACAAATGTAAATTCTCTTCTTTGATTTTATCGTCGCATTTTCCTTAATTGATTATATCATCATCACGTCAGTCATATGCATATTATCGTCAAGTCAGTTATGTGTATATTAAGTATGTTCACAGTGGTTAGGTAAATATTGCTCGCTCAGGTTAGTCGTCGTGTGCATGTTTAAAATAGTAGAATAATACTAGTACTCCCTCCGTCCTATTTTACTTGAGTCAATTTCTATTTTGGATTGTCTCACTCTACTTGAGCCATTTCCTAAAATAAAAATAATTAGGCCCAATTAGTAGTGTGATTAAGGGATTCTTAATGGCATAAGTAAGATTTTTTTGTTTCATTAGAGTGTTTTTAGGTTAGGAAACACTTGGGTCAGCCGGATGCACCGTGCGGCCGAGCTAAAAACAATGACACTTTTATTCATATAGATTGATATTTTTCTGTATAAAGATTGACACTTTTAAAAATTGTCATTTTATTCGTAAAATAATTATGTTAAAGATTGACACTTTTATTCATATAGATTGACATTTTTCTGTATAAAGATTGACACTTTGGGCCCGGCCGCACGGTACCTCCGGCTGACACAAGTTTTTGTCTTTTAGGTTTGGAAATATGAATTTATTCTAATTTTTTATTTTTTAAAATTAAATAAAATAATTTAATAATTATAATTGACAAAGCAGAATTATTGTTATCTTAATGCCCATTCTACCGGGCTCAAGTAGAAGAGGACGGAGGGATTAATTGATAAAACTTGTGAAGGTACACGACTTGTCATTTGAATTTATTTTTTACCAATATGAAAGTTACCCAATCAACAAATACAACATTGAGAGCAGAATAAGACTATGCTATTTATAAGCAGAAGCAGAAAGAGACTACTGACAGATTAGTCGTCCCCACCGATTTACTGTCACTCACATTAATTAATAAGAGAAAATATAATTTCCTCAAAAAAAAAAAAAAAAAAACAGAGAAAATATAATAATTTTAAATTTCACCCTTTTGAAAATTTCAAAAGAAAAAAAAAAGAGCATAAAAATAAATTGACTTGAAAGTAGATGGGCATATTCTCTCTATGTGAGAACCCAGCCTTGTTCAAGATTTTTTTTTCCACTAATAAAATATAAACATATAATTTTGCAAGACTTAATTGTCGGTTAGTAGTGATTATAAAAACATTGTTGTTTTTTTCTTGTTAAATAAAGATGAGAATAAAATAGAGGTGTTATGATTCTCATGTTAATAATTGCAAATGGAATTGCATGATGAGGAAGGCGGCTAAATTTATTTGAAGATATGAAAATTGTAGGCTAAAGTCTATGTCGAGCTTTTGCTGCTTTTATTTATTTATTTATTTAATCCAACAAATCTTTCTTTCTATTATATAGTAGATTGGGATGGCTATTTTTTTCTTGCATTTCTCGTTCATTAAGTAATGTATAATATAATAATTATAATATGTTGATAATGACGATTGTGATGGCACCAATCCGATTGTCTATCTTTTCACAATATGCTCACGAGATTGAGCTCATATGATAATAGCTGCATATAAAGCGATTATTAGAATATTAACATATGTGTGAATGTTTATATATACCCAAAACAAAATAGTATAGTAGTTTTATACCTTACATTTTAACAATATAAGTTTTATACCCAAAACTCAATGAAAAGACAAACATATCCTTAATGAATTGCTAAGAGCACACCAAGAACTGCTATTGATAAGTAATTCTTTAATTTCCAAGCTATATTTGTTATCCTATTGTTTAAAAGTGGATTAAAATCACATGGTTTTGGCGATATGATCCCGCGCTTCTAAAATGGTATCAGAGCCCTAGGTTTATTTGAGAATTATATTTATTTATTATATAGTGTTTATTACCTAACGGAGGAGACTTCAAGTTAAAATGGAACCAGACTGTTGTCTGAGTTGCGAGTGTTACAGTTCATGTCTCCAGATTATGGAGAGGAACAAAACAAGTGACCTTGCTCTACTACGAGTAAGACAAGAACGCCTCGAAGCAGCGATTCGAGAAAACAGGCACCTAAGAGAGATTCGTGCCTGCGAGTGGACGATCAAGTTCTACCTGGATCGCCTCATGATAAACGCTTATCTTGAGGGGAAGCTAAGACGTCTGATGAGGACGGCCCATCAGGATCACGTCTAATGGCCCTTTCAGGACAACATGTTGGCCCTAATTTCATAGAGATTACGCCAGATCCGGTCAAAATCTCTATGGATTTACGGGAAATCCAGAAGACGGTGCAAAATTATGGCAACAACATATATGGAGTACCTCAAAAGGTGGAAGAAATATCCAACAAACAGGATGTCATCCTTGACATTCTAAAGGATATCCAGAAACGAGTCGAGAAACTGGAGACACATCTGAGTTCCAGTTGAGCCAAGAGGGGTTTCTTTTGGGACGAACCAAAAAGATACCCGCTACCAGTCAAGGAAAGCGAGAAACGAGACCCAAGATTGGATCTAATTTCTGGTACGGTCCGAGGTAAAAAAGATGAATAACCTCTGTTTCACCCAAAATAGTGCTAGCAATAGGACTAGGTCTATCATAGTACTAGTAAGATGAACCCTAAGTCGAATCTCAAGGAAAGCTTAACAGGGAAACCAATGGTGTGATTATCTACCCTAAGAAAGCAAGTAAAAATTGGGGGTTTTGAAGTTTGATTAAATCCTAGGCACAAAACAAATAAAAGAAAGCAATTAAATTTATTCTAGACTTGAAAGCAATTTAAAAGCAAGTAGAAAGCACTCCCGTCTGTCACCCGGGATAATAAATTAAACTAGAAGAAAGCAGTAAATCTACCTAAGCATGAATTGAAAAGAAAGCAATTAAATCTAAACTAGAGCAAATAAATCTTAACATGGATCTAATGTAAATTAAAGCAAATAAATTTAAACTAAATAAAGCGATTAGAGAAAGCAAGTAAAATTAATCTAAGAGCACAAATTAAACTTACTTATCAAAGATGAAAGAAAGAACAAAGAACTTGAATTAAATCTTGAATCCAAAGCTATAATCTTCAAAGCAATAACTAAAAACTAATATAAACTAATCTAGAGTTTTAAGGGCTAAAAACTAGGAAGAAAGATCTCTCTCACGTTCACAATAGTTTTCATATATATAGATCTCAAAAACCTACTCAAATAAGGAAAATAACATAATAAGTCGGCCCGGACCAGCGGCCCGCTGAGTATCCCTCTCGCGTTTTTCTTGAAACTGAAGGGCCCAGCGGCCCGCTGGGTGCTACACTCGGCCCGTTGCACGCAATTTTTTTGTTTCGGTCATATCTCCTTCGTTCGAACTCGAAATTGACCGCCGTTTTTTCCTATGCGCTCCTATCGAACTCCTCTTCGATATTATGCTTTTAGTTCATCCCAAATTGATCTTCACTTTTTGCTCATTTCTTCGTTCTTGTGCTCCTTTTCTCTCTTCTCTTCCAAAACTCCTTACGAACCCAACTTTGACTAAAACACACGAAACAAACACATAAAAATGAGCAAAATATACGAAAACAAACTCAAACCAAACTATAAAAATCACACAAAAATACATTAAACAACCTCGAAAGGATCGGACTAGAAGATCTACAAGAGTTAGCAGAATCTTTTGCTAACATGAACGTGGTGGATCTCAAGATGGCCAAGCATGAAGGAGAGACATCAGGAGGTGGTGAAATTCCACGACCTACAAGAACTCCTCATGACTTTGAGGCAGGATTCAGATTCCATCAAAAACTGAAGGCATTGCCGAGGATCAATTCAAGGTTAATCACAAACGGAGGACAAAGTGGAAACAAAACACTCCTTCGGAAAGATCAACCTTGGAACCCATCCATCCATATGGAGTCACGCTCAATATCGATGAAATCAATTTCAAAGATAGAGAGAAGGCTTTCCAAGAATGGGAGACAGCAATGAGGGTGGCAGGATCTACCCTCGACATGGATACAGAGGGATACGTCAAGTTCCTCGAATTAAGTCTTGCCGGAGTCGTCAAGACGGCGTGGGACGATGGCCTATCCATAGAGGTCAAAAATGAGTGCTTTAATTGTGAGCACTTTGCTGACAAAGTGAAGAATATGTCCAATCTCCTAAAGAATCATTTTTTAGGGGTTGGGTATTTCGGAACTTATGATGAAGAGAAGAAGAAGAAATTCAAAATGACTCTTCTCAATCTAAGACTCGCTGTCTTGGATCAGGAATCACTTAACAAGTTCTTGCAGCTCTTCACAGTCTATCAACATCAATCAAAGACTGATGATAGCTTCGCAAAGGAAATTTTCTTTTTAAAATTTCCAAATCCATAGAGAGAGATGTTCATTCGTGATTATATTCCAGGTAATTACGATGGAGTCGGAAAGTGGATGTCTTTTGTGCACACCAAACTTGCAGAATGGTGCCAGCAAGCTACTACACAAAAGAATATCAAGAAATTAAGGAGGATCAACAAGGCGGCCCCCCTTAATTGCGAAGACAATGATCTCCCAACGGTCATTGGAGAGGATCCTGCTAGTTACAAGAAAAGCAGGAAGAATAGGTATCAACCCTATTCTAAAAAGAAAAGATCTTGAAAACCAAGAACGATGTGGTCTAGACAGAAGGCTGGATCATACAAGTATGTACGGCGGAGCGGTCCATCAAGAAACCGGTTTCAATCCAGAGGTGCAAGCTCAAGTAGACCTCAGGAGAAGACACCAGCAAGGAAAACTTTCCGAAAAGCTCATACTAGAGCTAATGAAAGTTTTAAAGATTGCAACTGCTGGACGTGCGGTGCAGCTGGGCATATCTCTACAAATTGCCCAGAAAACAAGACGATGAGGAGGTTCGAGTCAACCCCAAACATCGAAGATGCGATCTACTTCCAAGATCTCGTACAAGTCTACCAATTTGTGGATATTGCCTCAGATGAGAGCATTTACGAACAGGATGAGATCCTTACTAGTGAAGAAGATGGACCAACCGATTCAGAATCAGACTGAACCAGAGGTACGTCATCAAGCCGAACGATGATTTCACAAAGCCAGATCGATAAGATCATGAAGAAAAGTCGTAATATACAGAAGTATCAAGGCTTTACAGCAGGGAATATCGATTATGTTGGGGTTGTTGTATATAGCTAAAGCAAAAACGTGTTTTAGTATATATGACATGTATTCCACTGGTAACAATCACCTATCTGAATAAATATATTAATAAGAATAAGCCCTATATCTCATGTTTTAGAACACGTGGACGGCTCGGGTGTCAGGGAGATCACGTAGCGTTCGACAATA
This sequence comes from Mentha longifolia, assembly GCA_001642375.2. NCBI lineage: Eukaryota > Viridiplantae > Streptophyta > Magnoliopsida > Lamiales > Lamiaceae > Mentha > Mentha longifolia. The sequence continues at coordinate 7,362,767 of CM038114.1, forward strand.
ATTATGAGATATAAACAGTGTCACAGTCGAGATAGCTTGGGAAAACTATCGGTTTAGACTGCAACATAACGGTAGTGGCGGGTCTCAGTCGCTAGTTATGTTGGTACGGTGGAACGTATTGACAGGATCGAGTGAGATAAGGTTCTTCTGATACTGACCCTAGCAATAGGTGAAGAACTAGAGATCTCGGGATTTAGAGATATGATCTTAATCTCGATATGCTATTAGAGATATATGTGTTGTTCACTGTTACTTTGACTTGTATAGCTAAGGGTCTATCGCAGCATCCCTGATGACTTGCATCTTGGGTAACATGAGGGCACATAGTATGTCTAATTAGTTATATCGAGACACCGTGTCCGTATTAGGTTGAGAGATATCCCCTCAGGGAGTTCACAAGGTTTATTATACCAAGTCATGCATGCTGATTAAGTTCAGGTATAATAATAAGGGGTGAACGGGTACTACTTGAGGAGAATAAGATGTTAATTAATTATGAGCAGTCAGAGGAGCTCTAATTAATTAATGGATATCGGAGTCATTAAACACGGGGATAGCTCTAAATAAAGTATCAGCCCCAATCTACAAATTGGGACAGAGCGGTGATTCAGTTGTGATTCTTTAGTGGAGTGCATCACAGCTCTAATGAAATTAATGTTCTGGGTTGATCATGGTTATTTCATTAGGTAAGGCTAAACTCTGTCTGGTACATAGATCCCTGGGGTTGCCCAAGAGCTCTTCAGGAAAGGAATTCAAGGTATTATTGAGGGATATCAGTTTTGGACTAAAAAGAGGCATTATGGGCTTGAGCCCATTAATGTGGCGCCTACTGTAGTGTAGGGGACGCCGGTTTCCTCTTTTAGTGTCCATCTGATCTCAATAATTGTACTCTGGTTAATTATATAATTATGGAATAAATTAATATCTAATTAATTAAGATTTATTCTTAATTAAGGAATTAGATAATTAATTTAATAATTATATATTATTTTCCTTATAATAATTAGGATTAATTCTAATTATATTTAATTAGAATTTGTTCCAGTAATTATTAACTAAACCAGACTTTAATTAATTAAAGCCCGTGACTTAGTGGATAAGGAATAGGGGCGGCACTTCTCCTTATAAATAAGGAGGAGGAGATTCTCAAAACCTAAGTTTTAAGTGAGGAGAATCGGCGCCTATCATCAGCAGAGGGAGAGTTCCTGGTTCCAAAGTTCCTAGACGCCCACACAGTCGAAGAACTTCGAGGAAAGGGATCACACCTCAGTAATCTAGACCTGTAGATTACTCTGTCGGCACAGATCTGAGGTATAATATTCTAAACTCGATTATATGATTTAGTTGCATTTAAATTATCACATCCAATTCGAAGATCCTGTGGGAAAAAGGAATGCTTTCAAGCAGCAGTTCCAACAGATTATGCCCTGAGGAACTTCAGTCTCAAAACTCGGAAACACCATATTGTCTATGGTATTACGAGACGAGAGATGTCACTTCCAATCGAGCTCACAGGGAATCAAGTGGAAATGCAATTGATTCCAGCAAGCGATATCCGGGAGGATCTGGAAAAGATGAAGCCGGAGATTGCAGAAAAGATGAGTTGGATACATATTGGAGCAATCCAACTTGTACTCAAATCTGCCCTTTTCGCTGGTGTTGATTCTCCAATTGACATCGCGATTTGTGACAAACGAGTCAGAAATCTCAAGGATTCCGTAATGGGAACCATTGCGGGAAATTTGTATGCTGGACAAGTGGTGGGGATTATATATCCTAAGATTGCATACAATCTTAACGACACCAACTTCAGCAGAGCCCTGACGCTTTATCAGGACTTTAAGAGGAAAGAACTGGTGGAAGAAGGGAACAGACCTTATTCCATCACATATCAGGTATCATATGCGCTTTCTAACTCACATCATACTGAGTTATTCCTCGGAAAGCAGTTCATAGAGATACCAGATATCTTCAAGAAGGTGACAACGGCGATTTGTCCCGATAGAATGGAGTTTCCACGTTTAAGAAACGTGGATATGCAAATTCAAGATAGAGTGGTCATAACTCATGACCAAAGTCTTAGGATACAATCAGGCAGATTGTCATTCCAAGGAGATAGGATTACTTCTCAACCAATGGGAAGAAATCTTATTCAGCAGAATCAAGAGTCTCAGAGTTTTTTACCCACTCTGAGTTACAAGAAGACGGCTATTACCACCAAATGTCCGGAAGGATGGAGAGGAGTAGCTGCCAGATTCGATACTACAAGATGGGAAACCAATTTCCCTGGCAACGTCTTGTACTATCTCGAGCAACCGGAAGTCCATCATTACAAAGGAATGATTGAGATCAGAGGACATACGGTTGAAATCAAAGGGCGAGCAGGAAGAGAGGAAAATATCCTCATCTTAGGTTTGGATTTCCTTGAGAAATTCAAACCATGGAGGCAAAAAGAGGAAGGAATGGAAGTCACGATCAATGAGAGAAAAATATTAATCTAATGACTAGTCCATTCTCAATATACATTCCTATCGGAGTGTTATATGAGAAATATAAGGCAGAATACTTTGCTGCTTATATTGATTCCGGAGCAGGAATATGCACGGCGAAACGAGGAATCTTTCCTACAGAGGTCGAAGAAGATCTACCTCGGATTGCAGGAAGAGATTTTTCCAAGAAAATCTTGATTCTTACAAAGGGAGTCAAGATGGTGGAAGTTTTAATTGGAGGAGCAGGCCAGACGCCTTGGTATAAGGTTAAAACCCCACCAATTTATTTTCATGATACATGAGTTGATATCCTGTTAGGGAACAATTTCTTGCAAATGTTCAAAAGATATATGCAGGATAATGAGAGACAAAGATTAGTGTTCACGACCCAATGTGATCACAAAATCATGGTTCAAAGGCTAAAAGGGGCATTTAACAGACAAATGCCAATAGTCTTTCGCAGCAAGCGTGGTGATGAAGGACAACTTCGAAACCCAAAGATGCAAGATCGGAGAAGGTTCAATGAAGCTTTATTGAACTACGGGATCAGGGGAGAGTTGACAGACAACGAGTTTAAAGATAACGAAGTTGAGATTCAACTCCTAAAGGTATCTTTAATTTCTAAAGATATTGAAAATGATACGCAGGTGTCATTAGAAGATGTCAAAAGGAAAATTGTAAGGTGTTACAATGAGAATCCTTTGGCATGGTGGGAGAAAAACTAACTCAGAGCAACCTTAAAGGCGAAGCCAGACAAGGAGAATGAGTTTGTTAGATTCAGACCAATCCTGATGAATCTCAGAGATCAACATGATATGAAAGAGATTATCAAGGAACACCTTGATTTGAAGTTAATCGAACCAGGTAACTCACCATATAGCAGCCCAGGCTTCTTGGTAAGAAACCATGGTGAGATCAAAAGAAATAAACCCAGACTCGTTATTAATTATAAAGGTATTAATGACGTTTTAGAGTTTGATGGTTATTTCATTCCAAGTAGAGAACACCTTATTAACTGCATTAGAAATGCTAAAGTTTTCTCCAAGTTTGATTGCAAGTCAGGGTTTTACCAGATTCGCATGGAAGAAAGTAGTAAGAAGTTTACAGCCTTCTCTACGCCGCAAGGACATTATGTTTGGAACGTAATGCCGATGGGGTTAGCTAACGCACCTCAGATTTTCCAGAGAAAGATGGATAATCTTTTCAAAGATTATTTCTCTTTTATGTTTGTTTATATTGATGATATTCTTATAACATCAAAAGTTATGAATGAACACGTTAAACATCTCGAGATTTTTGCAGATGTTTGTTATAAGGCAGGATTGGTGCTTTTAGAGAAGAAGACAGTCATTGCAACCCGGAAAATGGAATTTTGGGAATCGAGATAGATGAATCAGGAATAATTCTACAGGACCATATTGTTCAAAAGGTCAAGAATTTCCCTGAGGATCTAAAGGAGAAAAAACAACTTCAGAGTTTTCTAGGAGTTGTTAATTTTGCAGGAGCATTTATCAAAAATCTTGCAAAATACAGAAAAGTCTTCAGCCCGCTACTGAAGAAAGATGTTCCATTCATTTGGACAGAAGAACATCGTAAAGGAATGAAAGATTTAAAGGAAGTTTGTGAGAACCTCCCAAAGCTCTCTATACCACAAGACGAAGACGATCTTATCTTGTACACGGATGCAAGTGATCATTGGTGGGCAGCAGTGCTTACAAAGATCATTCCCAATGGAGAAGAACCCTGCAGATACTGTAGTGGTTTGTTTCAGGAAAATGAGGCCATTCGATGGCATATTAACGAGAAAGAATTCTTTGCAGTTCGAAAGGCTTTTAAAAAATGGCCTCTCTTTCTTCTTGCAAAGAAATTTGTTTTGAAAGTTGATAACACCCAAGTTAAAGCTTTCTTAAAAAACAAGATTGAATCGAAACCTGAAAAGGCTAGATTACTTAGATGGCAAGCTGAATGTCAATATTTTATTTTTGATATTGTCATTGTGAAATCGCACGAAAATATTCTTGCAAATTTCTTAACAAGAGATGGAGCCAACTGAAGTTAGCTCTATCAACAATGCCATGAGACATCTCAGGGAAGACCTTGAGATGCTTCAGAGGGAATGGGACGAATGTGTTCTGAAAGCTTAACAAGCTGGAAGAATACAATCTGTTGACAAGACGAAAGTCTCGAACAGAATACAAGACTGCAGGCTGGCACAGACTAAGTGCTGGAATGCAATACAAGAGCCACTCCTTCGGGCTTCTAAAGTGACTCCGGTTACTCCAGAAAAAGAAGCGATTCGGTTGCCGGCCCCTATAACGGTAGCAGAGGATTCAAATACCTCTTGCACGAGTCCTAAGTTGGTAGTATCAATACTATCGGCCCAAGGAAAAGATGAGACTCAGGAGTCAAATCCTGAGGTATCATTTCAACCCGGCACCTCCGGGGTTAAAGAGGGAGAGATTAATCTTAGGCCATTGAAAGACATTTCTAAGATTAATACTGATAATATTATTCAAGTTTCTTCTTTTTGACAGGCTTATCAAGTGAGCTGGGAGAAGTTGATGACGAGACGAGGGATCAACCCAAACAAAACCTTGGTTGATGTATCAGGGAAATACCCCCGAGTGTGGATGATGCCAGGAGTTCATCCACAAGATGTCAAGGAATGGTATGAGTTTGGGGCACTTGCCTCGGTTTATACGGTCTCCCCATCGTTCACAGAAATTAAGAATCTACCCAAATGGATTCAAGAAGCTGTTTACGATTCCTGGTCTAACAATGACCAACTCAGCAGAGGAGATGTTTTGGAGCTCTACTTCATCAGTGCAGCACCAGAACCAGTGGGAAAGGGGAACCATGAAACCTTTCATTACATAAGGCTCAGGCGAACCGATGAGAGGAGCCGATGCAACATCAAGGTTCCATGTGGAGAAGTACCGCTTGTCTCCACAATCAACGAGGATGAAATCTCAACCCGTAGGGCTTGGGGTTTATGGGTCTGTCTCACGGAGATGGACAAAGTCAAGTATCAGTTCAAGTTCTTCCAGAACTCAGTGAACGGATCATTCCTGTTAAACATGATGACAGGAAAAACCACGAGATTTGCAGAAGAGGCTTTCGAGAGAAAGAGGAATCTGCTTTGGGAAAACAAGCTTGTGACGAGCAAGGAAACTCATCACAAGTATTGTAACATGGCGCACTATGGGAACTGGATCAACCACATTTGTCCAGCATGCCCAAGTCAGAAAGAGCTTGAGTTCGGCAAGAAGTTCATGCCAAGAGCGGGACGAGCTCGAGCTCAGGATCAGAAAGAATCAAGGGAGCCACCGAAAGGAAGGATGCCCAGGGCCCCCCGAAAATCTAGGTGGCCGACACAAGAGGATAGAGTCATGTGACTCTATTATGGAGGAATCTCACCCAAAAAGAAAACAACAAGGGTGAGAAGAGAAAATCACGGTTCAAAAAATAATAATAAACCGTGAAAAAGAAAAGTCTTCACAGTTATGATAAAACCGTGAAAAAAGAAACGTCTCACGGTTTAAAAATTCTAAACCGTGAAAAAGAAAAAGAATCTTGAGAGTCTTTACTCGAGAAAAAGACAGGCCACCATCTTCTTTCGGTGGAATCCAAAATGGAGGACCCCAAACTCCATTAGCCGCCCTCAATTATTGCTACTTTCGGTGATAATGGAGGAAGAAGGACCCATGCATCACATGGGAACAAGCTGGCATCGGTGGAAAAGAGCATCCGATGCAATAATTCAAGCAAGAGGGATGTCTTTAGCCCTCTATAAATAAAGACGAGCGAAGGAAGCAAAGATCATCGATCATTTTCTTAGCTTTCTTCAAACATTAGTTTTGTAATAGTTTCAAATTCCTAGTGTATGCGAGTTTTCCATTCCGCTACCATAGGTAGCTAAACAAGTTTGTCTCATCCCAAAAGGAGATAAACTTATGTAATAAATATTTTATAATTCCCTAATAAAAGTTCGGGCTTTTGCTTATTACCTTCGTATTTTAAATTTTTGTTTACCAACAAACTAAGCCCGCAGTGAGTCTTTCGCTCAGTGTTCTGAGCCATTATCACGATTCCTGGAGCGCTGCTCGGATTGATAATTAAGGCGAAGGCGAGGCGGATCAGAAGCTTAGGAAGGAATTCGACAGGGAACCATAAGGTGCTCCTGGTGGTTGGACGCAGTCCATAAAACCTATGGCGAAAGAGATCCCGAAGCAGTTCGAGGTATGAAGTTGGTATGCATTAATTTTATTTACGGAAGTGTGATGGGCCTGTTAGTATTTACATGAAGAATTAAACATATGTTTAACAAATACTTGGAAATAGTGCTTTATATAAGAAAAGGGGTATGATGGTCCTTTTAAGGCATTTTGGGTATGAAACTTATATAATTAAAGTGGTAGGTATAAAACTAATATACTTAACCTTTTTGGGTATTTATAAAGTTCACCCTTAACATATAGTAATAATCATAATGATTATGCAATTAAATAAAATATTAATATTAAATTGTATTACAGATCTTTATATTGTTATATTTGTAATATACTAAGGGTTTCTTGTATTTTCTTTACACATTTTTACTTATGAACTCATCCTGCTCACCGTAGCTATTATTAATACTCTCTTCGTCTCGGTTTAAGTGGTTTTTTTTTTTTGGATTTTCGTAATTTAAGAACACGCTAAAAAGAAGAGATAAAAATTAAAGCTTGCTAGCTTAATTAAATCAAGCTATTAATATGATCTACTCACTCTTTGTCTACCCACCTCATCTACACGTTCTCTAGTAGTATAATTTAACTTGTAAATTTTTAAATTATCGTGCTTGTTTGTTATCCATTCTTTTTATGATTTTTATGTCAAACTAAAAGTTTTGATATGATATTTCATTAATATCATCAATATAAATTTATTGATCTATGATGTACTATTTCTAAAATCAAAAAGTTGCATTAAAATGTTAAGTAGTAGGAGTATACATTTATCAACGATCAAGTGCTTTTAAAACCTATATCGAAAATCTTTGAGTCACTTAAGGTGGAACCATAGGTAGTATTTCCTCCGTCCCAATGTAATGGTCTTGTAGGATCGGGTGCGGATGTTAAGAAAAGTGAATTGTTTATAATAAAAGTGACGTTCTAAGGGTATTAAAATCAAATTAAGTATAAGAGAGATAAATTATAAATAAAGCTAATGTAGTTAATACTGGTAGACCATAATGACAAATTTTGTAGTTTTAGAATATGTCAAGAGTGTTTATTGTGTGTACTAGTATATATTGTTTCCATCTTATAGATAAAGCAACCAAGGCTATTGCTCTAGTACGGAGTGAATATTATATATCGAGTGATATACCATAAATGTATATCATTATAATAAATTAATACTAAAAAAAATCTCACTATGACACCGACACATTAATGGAGGATTACACATGCCATTATGTACATAAACATAAAGCCTAAAAAACACTCTAGTAAAAAAATAATGTATGTCAATGTTATTGCCATATCAACGCTCGACACATTAGTTGTGTCCACCGTGAATAGAGAATATAAGTATTTCTAGTAATACAAAGTATTGATAACCAAACTGAAAAGAGACATGGAAGATTCGAACTCAAAACAACCGGACCACGAAGAAGGCAAAGGCAATTGGAGAGGAGAGAGAGAGAGATGAACACTAAATGAAGAAGGAAAAGAGTGGAGCAGTGAAGATGACAAATGAGAGAGGTTTGAATAAATGAAGAGTGCATATTTTTCTTTCACCCAAAAAGCTAAGCTTGGACAGCTCATCCTCACACATTGCAACAAAACCCAACAGCTCATCCCTACACTAACCCCACCTAACTCCTCCTTTCCTTTCCTTTTTTATTTTATTTTTATTTTTAATTTTAATTTATTTTCTATTTAATAAACAAACCCCTATGCAAATATTTTCCTCTCTTATTTACTCGATTAATAAATTTAAGTACGATCCCAATTGCATTTTGTACATTTATTTGTACGTGTGCCTTATTTCCGTATAAAATTGAAATATACAAAATCATGAAAAGACATGACTTCATTTTTGACAGATCACGAGTCAACTTTAAGTATAAAAAAAATGATTTCATATTGAATTTTTATTAGTGATATGCAATCATCTATTTTCACTTATTTGTTATAGAGAAATCATGATTTTTTTTATTAAAAAACAAAAAAAAAAACAAAAAAAAACAACAATAAAATTCTATTGAAATAATATGTTTATGTTCCCTTCAACTCAATAATAAACAAACTACTCGATCTTACCTATTATTCAAAGCAATTTTCATAGGATTTTAAATAGGAATGAAACACAACAGAAGAATAACAAATAAGAAAACTTACACAGATTATAACACTTGACACAAAATACATGAATACAACAAACAACAAAATCCTCAAATTTGAGAATCCCCTTTTTCCAGAGAAACCACAAACATATGATGAAAATGTCGTTCTTTATTGGGAAAGGGAAGAAGATCGAAGTCTTTGCTAGACACTAATGTACACCCAAAGCTTTTAAAATCAAGAACCAACCCTACAAACAAGAGGGTGAAATCGCCAAACAATATATCGATAGATAGATACCTCCGATGATAAACGAATCCAAAATGGTGTCTCACCTCACGCTTCCCTCTCTATAACTTCTCGAAAGCTCGCTCCTTCAACAAGTCCACGATGAAGATCTCTTCAGAACCGGCTTCATCTGCTTATCCTCTTCAAGAGATATCATACCCAAGTGCGAAGGATCCTCAAGCATCATTTTGGCCACGAGGTATCCAGCGATGGACCATGTTTGGTATTTTCTTGCTTGTTTCCCTATGTATCTTCCTAGCTTCCCGTCGTAGTACTCGGGCCAGCTGTCCTTGAGCAAACGGCTCTCAGCAAGATCGATCGCTCGTCTTGCTATTTGTGGGCGTCCGGTTTTGATGCACGCAGCTGTCAGCAGCCATAGAAGCACTGCTCCATAGATTCAGAAGAATTTAGTATTGAATAGAGTGTAAGAATTGGTGGTAAAACAAAATAGGAGGTTGATCAACCACATATTCTAATATCTTTAGCTTTCTTGATCGTTTGATCCTTCAGATAATCAGTCATACGCTATCATCATAAGATTTAAGGAAATATAGATAAGCGTAGGAGAAGAAACACTACACTTAGGAATCAACACCCGAGAACATTGTTAGAAACTACCTCCTTGTTGGGCTTGGAGAAAGAGAATGGTTTCTGATTCGTACTTTGGATACCAATAAATCATTGAAGGTTGGTTTTAAGTGACTAATTCTTGAAAATTAGGAGGGCATTTATAACAAAGAGATCGCTCTGAGTTCTCGTTTCAATCTACTTATCTAGTCTCAACACCCTTGATATTATGAGTACTTGACGGATTGCACGACCAAACAAGTTCAAACTGATCAATCCATGGAAATGCGGTGGATTAGCATATATATTATATACATCTAACCTATATAATGCATGGACTGCGAGGAATCTAAGAACAAGTAGCGAATAAAGAGAGAACGACTGACCTGGCCAAGAACCTCCATTATGATAACTCCATCTGGTATTCTTTGGATCACATCCAGTCACGATTCGCCACTCGTGACTTTCAATAGCCGGATAACATATTTTCAAGGGCATTTCTCCAACGAGCTCCTCCCATCTTTCTTCGAAGAGATCCATAATGGCGGAAGCTTGCTCTGGAGTGGCAAGAGAAGACAATATGGCAACACAATTACCTAAAGCAAACCATCTAAAATCCATCCTTGCAGGACTCACGTTTCCGATGAAATAACCGCCACGAGTTGGCATAAAATCGAATACCCAATCTGGGATTGAATCCGGAATCACGTTGAATTTATTAACAGCAGTGTGAGAATATTCTTCGGTTTTGTACCGATATATGTCGTTCAGCTGTTGAAAATCGAGCCAAAAGTAACTCCTCATGTGATAACTCATGGCATGGAGACGCTTCACTATTCTCTCGATGAACTCTTTGCCTTCTGCATCATGCTTCAACAAGGACAGAGCAGATCTCAAAGCCATGAAAAACAGTGCTTGGATCTCAATCGGGTAGCCATAGATCCCCTGTCAAATTGCGGACTTGGAATTAATATGAGCATTTATCATAGGTAAATTTGAAAAAGCATCATTTCCCACATTCATCCCAAGTACTATAAATTTTTTAAGTCAACAAAATTCCTCAGTCCGTATATCATTTATAAGATCAGCTAGAAATCACCTTAGCTCTATAGAAACATAGTATAGTGCACAATGAAATACTATTACAGCAAGTAAAATAACCTCCAAGTTCTGAAGGCCTAGTTCCATGATTTTCCCGAGGGTGAGAAGATCAAGTGTTATGCAAGTTGGACTAAAATAAAACAGCTCTTAACTCATACGTTCAAGAAACATCTGGTATCAGTACAAACATCATATACGAGCACAAGTCTTAGCACTGTTACAAATAATTTAGTGTGGTTATATTTGCTAAAGTCAGGAACTTCAAATTCTCAGATGTGTTAGACCCTTTTCCTTTTCTTCCCCCCCCCCCCCCCCTAAAGAATCATACATTTTTAGCATTCATGAACATAGGTGCCTCGGTCAAGATTTTCACTTTCAAATGCCAAAAACTATAGAAGCAACACATCCTTCAAAGTAATATAGAAAAGGCAGCTGTGTTCCATTTCATTAAAATTGCTAGCAAGAGTTTCATAAGATATCTCACCATTCTGCGATCGATCATCGAGCAACCATCAGCACACAACAATGTAGGAAATGTGTCGAAACCTTCCGACAGACACAATGCCAGAATAAGTCTCATCCCCTTTTGGCACTCGGGAGTTTCTGCCAGAGTATGGTCTCCCGTGGATTTTGTGTATGCACGAAGGAGAATTATCCACCAGAAACCAGAATCAACCGGAGCCACTCTTCCAATAGCACTTTCACCAAAATCTGCTATTATTGTGTCTGTTTTCCGAACAGGATCATGAAGTACTTTGAAGCTAGCTGGCATAGCTCCTTCACCAAGCTTGAATCTGTCTATTCTTTTTTCCCACCCTTGAAGCTGTAGGGTCTTCAACAAGAAATTCTTAACTATATCCGGCTCCCCATTCATCAAAAAGGCCAATGCACTCGGCACAAAATCTCGAACAAACACCTGCAGAAAGTGCAGATTACATATCAGGAAATACATACTATTGGTTAAGCAACAGAGATGTTCAAATGTCAATTGCTTTTCAACACTGAAATCAACCAATAGCCACTAACAGTTTATTCAACTAAAATGCAGTACCTGGTCGTAATTCAGGACTTCCTCTGAAGCATGATCATAAGCAGCAATTGTTCCAACTGGCTGACCACGGAAGTGAACCAACGAGCGCCTGAGAGCTTCCCAAGCATCCGCAACCATTGGATGAGGTTCGAACGAGTTCCTAGCAGACGATGCAGGGGTATCCAATGCTGATCTTCCAGGTGAATATGCACTATCATAATTATCCATAACTCTCGACAGACCAACTGACAACTCGCTCAGTGATCTCTCATCAAATGATCTCTGCCTCTCGATGTTCAACCTGGGCCTCTCAAGTAGCTTTGAGAGATCAAAATCATCCATTTCGGATATCGATTGATGAGAGCTCACATTTTTAAGTCCCGACTCTTTTGAACCTTCAACTCCCCCCTTGCCACCATCAAGATGAACCTTGAGAAAATCCATAATCTCTTACAACTTCTGACACAAGTAATATCTGTATCATCAATAATTATTAATTATCAGTGCAAATTATGAGCCAGAAGGGCACCTGCTGCCTACAACTACTAAGCAAGGCATCACTGTCTAGTCCGAGAAAGATACAACGGAATATTAAACACGTGCAATTAGAGAGGTAAACTGTTGATTAAATGATTCCAAGAATCATACTTTACAATAAATGAAAGAGGAAATTGGATTCAAGAAAAGGAGTAGATGACAGAAGATCGCTAATTACCAAATTAAAAATGATCTTATCCAAGAAGAATATAATAAAAGACTGATATAATCCACATCCTTATCCACACGATTAAGGTAATTAGCAAGTAAACATAGAAAGGAAAATGGAGCTGCCTATACTTCCCATAATCTTGTACACAACTAAAATTTGGAAATTTCAAGAAAACAATCTCTACTGGATTTTTTCTTAAATTAAAATAACTGCTCTATCATTTAGCCTACCTAAATGGTAGACAAGTTTTTCAACGTCTTATTCAAAGGCGATAACCCATCTCAACGAGAGAAACCGAAACACTACCCACTATTAACATTCAACAAATGGAATAAAAATGCAGGAAAGTGATTTCAAGAATGAAAATATTAATTCAGGATTAAAGACATTTTTCGCAATTGCCCACTATCCCGAAAATCCCGGGACAGAAAGGGAGAATAAAATATGTGAAAAGACTGCAAATGCAGAGACGGAAAAAATAAAATAAAAACAAATGAAACAGTGTAATGATTGAATCTTCGCAAAACTGAAATGGAAAAATGAAAGAGAGCAGCCACATTACGAAATTGAAAGTGAAGATACATCAAAATTGCAAGATCCACTAAAACAGAGTTAAAAACTGGGGAAAACCGAACCCAGAAAGCTCAAAAGGCGGTGGAGCGGAAAAGCGTTTAACGACTGAATCAGTTTCCTAAAAAGGTCGCAGAAACAATTCAACAATATGCGACCGGCGCAGTAGATCTAAATCTCTTTCGTCAGAGATCGAGAGAGAGAAAGAGAGAGAGAGAGAGGGAGAGAGACAGAGCTGACCTTGGAGAGAGAGATATTATATTAGAATGGAAAGAAGAAGATAGTGCGGGAGAAACCGGCGGGAGATGCAGCCGGCCGGCGGGATTGCCGGGTGAGAAAACAAGAGAGAGAGAGGAGAGTGAAAATGGAGGAGAGAGGAAAAAAGGATTCATGGTGGCGGAGCTTTAATTTATAGGCCCAAATCAACCAACCAACCAACCAGGGAAAGAAAGTGGGCGTGAGAGTGTGCCTAGTGTGTGACTGTGTGAGAGAGAGTGGGCAAGTGTTTAATTAAAGTCTACTTGAGGGGAAGAAACCGAATTAATGATTTAATGCGGGCAAATTATTTAATATTCCTTTTTCAGTTTGAAGGAATATACCGGTATTTGCCGGTTTATGTTAGTATTTCATGATTCTAAAGGCTCGTGGCTTACCTACCCAAAAATAAACGGTTGTAATCTATAATGCACGGATTCTTCTCAATATTGCACTATCGGATATGCGGGGGATACAGGTAGTGCGATTTGCGTATCCGGGTAGAGACGGTCCGTAGATCGCGTTTAGTATATTTTTGAGGTTTTTTTTAAAATAATTTTATATTTTGGTTTTTTTTATACTTTTTTTATATATATTGTCTTAAAATTTAAATTCACTACAAAATCAATATATTATTTAATTTATGAGGTTTAATTGAAATCTTCATTTTATTTGAGTATTATTTAATTTATAAATTTTATTTTTATAAAATGGGTGATATATATAATAATATATAAATATATAGACGTATCATCAACGAATCGCACCCTAAAATTTTTTAAAATCCGTATTTGCGTATCCGAATCATATCGCCCCTGCACCCGCACTCTCGCACCCATACAACATAGGTTGGGACTAATTTTTCATATTTCAAGACGATTTTTAATTTCAAAAACTAAAAATCTATGTAGAACCCTTAAAAATTAAGAATATAAAATTTATGGCATAGTAAACATTCTTTATAACCGTGATTGGGAAACAAAATTGCAGTAAGTGAAAATAAATATTGTTAAGCCATTTCAATTTATTTTTTGACATCGAGAAGTTGAACATCGACATGTCACAGTGGCAAATATCTAGTTCATCATAATGGGAATGAAATTTGGGTTCGATTTCACACTACATGATGACGTACATAATAATGACACGCGAGTCGATCTCAATTTGATTTATTTGCATCCTCGCAATATACATTATGAACGAGACATTTATAATATCGCTCGATACAGTTATATGGTAGTCATGTACTATATATTCACCATTCAGCCAAATTTGAATAATATATTTTTATATTTGCTGTGTGAAATAAAATATTACTCCCTCCGTCCCATTTAAACTGGCTTATTATTTATTCAAATGAGTGGTATAAAATAATCAAATAGGCCAGTTTAAATGGGACGGAAGAAGTATCATTCGTTACAATCAAGTATTTTACACATAACAAGAGGGTGTTGGAGATCTCGCACTCATTCTGCTCTAAGATATATAAATATTCACTTGCTCATTGTGACCACACTTAATATACCAAAGACTGATGTGGCAATATGGCAGTATTGCATCAATAATTTTTCATTTAGAATTACTCCCTCCGTCCCATTTTAATAGGCATATTTTTCTAATCGAGTCGTCCCACACCAATTGACATGTTTCCTAAAAATGACATAATTACCCATTTTAATCACCACATCATTCACTCATCTCTCAGCACGTATCACAATATAATTTAAATCCTAAAAGTTTAAAATATCATAACTTGCTCGTTCATTCTCTGATTTTTATGATTTTTATATCAAATTAAAGGTCTTGATACGATCTTTCATTTAAGATCAGACATCAATATGTTTTTTATGTATTTATGATGATTTAATTTTAAAATAATGAAATTTATATTAAAATATTAGACACTGCACTTTATCTCTACACATATTATTCTAAAATCTCGTGCCGAAAAGAATCAAGTTTGTTTAAATGGGACGGAGAGAGTATTTTTTATAGGGTTTAATCTATTTTTTTATAAATGTACTATAGGGAAGGAAATAAATTGTAGTACGTGGTATTTTCTTTCAAGGTAATGATATTTTATAAGTATATTTTGAGAAAAGAAAAGCAAAAGGATTGGAAGAGGGATGGGATACCGGAAGTCCCGGTGGAGCCAACTCAGCAAACAATAAAAAAGAAGAGAAAAAAAGAAATAACGTGTAAGGTGAGGAAAGCGCTGGGAAAGGGGCGAGAATTAATGGGCACGAGGAGATTACCGGCCATCCCACGTGTACAATACGACACCGTTCTATGCCCTCTCTGGACGGGCGACGCCATTACATTTGGAGGTGATGTTCGATTTTTAGATATCCACTATCATCATCATTTTTATTTTTTTTTATTTTATGTATTTCTTATTCTATTTCAGAAAAAATATGACATTAATTCGACTATTGCAATTTACAAGACATTGAAATTATGTGAGTAGTTTTAATTTATTTTTAATTACAATGTACTGAAATTTTTAAAATTGTTCGTTCAAAATTACTAGAGACAACGTGATGGCATATACTTCCTCCATCTATTAAATCTGAGCCTCATTTATAATAATATGTGTTCTATATTGTATTAAATGGGGCACAATTTTGGGGAGTAATGATAAATTAAATAAGAGAGTATATTCAAGTTCAAGATTGATATATTATTTATAATATCGTGAATTAAGGGTGTCGATAACACAACAAATCACTCAATTATGTATGAAAAACAAATGTTCGTTAAGCAAATATTGTCGACATCCAACAACTGGTGCAACCATTAAAACTTGTTTCTCAATCCAAAGTAAACAAACCACGTTTTCTTACGTGTGATGATTAAAGAAAAATTAAAGGGAATTTTTTTTTGGAAAAGTTAATGTTAGGTGAAAGTATGGAAATTGAGGGTTTACCCGCGAATTAGTTCTCAAATAAAAATGAATTTAGAGTTGTAACATGTGGCTTATTAATTTTGAGTTGATTCGGAAGAATTTTGCATCGACGAAAGCTATCGCAATAGCCTGGAGATTGATGTGTAATAAACTACTACCTCCATCCCACCTAATTGTCTCATTTGTTTTTTGACATTTCGGCACGCTTTTCCACCGAAACCTAGTACGAGTTTTAAAATATAATTTTGAAGTATCGTTTCTTTTACGGGATACTATGACTCATAGTATCCCGTAAAAGAAACGATACTTCAAAATTATATTTTAAAACTCGTACTAGGTTTCGGTGGAAAAGCGTGCCGAAATGTCAAAAAGGAAATGAGACAATTAGGTGGGACGGGGGTAGTACAAACTAGGGATAACTTTTATCGTAGAAGGGTGCTTGAAGTTAGAGATGAGTTGAAATGTGCGTTATGCATGGAAGATGATGAATCCGCTTCTCACGTGTTCCTCGAATGCAACGTGACAAGACCCATTTAGTTAGTAATTTACAATTGGTGCAAAGTCTATATGATTTTTTATTTTCTACTTAAATATCATTTTTTTAATCAAAATATGGACATTCTTTTATAGAGTGTCCGGCATAAAATTTGTTTGTAGTGAGTTGTGTAGTCTGGACTATTTGGAGGTGGAAAAATAAGATCGTCTTCGAGAATGCAAGTTGGAATTAAGAGTGGACTTTGGCATTGGTGTTTGATGCATGATGAATTTATTTTTATAATCTAGTGTTTAGAGATTGACTCAGCGATCCGATATCTTTTTTTACTTGTCATTGATGTTGTATTTAACTCGAAACTTATTAGCTCGGTGTTCCACATACCCAAGTTCCTTTTAATAACATGTGTTTTTTAGCTTATTAATTTAGAGCTATTAACGAAATACTTTTTAGGTAGTGAAAAAGATCGGGGAACAAATTTTGACAAAGTACAATTAGTTAAGGGTAGTCCCCTTTACTACAGTCTATTAACACGTGAACAATGTTATAGTATATGAATATTCTTGATAATTATTCTTACCACAATGAGAAAAATAAATCATGGAGTTTTGTTTGTACTTTACAATGCAATGTGTGGGCATTTTCGTCGATTTTAATATTACAAGCAAATTAGTACATTGTCAAAATTGCAATTGAAAAGTGAAGTTTCCAAAATAATCCCTCCATTTTATAAATGCAGCGAGCTAAGACTCAAAACATATTCCTCCGTTCCAAATTAATTTAAACTTTTTGAAGAAAAATAATCTTTTTAAAAAATTGTTAATAATTTGAGATAACATATTCTTTTTTCTTTGTTTATACTCATAAAAAAGTGGTCAACCTGCAGCCATTTATTAATGGGACAGAAGGAGTATAAAATTGTATTAATACATGAGCTGTCAATGTAGTTTTAACGAGCTATTAATTTGCTTCTATTTGTAAGTTTTCCCTTGTTCATTCAAGTTGTACTATTATTATTACTATTATTATTATTGTTATTATACTTGAATAGTAACAATTTGATTCGCATACAAATAGTTTAGATTAAGGAGTTGGTGCTCGATACGAGATGAATTTGTTTGTAATCTACCAAATAGTTAAATTAACATAGAAATTATGTTATAATAAAGTACTATTGGTTTTAATTGTGAGTTGGGGGGTTAGGTTTTGATAGTAGGAGTATTTAATATTGGGCTACATCATGCTTCACGAGTTGTACGTCACATCATTTATTTGTACGTTCTGAAGCTGGTGGACCACAAGTTGCCTTAGTGGGCATCTTTTATTTCATTTTTTTTTTTAAATTTATTAAAATAAGCCATTTTCATGCTATGTTGACCTCTTCTGACTTTGAAAATATAAATTTAACTTAAATTCATTTTTCTTTCATATTAAGAACAAGTGGATGTGGAGCTTTCGTCATACTCCCTGTCTGAATTATATTACTATTAGGTAGAATTAAACTTTGTTGGAAAATTTTGCATATTCATCTCTATATTCGCCATAATGTTAAGAATCATTCGACACGTATTTCGAAAAGAATATTTATTTTTAAATATATATAAAAACAATTTCGTGATCCGTGGCAATTGACGAGTGTAAGTAGATCCCCCCTCTATCATATTTTTAATAAAACTAATTTTAATGAGATTGAATTCATCATAATATTCAAATAACTTTATAAAAATGAGATAGATGGTATAATAAATAAATTTATATAAATATTAGGCTTCATTCTTTGTTTCCAAAAACTTGAAAGCAAACCATAGTTAATTAGTAAGTCGATATTTATGATATTACGCGTGATGCAATACGTAATTAATTGACGAAGGAATTGGATGTGATAATTAAAATACTTATGCATGTGTAAGCGTGGGAGAATGTAAGTCACAAAAATTAATAGATATATCTTTAATTTGTGGTTTTCATAATGGGTGGATAAATGATAATTCCAAAACTTTTTATAAGTAGTTCTTTTTCAGAATAACTTTAATCGCCGCCGATATAGAATATTATTTTAGAAATCTTTAAGCTCAATCCATCAAAGATTATTGGGCATCTTTGAATTGAATATCATCTTGAAAATACACCAACAATTAATTAATGGGAAATTGTTTCCTATTTGATTATTCCCTTATATATCCAAACTTAGATCATGCACATCCCTTTTTTTTTTTTCTTTTTAAATTTTTTTTGTTTACAATTTAACATTAAATTTTAATTTTAAAGAGTCATAAATGACTCAAATGAAAAATAAAATAATATATATATATATATAATGGCTTCAACATTAATTTCACTATCGCTAAACTAACGCATACAAAATTTTAAAATTTCGACGTTGGTTCCGGGTAAATGCCCAAATGGCAATCTCCATTTAAATTTTATTAGACCTTATCTCGATTGCTTGCGAAAATTAAGAATGTACATCATTTGCATTACAAAAGGAAATTGACTAGAAGATTTCAAATTCAAATGTCACCAAATAACTTATTATTTTATAAACCGAATACGTTTTACATTATTTTCCAAAAATATTTGAATTATCTTTTCATATAGTTAGCTCGATTAAATTATAAAAATATTTAAGCCATTAACCATGCAAATTAAATTATTAATTTGGTAGATGTAATTAATGAATTAATTTTAAATATGTTAGATAGATAATACTACCTCCGTTCTTTTCAAGTTGTTACATTTCTTTCAGCAATTTTTCAAGCGTTTTCAAGCGTCTTGATGATGAGTTTTAAAATAAATTTTTAAATAATTTTTTCTTTTACGGGATACTACAACACTTGTAATATCCCGTAAAAGAAAAAATTCTTTAAAAAGTTATTTCAAAACTCATCATCAAGACGCTCGAAAATGCTTAAAAAAATTATTGAAAAAAGTGTAACAACTTGAAAATGACGGACTTCACACTGCACTACAAGTCTAATACGATATATGCATGCTTTGTTACTTGTTATTTTTGAAACCATTTAATTTTGTGACCCAATCATGATTACCCTCATAATAGACAATCACGTCTACCAAAATAAGTTGCAAAAAGATAAGTTTTAATTTAATTAGCATTATCAGTAGTTTATTTCATAGGATGGGAACAAGCTTCTCTCGGCGTAGGTTAGTGGGCTGCTAAGGTGCGCAGGGTAGCTTGGAGAAGACGGTAAGACGCTTGAGCATGACGAAAGACGGCGGACGGCCGAAGGGACGATCGCGGAAGTTTCCGATCCCTACACCACCTCGGCCTACGACCATTGGAGGAGAGGAAGCACCTGAGAGTTCTGGAACGGCGGAGATACGAGGTCCGATACCTACCTCGCCGATCGGAGCGGGATCGGCGATGAAGAAACAGATTGAGCTGGAGATCAACTCCTCTATGAGTAAACAAGCAGATGCTATGGAGGAGGAGGGGAAAAAAGAGGCGGAAGCACAGAAAATTGAAGAAAGGGAGACCAGATTGCAACAACGACGAGGAATGTCTCTTGCATACGTCGTGCCTATTCTAAAGCAAGGTATTCCGACTACACAATTAAAAGTAGATGAAATTGAAGCTGAAGCTGAGAAATGGAAGGATGCCGTGATTCTATATGTCATTGGGGATTCTCCCACTATAACATTCCTTAAATCGTACCTGCATAATCAATGTGGAGATGAACATGAGTTTACTATATTTTATCACAATGAGGGGTACTTCGTGGTGAAATGTGGTACTCGGGAAGTAAATGAGAAGCTTATGTTTGAAGGACCATACATGATTGCTAGCAAACCGGTCATAGTAAAAGAATGGAGAGCTGATTTCTATTTGAAAGATGAAGTGTTGAAAGAGATTCCGCTATGGGTAAGATTCCCGAATCTGCCACTCAATTGCTGGAGTGGGGATTCGTTGAGTAGAATTGGAAGCGTAATAGGAAAGCCGGTATGTGCGGATGAATGCACGTCGGAGCAAAGCAGGATCTCTTATGCACAGTTGCTTATTGAAGTGGATGTTACTAAACCATTGGTATATAAAGTACCAGTAATAGGGGAGAATGGTATGGAACTTCTTCAGCAAGCTTACTATGAATGGGTACCCTTATTTTACCATAAGTGTCAAGTAGTGGGTCATGTGTGTAGGGAGAGTAAGAAAGAAGTTCCAAAACCAGTGCCACAAGTGCAGAAATGGATTCCCAAGGAGAAGGATAAAGCAGAGATAGAGAACACGGAGGAAGAGAGTGACGTATGGCAGCAACCGAAGCATTATGTGCCTAGTTCTATTCAAGTAGGGAAGTTTCATGTGCCAACTGAAAATGTGTTCAAAAATCTGCATGATATTGAAGAGGGCGGGGACCTTTTCCCCACTAGTATCACATGAGGATACTAGTATGGAATGTAAGAGGCTGCAATAAAACAATAAAGCAGAAAGAGATTCGAGTTCTGCTACAAAGTTAAAAAATAAGTATTGCAGCTCTCTTGGAAACTAGAGTAAAAATAAAAACTCAAAAAAGATAATGGAGAGGGTAGGGAGAGGGTGGAGTGCTGTAAACAACTATGATAAGGCAAGTAATGGAAGGGTGTGGATATTATGGGATCCTAAGAAGGTTAGTATCACAGTTATACAAACTCATGCACAAGCTATATGTTGTGAGATAGTGGATGTGGAAACAGGACAAGGTCAGTATTTTGTTGCAGTGTATGCTTTGAATACTATGGAGCAAAGAAATGAGCTATGGAACTTTCTAAAATCATGTATGCAGCTTCAGGGCCCTATTTTCATTAGTGGGGACTTTAATGTTGTCTTACATAGTTCAGATAGATTGAATGGGAGTCAAGTAACTAGTGCAGAAATGGAGGACTTCAAAGGATGGGTACAAGAATCTGAGGTGGTGGAGATTAGAGCATTAGGCCCTCATTTTACATGGTGTAACAATCAGATGAGAGAAGATAGAATAAGTACTAATATAGATAGAAGTTTTGCTAACCTGCAGTGGATGGAAAGATATTCAGGTGTGGTTGTTGAGAGATTAGAGAAGAACATATCTGACCATTGTCCTCAACTTGTAAACTTTGGTGTGAGTGGCACTCCCAAAGGTCTTTTCAAGTTCTATAATGTGTTGGCTGAACATGAGCAATTTGAACATATTGTGAGAGCAAATTGGAGGTGCTCAACATCAAGGAATAAACTGAGAGATATATGGAGGAAATGCCAAAAATTGAAGCAGCCTTTTAAGCAACTTAATACAAAGTGGTTCCACAACACTTCTGTTAGAATAGAGAATACTAGGCAGCAGTTACAACAAGTTCAACACCAGATTCATACACAGACTACTATGGATTTGCTGCAGGAGGAAAGGAAGTTATTGGATGAGTTGGAGAAATGGAGTATAATAGAGGAGAACATCTGGCAACAAAAAGCTCGTATTGATTGGATTACTCTTGGTGATACAAACACAAAATTCTTTCATGCTTCTGTAAAAGTGAGGCAAAATATCAATGCCATTCACAAGTTGGTGAGGGAAGATGGTTCTGTTATTCGAGGGCAGGAACATATTGCTAGGGAGATTAAGGATTTTTATAGGAGGTTGATGGGATCAGCTGCAACACTACCTATGTTAGATCAGAATATAGTGAAAAAGGGAGCCATCTTAAATATCCTTCAACAAAGAATGCTGGTCACAGATTGTACAGAAGATGAGGTGAAAACAACTTTATTTAGCATGAACTCCAACAAAGCTCCGGGGATTGATGGATTTAATGTACACTTTTTCAAAAGGAGTTGGCATATTATTGGGAAAGATGTAGTGGAGGCAATACGGCAGTTCTTTCAGGATGGTATTCTACCTGCTGAGTTGAATGTTGCACTCATCACTCTCCTACCTAAAGGTGAAGATGCTGATAGGGTGAGTAAATTTCGACCTATAGCTTGTTGCTCTGTGCTTTATAAAATCATATCCAAGATATTAGCAAATAGAATGAAGGGAGTGCTAGATTGTATTATTGGAAAAGCACAATCTGCATTTGTACCGGGGAGGCTGATCTTTGATAATATCCTACCTAGTCATGAACTAATAAAAGGCTACCAGAGAAAGCACATCTCTCCAAGATGCATGATTAAAATAGACTTGCAAAAGGCCTATGATTCTGTAGAGTGGCCGTTTTTGAAGTTGATGCTGGATGCACTAGGATTTCCCTATAGATTTTCTCACTGGATTATGGCATGTCTAACATCAGTAGCATATGCTATTACAGTAAATGGAGAAGTACTGGAACCGTTTGTAGCAAAGAGGGGAATTCGACATGGAGATCCCATATATCCCTACTTGTTTGTGTTGTGTATGGAGTACCTGAGCAGATGTCTAGGGGAGTTAGAACAGGAGAAAAAATTTCACTACCATCCTAGGTGTAAAAGACTGAGAATTACACACGCTTGTTTTGCAGATGATTTGTTGCTATTTGCAAGAGGAGATTTGAATTCTGTGCAATAATTGTTAGAAGTAATGGATAAATTCAGTAGTGCCTCGGGTTTGAAAGCAAATCCAATGAAACGTTGTATTTACTTTGGAGGTGTAGGAAGAGAGGAGAAGAATGCTATTCTGCAAGCTACAGGAATGACAGAAGGAGAATTGCCATTTAAGTACTTGGGGGTACCTTTATGTGCACAAAAACTTACAGCAGCACAATGTCAACCTCTTATTTCCAAGATACTGAGTAGGATGAATACATGGGCAGCTAAACTATTGAGTTATGCAGGAAGGATCCAGCTTATAAAATCAGTGGTTGCTGGGCTTCATATGTACTGGTGTCAGGTATTTCTACTGCCGCAAAAGATTATCAAGATCATTCAAAAGGCATGTAGACCTTTTCTCTGGACAGGAAAAGCTGCTGTATCTTGAAGGGCCCTTGTGGCATGGGATAGAGTTGTACTTCTAAACATGCTGGAGGACTAGGAATTGGTGATCTCAAGAAATGGAATCAAGCAGCAATAGGGAAGTTGCTATGGAGTATTCAACAGAAGAAAGACAAAGTTTGGATACAATGGGTGCATGAATACTACATAAAACATAGAGATATTATGGCAATGCCAATTCCTAAGCAGTGTTCATGGGTGATAAAAAAGATACTCGGAGCTAGGGATTACTTGAGGCAGATACAACAGGGAGAGGAGAGGATCCAACAGGAAACATATTCAATGAGAGCCATATACAAAGAGCTGTTGGGAGATGTAGAAAAGGTAGAGTGGGCAAAGATGGTATGCCAAAATCCTGCTCCCCCTAAATGTCTATTCATCATTTGGCTGCTGCTGCATGAGAGGTTGGTAACTTGTGCATATCTGCATCGGTTGGGGATTGGTGGATAACAATTGCTGCTTATGTGAAAAATAGGAGGAGAGTTTAAATCATCTATTCTTTAAATGTGAATATGCACAGAAAGTGTGGATGGAAATGGCTGCTTGGTGTGGGGTGCGACATGCTGTAGAAGCCTGGGAAAGAGAGAGGGTATGGATGATACGGCAATGCACAAATAATAATATACAGCAACGAGCGTATCGGTGCATGAGTGCTATAGTAGTATATCATGTTTGGAGAGAAAGAAATGCAAGATGAATGCAAGGGAAAAGGAGTTCGGTAGCAGATGTGAGTCGGTGCTGCAAACTTATGTACGAGTGTGTCGACAAAAGGATCGCAAGCTCAGGAGAAGAATATAGGAAGATGTAGCTACAGTTTTGCATATATCATAGAAGATGTACATACGATGGGTTTGTTTATGTTAATGAAAAAGGGAAAATTCATACCAAAAAAAAAAATAAGTTGCAAAAAAAAAAAAAAAAGTTCGTGTATTGTTAAATCTAAATAAATCATAACAATGAAACATTTAAAATTTAGCAAATTCTTGAAACAAAATCTAAATATAATTCCACATCGATTGACAACCACATTATAATTTATTGATACCCAAATAATGAACCAACTGGACTCAAGTGAGGAACGTTATTTAATTTAATCAGATTTTAAGAAATTAGCTACAAAATCAAAAATAGTTGGATAATCTAAATGGGCCCTAATAAATCTCCTATCTTCAAAAGAAGGAAATAAAAAACAAAAAAAGGGAAGATTTATTGAAAGAGAGGAATGAAGTGGAGATCTTATCCACAGCACAAGCAAAAACTATTTAAAATAGTATTTTTATGAGAATTGTGGCATTGACTTTTCAAAAAATAAGAAAAAAATAAATAAAATTTAAGACCATGAAAAGTAGTTTTCCCTTAAAAATCCAATTTCAGTCATTTTCAATTTATATCATATACTAGCATTCAGGGAAACATCAAACATAGACACAAACCCTAAAGTGTGAAAACACACACTCACACACATAAATATAAATAAATAATACCACGTGAGGCCTGACAAGCACGTGACTTTGTATATATAGTGGGGTTATCATATCTCAATTCTCAATAATATGATATTCCAAAAAAATAAAAATAAAATAAACACTCAATTCTCAATGGTGGACTAACCTATCAATCAAAAGTAGATTCCTATTTTAATAATAAGAGATTGGCCTACCTATTAATTGAGTTTGTATTTTGATCGGTGATATTGGTGTGTATTATTGATACGTGAACATTATATAAAAATCAAATGAATTTAAATTCTATTGTCGTTTATGAAATTCCCTCGACAGATAGGATAAGGATACTCATACACTTCAATTACCACCATTTATTGTTTCAAAAATTAAAGTATCTCCAACTTTTCAAATGATAATACTTTATTATTTTATTGGTAAAACGACATTATTTTAGCCAGAAATGTCAGACAAGTTCACTAAAAAATATTGGAACTTGACATATTTTAATATCAAAATTAAATTACAACTCAAACAAATATAAAATCCTCATTGTACAAGATATTACTGATTCCGTGACTTTCATCTACGATATACAGTATGTGCTTAATAATTAATATTTTCTTTTTGGATTGTCCGTCGTAAATGTAAATTAATTTTTGAACGCAGTCCTCATATTCATTGTTCTTTTTATACCTCAAAAATCAATTAAAATCCATTTTAATATCTATTTCACTTTAAGAGCATTTGCACTAACGACTAAATCACCATATTCGCATGCTATTTTTCGGTAAGTGCCTACGCCTACGCCTATGCCGCTGCCGCCTATCGTTGGGCGCTGGGCGTTTGGTGTGCCCCGGTTGGTCCGATTTTTATTTTTTTTTCCTTTTTCCCGCTATAAATAGTATAACATTTTCTCATATTTTTCATCTCAACTTCTCTTATTCATTTCATTTTCAAATCATTCTCCAAGCTTTTTTCAAGATTTCAAGATTTTTTGAGAAGGAAATCCGACCTTCGTGATGCTCACCAAAATTGGGCACATTGCTGCGTAGGCCCAAGTAAACATATACTCCCTCCGTTCCGCCAAAATGACTTGATTTCTTTTCGGCACGGGATTTAAGAAGTGTTTAATTCGTAAAGTGTGTTTGATAATTCAAGTTTTGAATTTTTTATAAATATATTTAATATTATATAAATATTTCAAGGAAAACAAGATCATTAATTAATTTTTTTAATTCAATAATTATTTCCTTTTTAGAAAACAAGATCATTTCGGTGGGACGACCTAAAAAAAAAAATAAGGCCATTTCGGCGGGACGGAGTGAGTAATACCAATATTCCATAAACAACAAATATCCAAAAACAAAAACATAACAAAAACTACATCTGATAGCGGGCAGCGTCCCTGGAAAGTTTATACACGAGGACAACGTGCAGTGGTTGATTATTAAATTTTTAGTGGGTTTATATCTATTTATCTTTATTTATTTTGTTGGGTTTATTATGTCCAGCCCAACCTGTTATGGGCTTTAGAGATTAGGGTTTTAGTTATTATAAATAGTCTGCAGTAGTTTAGTAGGGGATTATGGATTGATTTGAGAGTTTGGACGGGATTTTCCGTAGGCCTCGATTGAGGATTTCCATTCAGTATTTCTTTGATTCAGTTTCAATCATCTTTACTCTATCAACATCAAATTAAAAAAAAAAAAAGAAGAAGCAAAGCAACTAAAGAAGGGACACAAAAAGAAGAAGAAAAATTCAAATCCCTGTTCAAGTGTTCTACACAAGTACCATAGAGTTTTACATTCAGTAAACTCAGTTCGAAATATATCTTCTGCAACATCAAACGATAACAAAATCACCCGGAGAACTCCCACAGATGGCCAAAAAAAAAAAAAACTCGAGCTATAAAGATCATACCCAAATGCTAGCAAAAGCTTCTTCGAGTGCCCTTCTCTTGCTTATCTCAAGGCTCCATCCACCGGCTCTAGCAGCTTTTTCTGCTCGTATCCTCATAGTTTCTTCGTCTTCATATTCAAGATGTCCGGAGCCGAGTGGAATAGGTTGTGGGCCCATGCCCATTGGTCGAGGCTGAGCAATTCCTCCAGCAACTGCAGGCGCGTATTGCCCCTGGGGAACGTTGCTTGTTCCAGCTTGGAAGCCAGAGGACTGCATTGATGATGTGAAAAATGAGATAAATGATATGGAGATTTTTGAAATGATCAAAATCGAGCAAGTGTAAAGAGCAGACGGTGATATATTGAGGAATTAAGTAGTAACCTGTTCTAGACTATAGATAGGATCTTTAGTTTTTCATCTTTTCTGAATGCGATCAAGCACAATATATACAGTTTAGCAAAATAAGTATGTCAAATGAAGAAACCTTTTATGATGTTTCGCCTATATTTCGTTTGCTTTAGCCAATTAAAAATTACTATTTAGCATGCGGCTCTACGAGGTCTTACACCCATCAAGAGAAAGTGCATTTTAGTAGTATGATCATAGAGGGCTCATATCAACAAGAAGGAGAGAGATACATGCATTTCATCAGTAAATTTAGACGGAAACTGTGAAGAGGAATCTCAAGGTACAACTACAAGTAAATAGATGAATAAACAAGCACAATTTTTCTACAAAACGAGAAAACTCACAAGATCAACACCCGTCTGTTGAAGTTGTCCTTTGCTTGCTGCCAAGGCAGCTGCATATTCCTCAGCCTACATCATTGTATGACACTAAGCAAGTTAAGTAATATACGGTATGGTGTTTCAGCATAAAACAATGAGCTGAAGCAAGTGAAAGTAAAGCACCTTTCGAGCTTGAGCATTCATGATCTGCTCAGCATTTTCTCTTTGGTACTCGGCAATTCTTGCTTCGATAGCTGGGACATCTATCCCCTCGACTAAATTAATTACTGCGAGCAAACACATTTTTTATTAAATGCTATTGTAACTACATATATTTCAATTTCATTAGATATACTTACTCATATCTTCTACCTCTTCCAAGTAGTCATTGTACTCTCGCAACGATGGGAAATCCTCTTCTCTTTTGTTGTATCTGTGAAAAGCAGTTTCCGAAACTCTCAAAGATGGTTATACAAGAACTTAAGAAACTCATAGACGCACTCGCCATTTCACAGCACACAAAAGCAAGGAAATAGTTAAGAATACAATGCATCTGCAATTCTGCATTTACAGTTAAAAAATTAACAGTGCATATATTCAAGTTGATTCATAATTTCATAAACATTCAAACAGTTTTTATACAATGAAGAGCTTTACATACATGCTGGCAATTCTTTTCCTGATGCTCATTTCCTTAGCGAAGGCATTTGCACCAGAGGCCACCACCATCTCTCTCAGCAAATCTTTTCTTTTTCCTTCTTTTCTTCACTGAATTTCAAGAATTTGTTGCAATGGAGAATGTCTAAATTCGACAAACGAGCAACAAGAAAAGCAGAAATACTTCAAGTAAAGTCCACCATAAATCACTTGATCGCCAAGATTTCTATAAACCGCAATCTCCAAGCAGCTATCTACAAGCAAAAAAGAAAAAAAAGAAAAAAAAAAGGAAATTCATGAACATAAAGCTTAACAGTAATCAAGATTCATCCATTGATAAATGCACTACTCCAATGTCGATCAAATGAGCTCGCAAAGTTAGATTATCACTCAAAATTCACTCATCTTTTACAGAAAAACATCATGAGCGTACAAACATCAATTTCAAATTAACTGGAAGCTCAACAGTAAAAGAAACCCACCTATTATTTAACGCACGCGTTTCCACTGAAAAATAAATTTGCGAAAAATCAGAGTATACAGCCGTGCGATTGGAGATCGGCGCCGCACAACGGCGGGCTTCAGCACCA
Source organism: Mentha longifolia (assembly GCA_001642375.2). Classification (NCBI taxonomy): domain Eukaryota; kingdom Viridiplantae; phylum Streptophyta; class Magnoliopsida; order Lamiales; family Lamiaceae; genus Mentha; species Mentha longifolia. The sequence goes on from CM038114.1 coordinate 7,391,747, forward strand.
GGGTGGCGACGACGGAAGCTTGGCTGGGTTTTGGGCGACGCCGCAAATCGACAAGACGGCGGACGGCGGTGACGTCGGAGAAGGAAGAAGGGAAGATATACCCGCTCTCAAACTGTTTGCATAAAAGCCCATTTGTTTGGGGGACTGTATTAAAGCCCAGTAATTTACCCCTATTAATTTGGCCTGCTTATTTATTCTGTATATATTTTTTAATCAATTCATTTAGTCTATTGTAATATTAATATTTTATTATTTTTTAATTTTATTTCTACGATTTATAATTTAGTTTAATTATTCTATTATTATATTAATTAGGGTCACCAATTCAATTTAGACTTATAATTATTTTACTCCTATTATTTAATTTCAAATTTATTAGTTAAAATAATTATTGAGGTTGATACATCGAAACCATAATATTTTGAAACCTATTAATTTATCACACGAACACGTATTAAGGATATACAATAGTATAATATTATACCCGAAGAAATAGTGTAATAATTTCATAAAAAGATTTCTCTGCCTAACTTACCACCATTTTTCCATATTAAAAAAAAGTAAAGAGAATATAAACATTTCATATTTTATTTAATAATTTTCTACAAAATAAACAAAATACATACAGTATATAATATAAACAATTGTATAAATCTATTGAACAGGACATGGTATTAAAATTCCGGGCCCCTTTTTATTATAAATATATGCTCCTTTTTTTTTTTTTTTTTTTTCAGTTGATACTATTTCTATATTGGGCTGTTTTTTTTTTGTTTTTTTTCTTCTTTTCATTTGACTCCTTTCTATTTTTAACCCAACAAAGTCCAATTATTGCTACCTAATAGCCCACTTGCCCCTTAATCAAGGGTCATTACACTTATTATAATAGGTGGGCACCACTATTACTCTTATAATCTATTTTTTCTTTAAAATTGTGCCAAAAAAAATGTGTCAAATGAGAGGAACGGAGGGAGTACCATACTGTATTATCCTTCTCTATCTCCTAAATAGTGAAAGAAAAAGTAGATGCAATCTTGACAATTTATATTAATATAAAAAAGTAGGATACTTTCCCTCTAATATTTTTGATATTTGAGCCTCATTTAATTTTTGTAATTAACTAAGTTATATTTAAAATATAGTATATATTATGTTATTTTCTATACAATTCCTTAATTAATGTATTTATTCCTATGAAAACTCATTTTTATTCATTAAAGTTCAACACATTAATTAAATTTGAAGTATAAATATTAATTTGATCAACTAATTTCTTCTTATTTGTTCTTTTAAATGTAATTTTGAATAATCGATTCAAATACTAAAACTAAGTAGTGAATCTCAATTTTACTGTTTAAACATCTCTCAATTTAATGTAATATTTTAATATTTAATATTTTATTTTTTGTTCTTTGCTATGAAAATTGAAAATATATTATTTTTCATTTTAACACACAAATAATACAACAATTGATAGTAAACTTAGATAACGCAATTAATTATGTCAAGAGGCATATAAAATTATAATAATGAAGTTGATCCATATTTAAATATTAAATTAAACAATCTCTAAAAATGAGCTATAAATTTACACATGCATATAATATATAGAGACAACAACTCTTTTATCCTCTTAGAGGATAAACGAACAAAAAATGCCCAAAATATAAGCCCAACACTTTTTGTCCCATTTTCAAAATTGGGACAAAAATACTCCTAGAGCCAAAAATCATTTTTTTTTATTTTCCAATTTTCGTCTTTCTCTTGTTTCAGTTTTTTTTTTGTTAATTCACTTGGTAAGAATTTTTAATGCATTTGGTAAGAAATTTTATCTTTTATTAGTAAGAATTACTATAATTTCTTATAATATTTTAGGATTTTCTTACGTATAATTTTGGTAACAAATTTGACAAAATCTCCATTTTTTTGAAAAAAAGGAAGAAATGTATTTAATTGTTTGTACAGGAAATGATAAGAAAATTACACATATTGGTAATAAAATACATCACATTTCTTACCACTTAATCATTTATTAAGACACTATTATTAGTTTCAAAAATAATAATAAATTACATGTGTTGGTAAGAAAAATAATTTTCTTACCAAGAAACAACAAAAACTTATTAAAATACTACAAATATAGTAAGAAAATTTGATATCTTCTCATCTTTCGCGTCTTATAGCCGCCGTCAGCCGAATAATTTCGACAATAAGAAATGAAGCAAATTCTTATATAACTTGAAAAATTAGAAGAATTTGCAACTACCGCAACAAAACATGCCAAGAACAGAAAATAATCATCAATTTTAAGCCCTCTATATACTCAGTCTTTTATTATCAAAATAACGTAAGAAAAAAATGTCAAATTCTTACCAATTTATCAAACAAAACAAAGTAGCAGTCAATTCATAAACAAATTATCAAATCCTAATTCTAGAATTATAGTAAGAATTACTAAAATTACAGTAAGAATCTTAAATCGATTCTTACAAAAAAGAAACAGTCAATTCGTGAATTCTAAATAACGTAAGAAATATATCAAATAATGTAAGAAAAATGTCAAATTCTTACCATAAATTAACAAACAAAACACGATAAGAAATGTGAGATTCTAACAAAATATCATCAGATTCTCACCAATATCTTCGGTCGATTCTTACCAAAAAGAAACAGTCAATTCGTAAATCCTAAATAACGTAAGAAAAATGCCAAATTCTTACCATAAATTAACAAACAAAACACGATAAGAAAATGTGAAATTCTAACAAAATATCATCAGATTCTAACCAATATCTCTGGTTGATACTTAACAAAAAGAAGTAGTGAATTTGTAAAAAAAATACATCAAACCCTAATTCTAGAATTATAGTAACGAATTACAAAAATTATAGTAAGAATCTTCGGTCGATTCTTATCAAAAAGAAGCAGACAATTCACAAAATAAAACTATCAAACCCTAAATCTAGAAGTATAGTAAGAATTACTGAAATTATAGTAAGAATCTTCGGCCGATTTTTACAAAAAAGAAGCAGTCAATTCGTAAATCCTAAAATTACAGTAAAATCAGACAAAAAATAGTAAGAAAATAAATATCAAATTCACTTAGTAAGAATTGGTCAAAAATTCTTACATTTCTAAATCGTTTAGAAAGAATTTGAGTACAAGCTGCAAACTAAACAACAATTCTTATATATAATTCTGCAATATAACATAAGATTTTGTCAAAATTCTACAAATTCGCACAGATAATCAGTTTCAGAGCTACGATAATTTTATATTTTCTTACTACGAAATTGCAATTATCACAACAAAAGTAGGTCAAGAATAACAATATTGAGTACAAGCTGCAAACTAAACAACAATTCATACAACAAAAAGGAAAGTACCTAAAAAAAAAGCAACCAACAAACATTTGTACAAAGCAAGTAACATAATATAGCATTCGTGTAAATATATAATATAGCACTAGGATTAAGAAATCTTAATTTAACCCTTCTGCATACAGCCTAATGTTGCTGGATATGCAACCTTTTTATCTACTCAATCAAAATTCTTTGAAGGCCTTCATAATGGAATTAACTACCCATTGCTAATTTACCAACCTAGCTGCTCAGCAACAAGAAAAAAAAGAAAAAAGAAAAAAAAGACGTCTTCAATTGGGATTATCATCAAACACCTTACCTTCGTCCTCCACCACAAGCTCGACTCTGGTTCAGCAAGAGGAGAAGATGGCGAGAGAAAAAGAGAGAAGAGAAAGAGAGAGAGGAGGAGATGAGGAGAGAGAAAGAGAGAGGGAAGATGAATTTCTGCCATTGAAGGGCAAATCTGGTTCTGAGGCCGGCTGCTAGCCGCCGCTCTCCTCATCTCCAGTCGAGATTCTCCCTTGCTCTGAAAGTCACGGTCCCGTTGGAGATGCTGCAAGCGCCGCCGCCAGAGAAGTCCGAAGGCCTCCGCCGCCTGATTCCGACGAGCTGTCTCGGCGTGGCCATGGTAGAAGGGCAACATCGTGAGATTGGCGACGAGAAACGTGGAATTGTAGAGAGAGGAAGAGGAGGCTAGGCTTTTAGAGAGAGAGAGGAAAGAGAGAGGAAGAGAGAGTGAGGAATGAGGGTGGAGCAGTGGAAATAAAATGGGTTAGGGTTTGGGGGGAGATAAAAGGGTATTTTTGTCCACACACATAAAAAGTGGGCAAAATTTATGTTCCCTTAAGTTTTGGGCAAATATTGGTTTTCTTATGTGAAAGAGGACAAAAGGATACATTATCCCTAATATATATTATATAATTAAATATAACATAACATATGAGAGTACACATGTATATAGAAATAATTTTTTCTTTCGTCATTTTATGAAATAAAGTAGAAATTATTAATTAAAATAAAAAGTAAGTATTATATATTTATCATATTATTTATAAATCAAAAACCCATGTATCACAGGTGTACAATTCTAGTATAAAAAGAAGAGGCATTGCTTCAAAAGGGTAACTAGATTCTATGCTTATATAATAAGTACATTAATCACAAAACTTAAATTCTAATCATGCATATGCATGAAAACGCAAAAAAAGAGAAAAAGAAAAAAGAAAGACAAGATTGAGAAATGCTTCACATAGGTAGTGAGCATTTCTTCTGAGAGTGCCCTAGCATATGGCATCTTCCACATTGAACGACTCGCTTCGGCCGTTTCAAGCTCTCCAAACGCACAACCTTCTTCTTCGGCCTACCCGGCGGCCTACGCCTCTTAGGAGGGCGAATGGAGACGTCGCTGCCCTCGCTCGTCTCCTTCCAGAAGCTTCTATCGGGAATCGGATGTATCATCTGCGAGTAAGTTTCTCGGTAGCTATGGGCAGTGAAGCAAGGGTCTGCAAATAACGAAACATCTTGTCCACATGAGATAAGAGCTGCAGCTGCATGTGCACAAGGCACACCATACAGCTGCCAACGACGACACGAGCACACTCGACTCCTTATGTTGACGATGTTTGTCCTTTCGCTCGAGACAATCTCAAATTCGACTTCATTTGCTTGAAGAACTTCGTAGCAATGGGCGTCTGAAATCGCTTCCGAAACCCATTTTTCAGCGGAGGGAACGAGAGTAGAGGCCAGTTGCATTCCTGTTGAAAGGCGCTCGTTGAACCACGAAGCTATTTGATTGTGGATTTGCTCCATCATCTGTACTATATGGAGCTCGTGGCATTCTAATGCCCAAGTGTGGAGAAATTCTGTGACAGTTATGGTGAAATGGTGGTAGCGTATGCCTTCAAAGTACGCCACGGCCCATAGCTGAGGGTTGAACTTATCTAGCCAAGGCAGAACATCCGGTGAGATCTGCACTATTTCGGAGATTCTAGCTTCGAATTCTGTCATGGTGAGAGCATAAGCAGCGTTCCAGAATATGTTCATCATCTTCGAGTTCTTGAAAGTATCTCGGAAATTTGAGCTGACAAACCGAAGGCAGAAGCCATGAAACGCACTGGGAAAATGCGTTTCAACAGCTTCCACCATAGCAAGGGATCTCTCAGAGAGTATAGTGAGCCTAGGCATAGTTTCAGTATTCATCACAAGAAGCTTACGCAGCTCTGAAACAAACCACATCCAGTTCTCATCGCTTTCTACATCAACCACAGCTATAGCCAGTGGATAGATTTGATCCTCGGCATCAATAGCTGCAGCACAGAGCAAATTTCCTAAATACTTCCCTCTGAGAGGGACTCTGTCCAGTTCTAATAAAGGACGACAACCATTAACGAATCCATGAACTGCAGCACCATAAGAAATAAACAACCGTTGGAACGAATGTTCCTGACCAGTGGCAACAACAGATGCAATGCTACCAGGATTAGTCTTCATTATCTGTTCACAATATGAAGGAAGAAGCTTGAAACCTTCTTCGTAAGTCCCATGAAGTGCAGCCATACTCCGTTCCTTCCCCCTCCACGCCTGCATATAAGAGACTGCAACTCCATGTTGATCTCGAATATCTTGCAAAATTTCCTTTGGCTTACACTGCGGATTATCCCTTACACGGGCTTCAACAGATCTTGCAACCCACGCTATGGATGCTTGTTGATGGTGAAGATTCTCGACACCTTCACACGTGTGATCTGCACGAAGCTTTCTAATGGTGAATGTGGGAAGTCCGGGTAATTTTGCAGCATGGACACGCCACGGACAGCTTTCCTTGGAACACTTGGCTATGAATCTACTTCTATCAGATTTCACTATCCGGATCTCATAATGCAGAGCTATGGCTATATCCTTCAACATTCTTCTACAAGTATCGACATCTGGGAATTCTTGCCCGACTGCCAGTGTCCGATTTGACAAAGATACAGCGGAGTTCGATTCTACAGATAACCCTCGTTCAACCATTTGCATTTAGTCCAGAGCTCACATTTTAAAAGCCCTAATTTCCCCTCTTCAATTGCACTAATCAAGCCAAATTCGACAAACGTGCAACTGGTAAAACACAAACACTTGCATTGACAAGATTTCTATAAGCTAGACTCCAAGCAGCTATCTACTGAGACAAGAAAAACAAATCGAAAATTCATACAGTCATCAAAATCCATCTATTTGCACTAATCAATGCGCAATCAATTAGCTCGCATAATTGGACTATTTCTACTAATTCTCAGTTCGAGGACTATCCACAATTTTTTTATAGGAGAAAATAACTAGAGAAATTCTTCAAAGGGGTAACACCAGTACAACACATATGAATTTCATAAATACAAACGCACAAAGATCAAGATCAACACTGAGAAACTACTGAAATACTACCAATCAACAAAAAACTAGCAAGAAACCAGATTATTACTTCAATGACTGAATTTCAGTTGTAGGGCGTCACCTCGCAAGAACAGGGGCGTGTGTATATGTCTCTGTATGTATAGAGATCAAATTGCTGCAGAGAAGATAATGGTGAAAATCCGAGGGAAAATTGCCCTAATTGAAGAATTAGTTCTCTGTTTATAGTTTGGGGGCCATGGAGTTTGGGTATTACTGTACTATATTATTCTGAACAGGGTTAAAAGACAAATATAGCCTTGAGTTTTTGCATTTAGAAACGGAGGAAGACGACAAATCTCAATATCAAATGAAAATTAGACATAGGCAATATACCCTAAATGCAACAAAAATTGTATATGTAAAAATTATATTTGAAAAATGATAAATAAGTATACAGCAAAGGAAAGTTTACATTTTAACAATGATAATTTATGCATGAACAATATACCCAATTGAGGTAGTAGTGTATATGAAATCGTAAAAAAACAGATAGATAAAGTGAGACTCATAAACTGATGCATAAGATAATGAAGATAGATTTAATAGTGTTTTGATGGAGATAGATTTTTTTGATCATACATAATTTTATTTTAGATGGTTTAAATTAGGCACCATAATGTTATTAGGAGTATAATAGTGTGATGATCACAAATAATAAATCGAAAATTGGGCCCTTTCGAGAATATGAAAATTCCAAAATTGGGAACATCCGCCCAACTGTCGATTTTTTTATTTTTTTTATTTTTTTTTGAAAGGGCCCAATTTGAGAATTCACTTTATTATCATCAACTATTTTTGATAGAAAAATTCACTTTATTATAATTGTGGATGGATTTGGAGAGATTTATTACCACAAATGTCTCTAAAAACTTTGTCTTAATTTGACCGACACGGATTTTAAAAAAATGTATAATTGGCTTATACGGAGTATTATTCATAGTGAATATTGAATCTTTCATATAGTGAGCGGATACGTATAACATAGTGCGTAATTTTGGAAGATATTACTGTAATAATTTTATATTTAAAAATAAAAATTATAATTTTGGAAGACGACCCAAAATATAATTACGGGAATGAATTTACTGGAGGGAGTAGTAAAGAAGAAGATTATATTTTATATATTTACGTTGGACATGCATTACAATTAATGAGGGGCTTGAAATTATCTGTACATGGACAGTGGAAACATCACTTCATGAATGTGAAAAAGACATATTTGCCCTCGACATGGTTTGGCAGCATTAATGCTTTCTCTATCATCATCTCCAAATTTCGACAAAATGCACTTCATTATCTATCATCCAGCCGGCCACCGTCGCACGCTATAATAAAATTAAAAAATTAAATTAAATGCAATAAAGAAAAATGTAAAATACTTAATTTCGTGGCTCAAAATTGTTGATAAGGTTGAGAAATTTGTTTGCGTTGTATATGTACAGATCAGACAAAATAAGTTTCTAGATTTATCTTCACCGGAGCTTATGCACTTTGATTAGCAAGTAAAAAGAGAATATTTACGTGTATAGAAGAGCATTGATCGAGTGAGTTTAATTTTTAAATATTTGATTGCATATATTGCATGCGACAAATTCTTTTGGTTTTAATCTTACCGCTTAGCAACCTCCGAAGACTCATCATTTCATCACTCTTTAGTTAGTACTTACTACTAATTGTATTTCACTATTTTCACTATTTTTTCCAAGCGAGAACTCTCTCTCTCTCTCTCTTCTTAGTTGGGGCTTCTGAATTTATGACACTGATGTCTCGCAACAATCGGACTCTATCTCTCTATATATATGTGTGACGTGTGTGAGTGCGTTTCTGGAAGCAGCAGAAAGATATGGAGATCGAGCTAGGGTTTCAAACGTATTTACATTTACATTATCTATTTTTTAGATAATTAGACGAAAACATTAGACATAATCAGTTTTCGGGCACTCCCAATGGAGAGCTTAAAAGTGGGGTTCTCTCTTACTTTTCTAGTGGAGAGAGCCCCTCTCCAAAATTGGCTCCAGTAAGCGGACTCTTTCTATTTTTTTTCTTTATTTAAATTTAAATTTAAATTTTTTATTTTGATATTTTAATTTCTTTTAATTTGTGCTTTTGCTATCTTATCAATAAGACCTTAACCTTTTATAGTTGTTAAAACATCTTTGGCACATCGTCGGAGGAGCTTGAAGACGTTAATGATGAAGACATATTTTTTTGTGAAATTTTTGGAGAGAAAAATAGAAAAATTGAGGATAATTTGAATAGAATTGTGTGAGATTTGTGAATAAGGGAGTATTGTAGTTACAATATATATATATATATAGATATTTTTACTGTTGGTCCTCAAAATTGAATTTTTATTTATTTATTTTTTCATTTCGGCCGAATTTCGAATTAAAAAAAGAAAAGTTTGAAGGCGCATTCCAGCAAGACTCAAGAGAGAGAGAACCCGGGCTCCTCAGCGTTGACCGGACTTGCTTCGGTGCTCGCTCACGGCGGCAAGCCTGCGAGCCTCAACTGCGCTAGGGGTGCCCTAATTAGTTTTGGAACTTTGGATCAAAATGTGGTACTAGTATTCCGAAAATCTATTTAAAAATACATCAATATCAAATCCCAAGACTAGCAAAAAAAAAAGACTGTCTAATTTTCACGTGGCCGAAAAGAATATGCTAATATCGAAATTGATGCAGGGGAATCGTCTAATCTATAAATTAAGATAAACAAAATACCAAAAAAGAACAGAGATAAAATAAAATTTCGTTAATTCTTTATTGAATATCGGAAAAACACAAGAGAAGGGAACAAACTCTAATTTTACTATATCAAAATCCAACTCTCAGAATACATAAAGAATACAAATATTTATAGTCTATTAATTACACATATCTTTATTGATCTCTATCAGAAATATTACTCAGAATCCGTTTATGGTAGGAAGGGTAAGTGAGTCTTTTTAAGCTGTGTGTGAGAATCAAATGCAGATATGCAGTGTAAAGATGTGGAAAATAATATAGTGATTGAAAAGTCATCATTTCGGATACCACTAATAATTGGGGTTGACCTAGTCAACCTATACTGGTCCACCTCGGCTTCACGATTTGTGCCATTTCGGATTTTAGCCAATATATTTTTTTTCAACTATCTTCAACACTGTACAATGAATGGCCCGCCAATATGATGTTCGAAATCTTCAAATTTTCATGTTGATTCCGTAATTGTTTAATCCTATAGTTATTTTTACTATATTAGTACATCTTGCATCTTGCGAGCGATGATCGAAATAAAATATTCATTTTTTAGTGTCAATTGACACGTATATAAAAGTGATAATCTCTGCGATGATCGAAATATTAAATCTTATCAACTTGTATTGTAATGATTTAATATTATGATTATTTATATAAATCTTATGTATCAATAATAAAAGCATTTTCTACCCTTTCATGAGATGAAACATTCACCATTCTCAATTTTTTCATAAAATATCAATTATCATAAATAAAAGTGTCAATTGTTATGAATGAAATGGACAACTGGGTACGGATAGAGTGAAAGTTAAATTTGAGTTTTCTTAAGATCTGATCTAACCGCATTGAGCGGTCTGATCGATGGGAGTGCGCCCCTAAATTTAAATATTCAAATAAATATTAATTTTTATTTATATAAACATATTTGAGCTGGTAATATAGTACTCATCTGTCATTCATTTACTGACCCTGTTGACTTTTTAGATGATTTTGGAGCTTCGTGATGATGGATTTTAAAATGAATTTTTAGAGATTAGTTTTTTTACACGATACTACAACAATCGTAGTATCTTGTAAAAAAAATTTAAACTCCAAAAATTCTATTTTAAATCCATCATCACAAAATTTTAAAATTATCTAAAAAGTCAACATGATCAGTAAATAGAGGACGGAGGGAGTAGTATATTTTCAGTGTTTATTGAGACTATTATTTTCATCAACACATAACTACACGTGGTTGCACGCGCTACAGTGTTTATATTTTTCCGAAAAAAGTTATGTATTACGAAAATCTAACCAATATCGTAAATTTACCCAAAGAGTTCAATTTGTTTTTATAAAAAAAAAAAAACCTAAAGAAAAGGATGAAACCGTAATTTTCCAGAATGAATCGAAACAATTTTTTATTTATAACATCTTATGTTTTTTTTGCAAATAAGAATTGCTACGGAAAAAGGTTCGTTTGTTTGTACATTATTTTCCTTTTTTGAAGTAGAAATTGAAATATATATATATATATATATAGGAAAAAAGGAAAATAAAGTGAAAGTGGCAGCGTAGCTAGGAAAAGCAATTTTTTAGAGAGAACAAAATTAGGACGACAAAGTAAAGGCGAGGAAAAAGTTGCATGTTTTTTCTCCCATAAATATTTATGGCAATATCAAATTCTAAATATGGCGAGACTACATCACAATCCTTAGATGCTTCCACCTATTATCTACCCTCCTTCTATTTTCTTATTATTTAAAATTTATTATTTTTGCATTTTGCCATCATATGTGAATTACATTCTATCTTTAACATGTTCGTACATAAATAAAAATAAATATCCTACCTTCAATATGTTATACTCTCTCCGTTCTATGGACATCGTCTTGTTTTTTTTGTTTTTTTTTTGGCAATAATTATGGGACGAAAGAAGTATAATTTTTTTGCCAAAAGAAACATGACGTTCTATAAGACGGATAAAACATATAATTATGGGACAAAAAGAATATAAAATTATTATCAAAAGAAACATTACGTAATTTATGAACAAATAGACTATATAATATAATTATATAAGATATTGAATTCCATGCATATCAATATACTTAATGCTTTCCAACTATATATAGAATACATAATGTCATGGGCTGCTAATTAATTGTGTTGTGCGGCACGGATCATTCAACCACAGATATCACTATATATGGTTTTCCATTTTAATTTGACTTTTTATTTTAAAATAAAAAAAATCAAATCAAGAATTTTAAGTTTAACTTGAGGGAGAGGGGTAATTGAGAATTACAAATTATTTCTTTCATATAAATAAAAGATCATACTAATATATTTGCGATAACATAGATTTGATTTCGAATCATGATATTTATTATTGAACAAGTTGCAATCCTCTTCATTATTATAATTATTTGTCCATTATACATCGAAAGAAAATAAATAATGGTATAACCCTATGGGGAGTTTAATAATTTTTAAGCTTTTATTATAACAGAAAATAATTCTTGTAATATAATACTTGTTTCCATCTCGACAAAGTGTAACAGAAATTCGATAAATTTTCCTATCGGAGAAGCACATTTTATTATAACAGACCTGTCTATTTTTTCAAAAAATGAAATAAATCTAAATAATATCTGTCGTTCGTTTGTGCAATGATACGTCGCTATCAATTTTATTACATTTTATCTTGAAATGAAAGTGGAGTTCAAAATTGTAGAATTAACCATACTTTCAACTTTCAACGCTAAATGCAAAATCTATCTCTTTTGGGATATTACGTAATAATGTAAAATTATTCATAATCAAAACACATTCTCAAAAAAAAAAAAAAAAAAAGTTACTTCCCTTACATTAAATTTTATACATTCTTGAAAAAAGAATAGAAACAATAGATGTATGAGACCCACTAATGATAATTAAGTACTCCTAAATTTGTATTATTGAACCGCCCATCTAATTAAATATATTTATGAATAACAATGGAATGTCCTTCTCAAAATATTTGCTTTTTGGCTGTTTAGGACGCAATCACAAGCATTCTAATACGTGCTCAAAAAAAAAAAAAAAAAAAAAAAAAACAAGTTTTCTAATAAGGAATAATTACTATTTGTGGTTAATTGCAATTGGCCCTTATACAATATATAAATAGCAAACAAGTACATAAAACAAGAAAAAAAGTCTAAACACTCCCAAATTTGAACCAGACTAGGGACGGAGCCAGAAATACGTATATGGTCGGGCGAGATTTCATGAGGGGTAAAAAAATTATAAAAAAAAACATGGAATGAGAAAAAACTCAATTATAAAGGTATTAAAATATAATAATTGGGCGGACAAAAAATTAGAAAAATAAAAATTAACATTATATATTATTCGATATTTTTTTTTTTACCCGGGCGAGCACCTAGTCGAGCCCCGTATGTGGCTCCGTCTCTGAACCAGACAAGCCACAAGCTTAATTAAGTAGATATTATATTATAATATCGTATATGAATAAATCAAAATAACATATTCATGAATAATCATCGTGGTAGAAAATGTATGATAATTGAAGTAATTTTAATTGAGTTAGTGACTTGCATAAGTGTATGAACTAGGCCAAATCTTTTCTAGTTCAACAATTTTAAAATGTGTTTTTTTATTTTATCTAGTAGAGATTTTTTTATTTTATTTTAATTTGCCATAGTTATCTTTCTTTTATTTTCTTTTTTGTGTGTCGGTTAAGGTGGAGCCTTTGATGATTAACTATTTCAGGGACTAAACTGCAATATTACTCTAAACAATATTTGTCATTTCTCTCCACCTTAAAACAGTCTGATCTCAGATATTGTTAAGTGTAAGTTCAGTTACATAGCACTATTATCTAAATATAAATAAGGATGATGACACCTCCTTATCTTATGTAGTTGGGTCTTCCTCATTTTTATTTTTTTTTCCTTGATTTATTTTTTTTGTCTATTGTTTCATCATTTATCTCCACTCAAATAAAGAGTACTACAATATATATTATCTCCCATGAAAAACCAAAACAGTCCCATCTTAAGGTGCAACAAACAGTTTCTTTCTTAGGTGGGAAACTTGTGATTTTCCAAGAATTTGGAACTCTTACTCATCTCTTTTTCTTTTTTACTCTTTTTGGGTTTTTCTCTGTACTTGCCCTTCTCACTGATTCCAATTATATATAATTGATAGAGCTGCCTGCACCTGCATGCTTTTCTTGGTTGGAAAAGCTTTGAGCTTTATTTGGAGCTGGTTCTTTCCTTTCTGCAGGAATCTTGAAATCCCTGCAAAATTTCAGGTGACTGCCTTCACTTTTGTGTAAAACAATTCTCTTTTGCATGTGTTCTTTCTCTGTGTATGTCTATCAGAGAGAGAGAGAGAGAGAGAGAGAGAGAGAGAGAGAGAGAGAAGTTGCAGTTATGCAAGTTCAATATGAATATGAATCTGAATGTAGGATTCTTGATTGTTGTGTGGAAGAAGAGACTTATTATGCATTGAATGTATTATAAATCAGGTGAAGTATATTCCTTTTGAATTGTTTTGATTAATTATCCTAATTTGTGTCAATCTTTCATTAATTATTGCTATGGTAAGTTTATTTTAGATCCAAGATGGTTTCTTGTTGGTGTTTTTAGGTGGGGAAAAACTAAGTAGCTCCTTCATTTGAGTTGCTTGAAAGGGAGTTTGCCTAACTTAGTTGTAATCCACAATTAGATGAAAAGTTGACATCTTAATATAATCATTCTCTCTCTCTAGAGCCAAGGGGTTGTTTAAGAACATTCCATACCCAATTATTGTTCAGCACAGCAGTATTATATATTCAGATACAAAACTATTAAATTATAATCACTCTTGTCATATTAAAATTTTATAACTGTACTTGTTGGAATTATGATTAATCATTTCAATTAAAATTAATAGTGGCCTCATTTATTTGGTGCAGAGTTAATGTCTGCTACTGTTTGTATTGATCTACACCTGTATTCACAAAGGAATGGTATGGAAGCCCATTGCAATAATAGAGATACAGACTGGAAGCCTTGCCCCCTCTTGTGAAAAGTCTATTCTGCCCCTCCCACTCCACCAGAATGGCAACACCATCCAAATATTCTATTTCCCTCCAAATCCTAACTGTTTTCTTGATTTCGCTATCTTGTTCCCACCTCTCTCTTTCCATAAAAGTAGAGCTAGAGGCTTTGTTGGAATTCAAGAAACAGATCAATGATCCCTTGAACTACTTGGAATCTTGGAAAGATTCAGATTCAGATTCCCCTTGCAAATTCTATGGAGTCCATTGTGTTCAAGATTCAGTCACTGAGATTTATCTTGACAACTTATCCCTCACAGGGCAGATATCTCCATCACTCTCTTCCCTTCGAAACCTCACCTCTCTTGTTCTAACTTCGCACTCGTTGGCGGGCCCACTCCCGGAGGAACTAAGCATGTGCTTGAACCTTAAAGTCCTCAATGTGTCTGGTAACTACCTAAGTGGAAGTGTACCTAATCTGTCCATGTTAACTAAGTTGGAGGCTCTCGATTTCTCGGTTAACTCGTTCACGGGGCCTTTCCCAGATTGGGTTGGGAATTTGACAGGTTTAGTGTCATTAGGCATTGGTGAGAACAGCTATGATGAAGGTGACATCCCTCCAAGTATTGGGAATTTGAAGAAGTTGTATTGGCTGTTCTTGGCTAACTCAACCTTGAGGGGGGAGATTCCTTCTTCGATCTTCGAGCTGGAGGCGTTAGGCACGTTGGATATCTGCAAGAACAGAATCACAGGGGATTTTCCGGCATTGATCACCAAGATGAAGAGCTTGTTCAAGGTGGAGCTCTACACGAATCGTCTCACAGGCGAACTCCCAGCCGGACTAGCTAATCTCACTAATCTCGAGGAGTTTGATGTGTCGGACAACAGAATGCATGGCGTAGTTCCGAAGGAAATCGGGAACTTGAAGAAACTAACCGTTTTTCAGCTGTTCAAGAACAACTTCTCAGGAGAGATTCCAGCAGCTTTTGGAGAAATGCAGCATTTGAATGCCTTCTCCATCTACAAGAACAGCTTCACAGGGGAGTTTCCGCAGAACCTGGGCCGTTTTTCGCCTTTGAACAGCATCGACATCTCTGAAAACAAGTTCTCCGGTCCGTTTCCTAAGTACTTGTGTCAAAACAAGAACTTGCAGAATCTTCTTGCATTGGATAACAACTTTTCTGGGAGTTTTCCTGTAACATATGCTGATTGCAGCCCTCTTCAGAGGCTGAGGATCAACCAGAATCGACTCGAAGGGATCATTCCGGAAGGAGTGTGGTCACTACCAAATGTTAATGTCATAGATTTCAGTGATAATGCCTTCACTGGAAGGATATCACTAGGGATTGAGGCTTCATTGCTGTTGACAGAGATAATGCTTTCGAACAATAGATTCGAAGGCGAGATACCTAGAGCGATAGGTAAGCTTGCTCTGATGGAGCGTATCTACTTCAGTAACAACAGATTCTCTGGTGAGATTCCATCAGAATTCGGAGGTTTGAAGCAGATAACGTCGTTGCATTTGGAAGGGAACGCCTTATCTGGATCGATACCTCAAGAACTGGCCAACTGTCCTCGACTGGTGGACTTAAATCTTGCTTCGAATACGCTAACTGGTGGGATCCCTAGCAGTTTCTCAAAGATGCCCTCTTTGAACTCCTTGAATCTTTCAAGAAACGAGCTTATCGGATCAATTCCAAGTGGCTTCGACAGACTGAGGCTTTCGTCGGTTGATTTATCGAACAACCATCTTTCTGGGAATGTTCCTCCTTATTTCTTGATGGTGGCTGGTGATAAAGCACTCTTTGGAAACAAAGGTTTATGCCTCGAAGAAGACAACGAGGGAAACGGAAGGAAGTTGGTGAACTCCACCTTGCCTATTTGTGTTCAACACAGAAATGGGGAGAAGAGTTTCATCAAGCGTAAAATAGCAATGCTGCTCTTCATACTCGTAGCACTCGTCGTTTTCCTAGGCGGGCTTCTCTTCATGAGCTACAAAAGCTTCAAGAAAAGCGAAGGAGACGAGGAAATGGGAGACGGAAAGGGAAGTAAACGCCCCTTCAAGCTAGAAAGCTTCCAACAAGTGGAGTTCGATGTGGATGATATATATGAAGTGGATGAGGATAATTTGATCGGGAGTGGAGCTACGGGAAAGGTCTATCGCCTCGATTTGAACAAAGGGTGTGGAACTGTTGCAGTGAAGCAGCTATGGAAAGGCAATGGTGTGAAGCTCATGGCTGCAGAAATGGAGATTCTTGGGAAGATTAGGCATAGAAACATACTCAAGCTATATGCTTGTTTGATGAAAGAAGGCTCGAATTTCTTAGTTTTCGAGTACATGTCGAATGGGAACTTGTTTCAAGCACTGCATAGAGAAATCAAGGGTGGTAAGCCGGAGCTAGATTGGTACCAAAGGTACAAGATTGCACTAGGAGCTGCGAAAGGGATCGCGTATTTACACCACGACTGCAACCCTCCGATCATCCACAGAGACACCAAGTCGACTAACATTCTTCTCGATGAGGATTACGAGGCTAAGATTGCGGATTTTGGGGTTGCGAAAATCGCTGATCAAGCCTCTCCAAGAGGCTCCGAATGGAGCTCTTTCGCCGGCACTCACGGCTACTTTGCACCAGGTAATTAGGCCTATCAACTATTTGAAAGAGAGTAAATTATAGTTTTTGGCTTGAATTTTGGCCTTTTGTACACTTTATGGCATGTGATCAAAATTCTCGTGCCATAAAGTGTACAACAAGAAACATATATTACTAATGGAACTCCAATGGGCCAGAATTCGGGCCACAAACTATAATTTACCCAATAAAAATGTTGAAAAGCACATTCTAATATAGTACTAATGTTTGTTTTTTGTTTTTTTTTTTTTTTTTCCATGTAGAGATGGCTTATTCGCTCAAAGTGACAGAAAAGAGCGATGTTTATAGCTTTGGAGTGGTGCTGCTTGAGCTCGTGACCGGGAGAAAGCCGGTGGAGGAGGAATACGGAGAAGGGAAGGACTTGGTGTATTGGGTTTCGACTCATTTGAACTCGAGGGAGAGTGTGATCAAAGTTCTTGATCACAAGGCTATAGGCGAGGTAGTGGAAGACGACGCGATTAAGGTGCTGAAGATCGCGACTCTCTGCACGTCTAAGCTTCCGAACCTGAGGCCGAGCATGAAGGAAGTGATCAAGATGCTTGTGGATGCTCAGCCTGCTGCAGCCATCACCTCTCCAGATAATATGGAGAAGAATGAGAAGCTAGGGTATGTTTAATTAGTCCATTTTTCTTGAAGATGGTTTTTGATTTGATTTGTGTGTAGATAGTGTGTGATTAGTGTTTGAGATTCTAGGTCATTGAAATCTCAATATACACAAATATATTATATATATAGTTATATAGGTATGCATGTTTTTATTTTGTACTTGATGCATCTTCACCGGGATAGAAAGTGCTGCACCTTGCAAATGGGTATGTTTAATAAAAGTAATTTCTGGTTTATTGCAAAGGAGAATCTTTTCTTAGAATAGAAACTTTGAATTGGAATCTTCACAATAAATTTAGAATTGATAAAATCTTCACAAAAGGGGACTTAATAAGTCAACCTTCATAGTTTTCTTTTTTTCTTTTTCTCTTTTTCTTGTAAATATTTCATGAGACTGTCGCTTGAATCACCACCGTGTCGGCGGAAAGGCCCCCATACATGATATACACACCCCTATAAAATATAAATTCAAATACATTTTTTTGTAAGTAAATGCAAATTATTTTATTACCCCATAATAATTAATAAACAAAGAAATAAATAAATGAATAAAGATCCACGCTACGAATCTCGTCTCATTATTTTTTTTAAGGACGCACGGGTGATGTTGACTTGAAGAAGTCTTCTTAAAATCAATATTTTAAAAACTGTACCGGACGTCGAACCCGCGAAATTATCGGTTTCTTGATTTTTTCGATAAAATTGCGTCGAACCGGCCGTAACTGTCAAAATCGGGCAAAGCCGCCGAACTGAAATCATGACCGGTTCTCGGTTCAACCACTCCAACGAGCTGGATCGCTTCGGTCTGGTTCTTAAAACACTTCTTAAAATAATTTCAAAAATTGATTATTTTATTTTATTTTTCATATATTTTGTCATCGTTTCCTTTTCCTGTGCCACGAGGCTCGTTTTCTTTGACTACGCGCTCTCTCTCCCTCTCTTCAAATTATACTCAGTTGCAGCAGCAGACTCAGTCTTTGGTCCTACTCTCTCATTAAACCGCGTAATTCCCTTTCGCTCTGATTCTTCTTCGAATCCCTCCTCCTTTTATAACAAAATCTTCGTAATAATCAAGAATCATCATGCCATAATTTCTCTCTCTCTCTCTCTCTCTCAAAACCCATTCTTTCTCATCGTTCATCACCACCATGATAACACCTTCACCATGAATGCTTCTCTTCTGCCTCTTCTTCTTCTCATTTTCCTCCTCCCCTTCACCCACTCTCTCTCCACCGTCGCCATATCCCAAACCAGCAACCAAACTCTAGTTTGCGCGCTCGTGAAATCCGCCCAAGATCCATCCTTTTCCGTCAACTGCACAGTTTTTCCTCAGAGAACCCTAATCCAGCTCGCCCCCGCCGTGCCGTCGGTTTCTTCCATCGCCGCCGGAAATGGGTTCCTCTGCGTGCTGAGCTCGTCGTACTCCTCGAACAAATCCCTCATGTTCTGCTGGAGATTCTCAACCGTTGGAGACGCCATGGATCGGAAGAGAGTATACAACCGCTCGCTTCTCAGAGATTTGAGCTCTTCAAACTCTCGCATTTGCGGCGTTCACAACGCCACCGGCGCGGTCGAGTGCTGGCCGAGGAGCGGGAGCGGCGGCGTCAATGGCGAAGCTTTCTCTTCGAGCCTTGCAGTTGGAGAGGATTTCGTTTGCGGTTTGTCGGAATCCGGAGAGGTGGGGTGTTCGGGAAATGATCGTAGTGTGGCTGGTTACAAGAGTAATGGCAGTTTCATCGCAGTCGAAGCCGGTTTTCGCCATGTTTGTGGAGTTTTGCAGAATGGGAGCTTAGAGTGTTGGGGAAATATGGTGACGGAGAAGCCTCAGGGAGAGTTCAGATCGGTTGCGATGGGGGAAGGCCGTGCGTGTGCGATAAGGACGAACGATACCGCGATTTGTTGGGGAGAAGAGGGGTTTAGTTTGCCTCAATCTTTGAGGAATGTGTCGTTTGTAGCCATTGAAGGGAAAGGGAAGAGTTTTTGTGGTGTTGATAAGTCTGATTATAGGTTGTTGTGTTGGGGGGAAGAGGCGTTCGATTCGAATCCGTTGGTGTTCGATGATGTTGTTCCATGGCCTTGTAGGCCTAAGGAGGAGTGTGGTTGTGGTTATTGGTCTAATTATGGTGAGTATTGTGGTGAAGGGCTTGTTATGTGTCAACCTCCTATGCCGTCCACACCATCAACTTCTCCGGCATCGCCTCCGTCAAGTGGCGGTGGACGCAAGAAATGGAATAATAGAATGGTGGCATTTGTGGTGGTTGGATGTGTTGGGACTTTCTTATCATTGGTAACTTTGTGTGTGTTCATGTTTTTGAGGTATATCAAGATTACGGGCAGCCGGATTCATGATTCCGGCCGCCTCGAAGAGGGTGATGGCGAGGGTGGGGGGAGCGAAGTCGCCCCGCCTCCGCCAGCATTGGAGAAGAAGCTCAGCCACTTGATCAGCACGGGAAATGGAGGTAATTTGGAGGAGTTCTCTTTCCAAGTGTTGCTCATGGCTACTGATAATTTCTCCGAGGAGCTCAAGATCGGGAACGGTAGCTTCGGATCGGTCTACCACGCCACGCTGGACGACGGCCGCCACGTGGCGATCAAGAGGGCCGAGTCCACGGCCTCTTCCTCCTATGCAGTAGCCAACAAACGTGGCCAGGAGGATAGGGACAGCGCGTTCCTGAACGAGCTCGAGTTCCTGTCCCGTCTCAACCACAAGAACCTCGTACGGTTGCTAGGGTTCTGCGAAGAATCCAACGAGCGCGTGCTCGTCTACGAGTACATGGACAACGGAACCCTATTCGATCATCTCCACAAGTTCAAGAGCTCCCAACTCATGTCGTGGCCTAAACGAATCAAAGTGGCTCTCGACGCAGCCAGAGGGATAGAATACCTGCACGAGTACGCCGTGCCACGCATCATCCACCGTGACATCAAGCCGTCTAACATACTCCTTGATGCCACGTGGAGTGCCAAGGTGTCCGACTTTGGCCTCTCACTATGGGGCCCGCAAGACGACGAGTCCCACCTGTCCTTGCGGGCCGCGGGGACTATGGGGTACATGGACCCCGAATACTATAGGCTTCAGCTCCTAACGACCAAGAGCGACGTCTATAGTTTTGGAATAGTGTTGTTGGAGTTGCTCTCCGGTTGCAAGGCAATCCATAAGAACGAGAACGGAGTCCCGCGAAACGTGGTGGATTTAGTTGTCCCTTACATAATCCAAGACGATATTCATCGGATCTTGGATCGGAGCGCCCCACCTCCGACGCCGTTCGAGATTGAGGCAGTGACGTTCGTCGGGTACTTGGCCGCCGATTGTGTCATGCCGGAGGGCCGGGATCGGCCGACCATGACTGAAGTTGTGAATAGCTTAGATAAAGCGTTGGAGGCATGCTTGGCGCCACAAATGTTGTCTAGATCCAACAGTGTCTCGTCAATGTAATTATATTTTTTGTGATTTTTTTTTTTCTTTTGTGAAGTCTTGGTTTTGATCAAATTCATCCAGAATTCGTAAATAGATTGTTACTACTTCAAGCCCTTTTTTTTTTTTTGAATGTTATGTATGTTCTAGTACAATTTTAGTATTTAGAAATGTGACATTTTTCATTTTTACAATTTCATTTACTAGTATTTGAGGTTGAAGATTAACTAGGATGTTTCAAAAAAAGGATGAATGCAGAAAGTAAAACACAAGTTTGGAAACTTGAAGTGGAGAAAGTCATAATCTTGACCTATGATTTATTGATTTGAACTATCAACTGCTATATTACACTTCATAAATAGGAACATGTGCATTTTCTTTGGGAGAAAAGAAGTCTAGTCAAATGGAGTAACAGTTCAGACATAACAGATTTATAACGTGTAATGATATTCAAGAAGTCTCACACAAGGAAGAAAACATAGCTGGAAAAGAAGATGTCAAAGAACATGGCCTTTGCAATAAAAGAACATACTAGAAATTTCAAGATCACAATCTTCACTCTCTCGGAAACATACAGTTTGTGGCGAAGATATAGAGAACATACAGTCGACTGTTTTTTCTTGCATATCATCGATAGCATTGTCTCGACACGGACATTTTAAGAACTCAACGATGAAAAGCACGAGGCGGAAATAGTTCATCTATGTATATGGACTCATTGAAGAAAATTGGTAACAATTGGCATACAAAGAGAAGATATTCTTTATTCTTCCCGATCACCTCAAAGCATGATATTTATCAAACGGAAATAGTTATAATTCTGATATCTTTCTCTATATATATGTACCTCCTCGTTTGAAAGAATCTTACTAAGTTTTCTTCCTCTCTCTCTCTCTCCATTTCCCGATTGAGCTGGTTTTATGCAGCAAGTGAATCTAAGGCAGCTTCCTTTTTTGTGAGAAGCTCTGTCAATGCACTGTCAATTTGTAAAAATACCTCCTCTTTGGGAAGAGTTCCATCCACCTGCAATTTTGGGTAAAAAAATAAAGTTATCGACTAGTAATTTTAGTCGATCTCTTACAGTAGGAAGAGCAAGATACTTGATCTAGTCCTACTATTTCAGTTGCTATATATTATTAGCGCAAGCTTTCTATAAAATAGAAAGAAATTCGAGAAAATTTATCATCACATACTTTGACTATTAGATCTTGGTACATTGAAAGCACAGACTCCACATTACTGTTATGAGTGAGCAAACGCAGTTTAACCTGAAATTTCAAGAATATTGTTAATACAAAGACAACATTCAAAAAAGAGACAAGAAGATAAAACAATACGTCGTTGGGAGATAGTGCACATACTTTTTCTTCAGTGTCATCAAAGCGTTGAGTAAGTCTTGCAGCAATTTCTTCAGTTTCTGGAGGAGAATATTTAAGATGGTATATTTTCCCAGTAACTGGATCTAGTCTGCGGCCCACAACTCTCTCGACAAGGATCTCTTCAGGGACCTATTAATGCGACATTTGCTTCATTAAATTTGAAGCGACATAAACTTGAAGAAGTAATACATAATATGAGACATAATCCAAAGGAACAAAAAATTTCGACAAAGATTTAAAAGTGAAGCAAACAACACCAATCATCTAAACACACACATCATACTGAAACATAGAGTACAATTCTTCATATAAATAAGAAATTACTGATGATTAAAGAGTTCCGAGACCAATAGCAGAACCTCACTTCAAGAAGAATGAAGATATCCGGATCAAAGCCTAATTTCTTGAGAGCAGTAGCTTGGGATTCGCTCCTCGGATATCCATCCAGAAGCCAGCCATTCTCTAGAGAATCTTGCTGTGATAATCGATCTTTGACCATCTGCAACCATTTGTGGAAGGTGAGTTTGTTTGTGGAAGTGTGAAGAGCCAGGTTTCTTCTCTCCTTTAGTATCCTCTAATTTTTTAGGTTGTTTAAAACTTTAAGTGGGAAAATGAACAGCAAATATTATAAACAAGGGTGGTACCATGACAACTATTTCGTTAGGGACAAGCTGTCCTATTTCCATAAATTCTTTAGCACGCTTCCCATTTTCGGTCCCTGCAGAAACTTCAGCCCTGAGAAGATCTCCTGCTGCAATGTGTACCAAATTATACTGCAAAGTAAAACACAACTTAATAAAACGTGCCCTCGAAGCGACATATTAAGAAATGAGAAAAGTGATAGAATCAAGACTCAAGTGGAAAAAGATTATGTAATCTCACAGAAACATGCTTATCTTCTTTGGAAAAAAAAAATGAGAATTTTTTTTTTATTCAACCACTACATTTTTTTGGCAGCTCAAATACCAGAAACACCAACTCCATACTATCTAGAAAATATTAATACATAGAAATTTTGGCCTTTGCTAGTATTAAACAATACTTACATCAACAGAAACCGGAATATACAAGATAGAGGTGCAGTTTTGTGGATGTGGACACGATAGCAGAGTACACAAAACAAATAACTTTATCCAGAATATAAGAAATTTCCAACATGAACATGAAAGAAATGTGAAACAGATATTAGTTAATATCTGGTGTACTTCCATAGATTTCTAACTTCACCAGAATAAAAATTCACACTTTTCTTCATACATTCAACCGAAATTCTTCCAGTTTTTGAGGAAGCAAGTATTCCCCTTTCCCTACCGTTCTTTATCTTATCCCAATCCCAACTTTAAGATAATGTAGGTATTGCTAGATGTTATAATTTGCTTTAAACGATGAAATTCGCAATTCGAAAATTGGTTTGCTTTTGATATCTGAAAATTAACTCTTACATCAATTTATCTCAGAGGCGATTAACATTAAAAAAATAAAAATAAAACATGACACATAACTATTTCTATTTAGATAAACATACAAGTCAGCTCATGAGTCATGATCCATCATCCCCTCCAAGTAAACTCAAAGTAAAAAGAGATGCAATAGTTGTAATATCCATTGCACTATGTGTGTGTGTGTGTGTGTATATATATATATATATATATTCAGAACTCCAGAACTCCAATTAATGACTATAAAAAAATAAATTGCATCAATACAAAACAAAGAAACAAGAACATACCTTTTTAGTAATAAGCTCACATTGAGTTCCTTTACCAGAAGCAGGTGCTCCTGATATCATTACCCTCAAAGGCTCCGCCTTTTTCCCAGAAGCAACTACCTATTTTGGGCGAAATAATCATTACAAATTCACCAAAACTATTAATTTGAAAAAGAAAAGAAAAAAAAAAAACTTTACCAGCAAACGGGGAACAGCTTTTGATTTCCTGAAACGGGTATGCGATAGATTCTGACTTAAACGAGAAGAGAGAGAGGGAAGCTTTGGAGTGGGGACGAACTGACTGGGAGGAGGAGGGGAAGTTAAGGGATTGTATGGATTGAAAGATGCTGCTATAAAATTCACGGAATAACAGCTGCAAGAAGAAGCCATCTTCTTCGATTCGTACCTACTGCCACAAACAGTCCCTTAATTTTCCGGTGAGGCATCAAATTCTCGACGGGAACGAACTATATAAGAACGTAGAAATTTTAATTATTGTTGGTATTATTAATTTAGTATTATTTGGTTAGGATGTGTTTGGATGGTTTGATTTGGTAGAGATATCTAAGAAAGGCGGAGAGTCGTCCACGTGGCGCATAAGTCGGGTCGGGTCATGTAGGAGGTACGGGTCTAGAGGGCTTAGGGTTTGGTAAATTAACCAAAATTGTACAATATTTGATTTGAATTTGGTTGCTATAAATTTTATTTAATGAGTTTGGGTCAATTTTGGAGTCTAGGCCAGAGCTGAATAAATAGACCGCTAATAAATTCATTGATTTATATTTTACTATTCATTATCATATACTATCGCATACAGATGTGACCAGGGCTCTAGATGCTCGGGCTGGGCCAGGCCAGGCCGAGCCATCGGCCTAAGACAAAAGTCAGGCTGAGCGGGTAGGTAGTCCGAAATTCTACCAGGCTGCGAAAATTACAGTCCAAACCTGACCTATAAAAAAATTAGGGCATGTTTGGTAGGGGTGATATCTTGAGATAGACCAAGATATCACCCCTTATCATAGTGTTTGGTTTCCATGTTACAAAATAAAGTAAGCCCGTGATATCTCTCCGGCCCGAGCTGGCCCGAGCTAAATACACTGTTTTGTCTTCAATTTCTAACACGGCTTCCCCCCCTGATAGTGAATACGTGACTAAACAGTAGAAGCTTAACCCATTTTAGCCTTTTGCTCTACCTGCATCAACTCCGACCCACAGCCAACTCCGGCCGCCGCCGCCGCCGCCTCCTCTTCTACCCTCGGCCACCCCCTCCTCTGGCCTCGGCCGCCGCCGCCGCGCTGCTGCCCCTCCGCCCCCGCACCGCCTTCTCTATCTTCTTCCCCACAGCAACTCTACGCGGAACCTGTGACACTACGCGGTGGAATCGCTCTTGATTTCGTGTTTTCTTTCAAAGTTCAGACGGTGGAGCGAGAGGTTAGAGAGAGAAAATGCTCAGAGGAAAGAGGAGAAGTTGAAGAATTTAGAAGTGGGAAACATCAACATTCATAAGGAACCAGTGCATACAAATCCTCCAAATTCCTTTCACTTGTCAATTGGGAAGAGCGCTGCTTCCTCCTTTGGCCGCCGCCCCTCAATTGGGAAGAAGAGTTTAAGGTTCTGTAATTATTGTAGGGATAATTTAATAATTTTGCTTTTTATCATGTTTTAATTCTTTGGTATCAAACACCCATATTTAAAATTCAATCATGGTGTTATCTTAGTACTATATCATGAGTTACTATTCTTCACCAAATTTTTTACTTATCTCAACTTTGCTACCAAACAAGCCCTTATAGAGTAAAAGATAATTGGACCGAT
Organism: Mentha longifolia; assembly: GCA_001642375.2. Lineage (NCBI taxonomy): Eukaryota > Viridiplantae > Streptophyta > Magnoliopsida > Lamiales > Lamiaceae > Mentha > Mentha longifolia. Next base: position 7,417,888 of record CM038114.1, read on the forward strand.
CAAATTGTCCGAATCTGACTTTTGAATATTTTGGGTTGGGTTGGGTTGGGCCAGACCAAAATTTTAATGGACCTTGAATTTTATAGTCCAAGTCCGTCCAAATTATAAACGGACCGAAATTATTTATCAGGTCGGATTTTTCAAGACCAAATTTGACGGTTGTAGATGCCAAGTTGATAAAATATGCTTACTTATACTGTTATACATTATTTCCATATAGTATGAAATATCGCTTTTATTAATATGCTCATTTTATGAGTCATGCAAGTATGCAACAATAGTCTTGAAAATTAGGGATAAAATAAATTAAGAAACTAATAATCTATTTTTCAAGAAAAGAAAAAGAAAAAAGAAAAAGAAAGTAATGAAGCAGCACCGTCAACAAATCCACGCCAACTGTTCCACCAAAACGCAGAAACTTTGGCCTATAAACGACGCAACTTTCCCCCAAATTCACAAAAAGAATCAAATCCCGCCCTAATCACAACGATGGCGAGACCGTCCTCCAGCAGGCACTTGACCACCTCACCTTCCACGGCGCCGGCCTCGGCCACCGCCACCACCACCACCACCACCACCGTATCCCTCGAGACGCCGTCGTCCTCCAGCCAGCAGCGTCAGATTAGGGATTCGTTGGTGTTGAAACTAAAGGTTCCCAAAAAGAAGGTCTCGTGGAAGGAAGGGACCGTGGACAACGAGTTTATGAATAAAAAGAGCTCGAAAAAATGCTGTATCTTTCACAAGGAAAAGCCTTTTGATGAGGACGATTCCGATGCCGAGGGAGACTGCGATCACGATCACGGCCACGATCATCATAATAATGGAAGGGACGACGATTTTAAGGGTGGAAGCGATCGCGGAGACGATGGGAGTTGTTCGACTAGTCGGTGATTGATTGATCGCTCGATTATTGTGTAAGCGATCTCTTGGCCTAATTGTGATTATGTGCTTTAAAAAAAATGTGATTATGTTGGAAATGTTGTAATATCATCTACGGAAATCGTTATTGAATACGAAATTTTGGTTCATGTGTTGAGATCTGATTTCATATGTGGATTGCATCGAAATTTTAAGGTTGCGCTCTGTTAATTAGGGTTCACTGTTTGTGAGTTTGGATGAATGTCACATTAAGTTGTTGATTTTTTCTAATTTTTCCTTTCCCTTTATCTCCTAAATGTTGAGCAATGATTATGATGAGAAGAGCAGATTTTTCTTGGGTAACAACACTGCGAATTAGGACTTTGTAACGATTCATGAGCACCAGAGTTCGGAATAGATTTTAGAGTTTATTTTTGCATTCTTGAGCAGCTTAGTTCTTACTTGCCAGATTAATCTCATGTTATCAGTTTGTGTGAATACTTTGAGTTGGACTTGCATTCAGAGAAAGCTGATGAAATGAATGCCTTTAAACTTATAACTTGAGATGGTGATGTTGGAGGTTTCTGGAAGAAAAGCTGGATTTACAAAATTTTGTGCCTCTGATTGTATGAATTTCTTATCTGGCTTTTTCCTTAGAAAAGAATTTCACATAGGAAATCTTTGCTTATTATCATCATTAGGTTGGGATAGTTACCAAAACTAATGGTGGCATAGTATAAATAATTGGAGTTCAGTTAGTATCATTTAACATGTGTAAGTTTTTTTTCATTTACAGTTCTTAGATATAGAGATGATTCTTGATTCTGGATACTTTACCCACTCCTGGTTTGTTGCACCAAACCCTGTTTCAGCAAACACTAATTGAGATCCATGTTTGCTGATTTTGTTTTCTTTACCCCCGATGATGATCAGCCTGATGTTTTATCGAAGTAAAATATATACTCGAACCTTGTGGCAAAATGAGATCAAATCCTTGTGATTTTCCTTACCTCTGTTTTAGGCAGTGACATTAGATATGATTCATATATCAGATTTAGTTCCTTTTGCCCACAATAGGCATAGAGCTGTTCCTAATAAAATTCTCTATCTTACTAGACGATCTTGTAGTTATCACACTAGACACGTTGTTCCCGTTTTTTGGACACAATCACCAGTAATTGTCTTGGCGATGCTACACTCTGGTTCGTTATATCCTATTATGAAATAAGTCACATTTACTGCAAATTTCTTTAGTAATAGCAGTTCATTTCATGCATAATTTGGGCTGACTGAGTAAATTTGTCAACTTTCTTGGTTTATAATCTCTCCGTACCATAGATAGCGTTATGTTTCTTTCGGGCACAAAAATTAAGGAGAATATGTAACTTTTTTTTTTTTCTTTCGAAATAGAAACGAGACACTATGTATGTATGGGACAGCCCAATGGAGAAAGCATGATGTTATCTTCGAGTAGCATGTTATAGTACAATAGATTAGCTGCCAATGCCATCCTTATTGCCAGCTTGAATAAAATAAGAAATGCAGTCTGTCTCTTTCTCTCATGATTTTTGATTTGTGGATGCAGTTTCTCTATCTCCCTTTATTTTTTTATTTTTTTTTAATACGAGATATTTTGTCAAGTGCTAACGATTAGGTACTTTCACAAACTCCTGTCTTAGGTTTCAAGTTGCAATATAAAATGAATTTTATATTCTGTGATTTAATTCAACCCTGTTTCAGGTGGCTGGCAACATTACTGCACTACAGTAGTGTAAATTAGCTTTTCAACAATATTATATTATTCAGTATTTTAACAATATTATGTTAGAGCTAATTAATGTTAATTACCACCCCTGATTTCTGCTTGATGAAGCAGACGGCTCTAAAATTTGAACTGACCATTAATAGACTAATAGAGATATTATGTGTTTGAAAATCTTTTCTTCCATAATATTTTATACCATACATATATATTCAATTTATTTGACTAATGAAGCGGGACGGACGAAGTATTAAATAACTCTTAGAACGAGTCTTTGACGAGTCTTTTGGAGCAAAACGCGAATATTTTCTCATCATAAAACAATTTATTCTTAAGAATAAAGACTAATTGAGGAGCAAAATCAGTGTAGGAGCCACTAGATGATATGATGCTTTGTATATATGGAGCGAAAATATTACTCTACTAGTCTACTTTCATATTTTGGTTAGGCATAGCTACTATATGTACTAGTATTATTGCTCGTGTGATACACGGGATATGATCTACGTTAATTATTATTACTATAAGAAAAAGAATAAGCAAATATAAAGATGATCGAATTTAACTAATGATAATATTTTTTTTCACATAGAGAATTTTTGATTAAAAATAAAATTATCGATATTAAATGAATGTGTGGATATAGTTGTTACTCATTTAATCGTAATTGAGTCATTCAAAAATATTTATAAATTAAATTCATTTTTGATAACGAAGCGCAGCTCAGTTGGTAAAACACTTTCCCTCCAACCAAGAGGCCGGGGGTTCGAGTAATCTCAGGTGCTTGTGTGTGTGACAGTGTGAGTGTGTTGTGTTTGCTTGTTAAAAAGAAATATTTTTCATTTAAACTAATATTGGATGATATCTTCAGGTCCAACTTTGGTATCCAAAATAACTTTTATTAGTTTTAGAATGTTTATCATAAAAATGCTACTATAATGATTTATAATTATCATTTATAACTAAAAATGAGGATTTTTAAAAATTACTATATACCTTAATTTTAAATTTATTAACTTTATTTTAATAAATAAAAATAAATGTTAAAAAATAATTAAAAATTATAATTGGATTGGTGAACCCAAATGATAATTGCAAACCTAAACTAAATCTTGATATATAAATTGAAACTGAAGCTTAAAAATTAAAACTTAAAAAAATTATATGACACACTAATATACTGAAATTGAGACTGAGTATTCCAATTGAATTAATATTACTGTTAGATTATAATATTCAACAATAACAAATTGAAAAGATAACAATTACAAATATCTACAAATTGACCGTTATAATATACATTTATTGAAGAAAAATACAATAATGCTTGGTTTATATTTACGTTGATAGCACAATCTATTTGATAAATTAATTTATAAACTAACAAACAAATGTACATCATGGTAATTAATCAATGTATATTAACCATTATTTAGATCTCATTCACCTTTAAACACTTGTGCAATAAGTATTTGTCCATAACATTTTTGGATGTATGTTTTGGAAGGAAAATAGCAATATTATAAATTTTTGCAACAATTCTTCTTTTAGATATTGTAATATACTGCCTCCATCCCATTACATTAGTCACATTCACTATTTGACACGTTTTTCCACCGAAACCTAGTACGAGTTTTAAAATATAATTTTGCAGTATCGTTTTTTTAGGTACTGGTCATAGTATCCCGTAAAAAAATTGATACTACAAAATTATATTTTAAAACCCGTACTAGGTTTCGGTAGAAATACGTGTCAAATAGTGAATGTGACTAATGTAATGGAATGAAGGTAGTAATAAATGTCATAACATACGCCGACAAAATAATACAAAACGTTTTCATGGTGTGAGCCTTTTTCTATTAAAAAAAGAGAAATGAATATTCATACACCATACAATACAATACAAAAAGTACATATCTTCACCATTTCAAAAAAAAAAAGTACATATCTTCACGAGGTAAAGATTCCTACATTGGAGTGGCTATAATTGAACTTGAGGCCATTTTGAGTTGTGAGCAGTAGTCTAGAGCATACAAAATTAAGAAATAGTAATAATTATAAAAAAAAAAACTTTTTTGCAAAATTTTGAAGTTGGAATGGAGAAAAATGGGAGCAAGAGCAAAATCCTAATAATTGGAGGGAGTGGTTATTTAGGAAGTTACATTGTGAAAGCAAGCCTCAAATTAGGGCACCCAACTTATGTTTTCACAAGGCCTAATTCCTCCAAAATTCACCTCATCCATGAGTTCCAATCCATGGGAGCTATCATAGTCAAGGTCTCTCTCTCTAGAACTCTCTCTCTTTCATGGACGGCCGGAACGGCAAAATGTCCACGCTTTTCATGGACGGAGGGAGTAATTGTTAATTAATGTGTTGATATATATGCAGGGGAAGTTAGAGGAGCATGAGAAACTGGTTGCAGTGTTGAAGGAAGTAGATGTGGTGATATCTGTACTTGCATATCCTCAAGTTCTTGATCAGTTCAAGATCTTGGAGGCCATTAAGGTTGCTGGAAATATTAAGGTATTTCTTTCTCTAGAATTCCCCTATTTTCCAGTATATATAGATATACACTAGATGATAATGTAGCAAAAAAGATTATTAAAAGACTATCGGTGAATATTCTGTTGGCATGAGATTTGAATAATTATAATATTTTTTAAATAATATTTAATCACAATACAATTTAAATAATTATTGAACGAAATAAATAGTTATTGCTGGTATTGGTATTAGTCGTGTAGTGGAAGAGGGCCTAGCCCCTAGGCAGATTAGAATTAAACTATTTTTACATTATATCCTCAAATACAAACTATATAAATAATATATTGTTCATAATTTTATTACTAAAATTCATGTAAAAACACATAATATGATAATTATGTATCCAATTCCACAAACTTCGTAGTCTTCACATTAATTTTACAGTCTACAACAAATTTCCATAACTTAAACATGAAATCCATAGATTTCAACATAATAATATCCAGAAGTATTGAAACATACAATCTAATACTACTAATATTTAGCCCTAAATCGTCCAGTGTCTAAATCATGCATAGAGCTCACCTAGCTCGCCTATATTTATGCCTAAATACTACTAATTAGGTCTTAATCGAACTAATGGGTGTCGCCTAAAACCTAGACAAATTAAAAAATAGTCGGGCGGCGGGGTGCCACCTAGGCCTAGACGGCTCTATGCGGAGAATTTTAGAACATCGTATTTAGCAACTAGTGCTACTTGTTATATTTTCGAGACTCATCATGTAGCATTGTAGTGTATCTAAATTTTTTTGTGGATCCTTAGAGATTTCTGCCGTCCGATTTTGGAGTGGAGGAGGATAAAATAAGTGTATTGCCACCATTTGAAGCATTCCTGGATAAGAAGAGGAAAATCAGAAGAGCCATTGAAGAAGCAAGAATTCCTTACACTTTTGTCTCTGCAAATTGCTTCGCCGCTTACTTCGTCAACTACTTGCTCCATCCTTCCAATCCGAACAAGGAAGAGATAACCGTGTATGGTAGCGGTGAAGCTAAATGTGAGAACCCTACCTCTCTTCCTTTCTCTTATCTCTACTCGTCTCAATACTAATGTTTTCCGTTGTGTGTTAGTCGTGATGAACTACGAACAAGACATCGGCCTCTACACGATTAAAGTTGCGACCGATCCGAGAGCATGCAACCGTACCGTGATATATAGGCCATCGACAAATGTATTAACACAACTCGAATTAATTTCTAAGTGGGAGAAGAAAACAGGGAAGAATTTCAAGAAGATTCATATCCCAGAAGAAGAAGTTGTAGCCCTATCAGAAAGTAAGCCCTAAATTGATTGGTACTACTGGCTAGCTAGGGTTAGGCAAAGAGTACTCTCGACTCATTTTGTCTATTGCATTTTCATGTTGCATTTCCTGCAGAATTGCCGGATCCGGAGAACATACCGGTGGCCATCCTGCATAGTGTCTTCATAAAAGGCGTGACAATGTGCTTTGATTTTGAGGAGGATGACATTGAGGCCTCGGATTTGTATCCGGACATGAAATTTACGACTGTCGATGAGCTTCTTGACATTTTCATGCACGATCCGCCGGAGCCTGTTTTAGCAGCATTTGAGTGAACGTTATGCAAAATTTGATTGCTTGCAGTTTTATGATCATATATGCAGATCATGTTCCTTTTGTCCACAATAGACATAAAATTGTTCCTAATTAATAAAATGCCCTATGTTACCTAGATTAGGCAATTTCATAGATATCACAATTTTATTCAAAGACAAGTGCCCATAACGGTCTTGTAGATAAATATTCCCTCCGTCTCACTATGATTGACCCTTTTTTTTTAAAAACAATTAACATCTTCATTATTACACTTAACTTTTCAAAATTAAATCTTATCATCCACCCATCTTTCAGCACGTATCCCAATATAATTTTAATTCTAAAATTTTAAATTCGTAACTTGTTTGTTTGTTCTCGGATTTTTATAATTTGTATACCAAATTAAAGGTTTTGATACGATTTTTCATTTAAGATCAGACATCAATATGTTTTTATTCATCTATGATGCTCTAGTTTTAAAATATGCCTAAATATATAAACAACACTATATCTCTAAACACGATACACTTTATACACTAATCACTTCCATCTTAAATCCCGTACCGAAAAAAATGGGTCAGTCATTGTGAGACGGGGGAAATAGGAGTAAACCCTTAAGAAACTAAAATATAAATTAAAATACAATATTGATATGATATTGCCACATTAATCGTAGACGAATTTTGTCTGATTTTGAATGAGTAGCATACTAAAGTAACTAAACTACAAGAGATTGTCAGCTTGATGCAGTCTCTTATCTGTCTCGTGATTTTTAATATGTAGATGCAGTTTCTCTCTCTTATTATTTTTCTTTTTGAATTGGAGATACCTTTGCCAACTGTCTTAGGTTTCAAGTAGTAACAAAAATTGAAATTTAATATTCTGTTATTTAATTCAGATGGCTGGCTACATGAGGTGCAATATTTGGTTCTTTATATGCTGCCCTTCAAACATTTACTGTAATCTACACTCTCTCCCAACGAATATGATGCGTTTCGTTGTTTTACATTTTCACACATATTGTTAAGGATAGAGACTATAACGAGCCTCAGCTCAAACTAAAATAAGTTCTCTTCATTTGAGCTAATTCCTAAAATTCAATAATCAAAAAACCCCACAAGTTTCGAAAGAATATATTTCAATATTAAGTCGAATTATGCATTTGATCAATTTGATGAACTAAAGGAACATAAAAAAATGTCTCACCCTAGCAAAAACCAATAATATTAATTTAATTAAAGGTAACGAGCTTAATGAAATATTCAATTCACAGACCAAAACATAAAAAAGTAGCCTCTTGTAACGAGGAAAAGATTCCCAAATTAGAGTGGCCGGTTATAAATAAATAAATGTGAGACCAATTTTGTGTGCAGAGCATAAATCAAGAAAAAAAGAAAGAAGTTGGAATGGAGAAAAATGAGAGCAAAAGCAAAATCCTGATAATTGGAGGGAGTGGTTATTTAGGAAACTACATGGTGAAAGCAAGCCTCAAATTAGGACACCCAACTTATGTTTTCACAAGGCCTAATTCCTCCAAGATTCACCTCATCAATGAGTTCCAATCTATGGGAGCTATCATAGTCAAGGTCTCTCTCTCTCTCTCTCATGGACTGCCGAAAACGGCAAAATGTCCACGTTTTTCATGGACGGAGGGAGTAATTGTTAATTAATTGTTGATATATATGCAGGGGAAGTTAGAGGAGCATGAGAAACTGGTTGCAGTGTTGAAGGAAGTAGATGTGGTGATATCTGTACTTGCATTTCCTCAAGTTTTTGATCAGTTCAAGATCTTGGAGGCCATCGAGGTTGCTGGAAATATTAAGGTATTTTTTTCTTAAGACAATATTTTTCATAATTTCTCTATGCAAAGAAAAAGGTTATTTTAGTGGATTTAATTTGTCTCTAGTGATATGCTTTATTAATCTTTGTATTTGAAACCTTAATTAATTACTCCCTCCGTCCTTCATCCGTTGAGCCTGTTGACTTTTTAGCCGATTTTGGAGTTTTGTGATGATAGATTTTAAATTTGTTTTTTTGGAGGTACTACTACAATACTCATAATAGCATGTAAATGAAACTAAGCTCCAAAAATTCAATTAAAATTCATCGTCACTGAGCTCCAAAATCAGTTAAAAAGTCAACAGGCTCAACAGGCGGAGGACGAAGGGAGTATTATTATTGATAAAATTGCATATATAATATTTGGTTTGGTCCTTAGAGATTTGTGCCGTCCGATTTTGGAGTAGAGGAAGATAGAATAAGAGGATTGCCACCATTTGAAGCGTTGCTGGAAAAGAAGAGGAAAATCAGAAGAGCCATTGAAGAAGCAAGAATTCCTTACACTTTTGTCGCTGCAAATTGTTTTGCTTCTTACTTCATCAACCATTTGCTCAATCCAAATAAGGAAGAAGAAATTACCGTTTATGGCACTGGCCAAGCTACATGTAAGAGTACCATTCCTTCTTGACTTGATTTCAATCCCTTTTCATTTATCTCGAACCAAACGAGTGATTAGTGTTTACTAAACGAGTAATTGCAATGTTTTGGTTGTTAATTAGTCGTGACGAACTATGAAGAAGACATTGGCATCTACACTATCAAAGCTGCAACCGATCCACGTACGTGCAACCGTACGGTTACATGCAGGCCATCGACAAATATCATAACACAACTCGAATTAATTTCTAAGTGGGAGAAGAAAACGGGGAAGAATTTCAAGAAGATTCATGTCTCGGAAGAAGAAGTTGTAGCCCTATCAGAAAGTAAGCCTAATTGTTTAGTACTACTAATACTAGCTAGGGTTAGGCACTAAGTCTTTGTCTGTTACATTTTCGTGTTACATCTCTTGCAGGTTTGCCCTATCCTGATAACATACGGGCGTGTATCCTGCATACTATCTTCGTCAAAGGCATGACGACGCGCTATGATTTTGGGGACAACGATGTCGAGGCTTCGACTTTGTATCCGGACATGGAACTTACAACTGTGGACGAGCTTCTAGATTCGTTCGTGCATGACCGGCCGGAGCTTGCTTTTACAGAATTTTAGTGAATGGATCTGAGTATCAAGACTGGCCAATAATTAATTTATGTTTTTTGTACTAAATTAAAGATGGTTTCTGTTGTAACCAATGTTATCAAGCTTCAAATTATGTGCGCATGAAATTTGCAAGTGGGATGCTATATTATTTTCATAGTATCACACACATGCTATTATCTGGCATTTAACGAAATTTAACGAGAGTATAGACATATGCTCCAAATGTTTGAAGGATTATACTAATATATTCATAAGTGAAAATTTGAAACTTATATATATATCAGATGCGACCGAAGATGCAGAACCAAACCGACTTACTCAGAGGTGGCACGATTCCTTCATTACATTCGTTGAGAAGCCACACAGCGCGAACAGTTTAAGGCCATGATTGTTGTCACGCTTTTCATTCGTCTAGCTTGATCCTCGGTGAAAGTAGACTGTTTACATGTGGAAAAACGCGGCCAAGAGAGGGACTCCATCCATGGTTCATCTCAATCTTCCTCATAAGCTGCAGATGTTGATCATAAGCATATAAACCATTGCCATTCTTGAAAACCAACTCGCCACCATTCCTTACACAAAAAAGAGGAACCATATTTCTTGTAGAACCCAACACGATGCTGTGCTGCTTCGCCCAACGCTCACCACCTAAACTCTTCAACATCCACACATCAATTTGATTGGCTGATTGATGGGAGACGAAGCCAAGAATCCCACCAATTTCAAGAACACGATCATGACTTCCGCCCCTTTTGGGGAGTGGAGTCCGAAGAAACTTTTCATCCTTCAATTGCATTGACACGAGATAATCGTTATCATCAACACGTGGCATCCAATGCAGAGCTCCAATAGCAAAAACGGGCTCATATCCTAGCCATCCGAAGAATCCATGAGGGGGTCCATCCACGACTCTCCATTTTCTACCCCCGATGTACATAATCTCACAGCCAATGTACTGTGACGAATCTTGAAACAAGTGAACCAGTTTATATCTGCTCGACTCGTTGCAAAAGGCTAATCCATACGATTCATGATGAGGACTGCACATGGTTCCCAAAGGAATCGTTGTCAGCTCCCTAGTCACAGGGTTCATCACAATCAATCCTTTTCCTTTCAGTAGATTTTCAAGAACAATCAAGCCATTGCACGCTGCCTTAATATGGCCGGTACAAGTCACATTGTACTCTTTTACTGTGCTTTTCGCATCTTCGATTTCCAAATACTTTATCTGAAATCGGGTGCGCGGGTTGAAAAGGTGCCAGTGAAGTGAAGGGACAGAGTCTAATTCTAAAACCTTGGCATCAACATTAAACTCAATTTCCATGGCTGATGAGCTTGATGCCTTCCCCACATCAGAAGAAGAGCAACCTTTTATAGCTTGGGTCAAGTATATCAATCCAACATTTGCACGTTGTAGGTGGGCATCGACAAAGTCAAGACTATTGATAATCCCATACCACGCCTTCGAAACAAATCTCGATGCTAGAAGCGATTCAAGTGGAAGCCGAAGAATGATGTGGTAAAAACAATCTTCAGGGAGACAAGGTACAATAATGAGGCTATCGTGAGGCTCCTTCTTCTCATTCTGCTTTTTCTTCTTTTCTTCGAGCTCCTTTTTCAATTTCATTCGTTCTTCCAACCATTTCAGCAAGCTTGGGGTTTCCCGTTTCACTGATTTCTTCACCATGTCACTGTATTTGAGGGAAGAGTCAGATACAAGATTTTTATATAAGAACTATCAAGCTTAGAAACTACTAGAATTAGGGTTAGCCTCCTACATTCTCTATGAAGATCCTTTAGCTGATCTATAAAGCCATTGATGAACCATAGTGAACTCTCAATATATAGACTAAATCACCAAATATAGGCATATGTTGAAATTGAGTGGCATCAAAAAGTATAATTTTTTATTTTTATTTTTTTATAGTAACAAATACTCTTTCTACTATATCCAGAGTGGTCTCTGTTCTGGTAATTTGTTCAAATCGTTTCACATGGCAAACAATAAATACAAGAAAAAAATTAAACAACGATCAAACAATCATGAACTCTTCATCTCATACAATTATTACTATAACCTAAATTTTACTTCACTCCTCGATTCCAACGAGAATGGGCAAAAATAAAAATAAAAAATTGAAGAGAACTCATGGAAATATAAGTAGATAAAGGACAACCGAACATCCAATCAAGCATGATATCACCATGAACACCAGTCAAACGTTCAAATTACCTGGAACCCTATTCCCAAATCGTTTCGAAAATTGAAAAAACAGAACATAAACGAGTAAAGTAACCGATAGCGACCAAAATTTACCTTTTACAGTAAATTGGAAGTCGACTGCGTGTGCAGAAGTATTATCTCTTCCTCAGCATCGAGCGAGCCACGGCAATCGTCATCTCTCCGGCTTTGATTTCTCAGAATGGTATGATATGGGAAGATCGATAGATACAGTTGCACAGTTGTATGTATAGACTTACTTGCGTGGGTCAATTTTTCCCGACTTGTTAATTTTAAATATATTTATATTTACTTTGGAAGAAGCTTCAATTAAACTAGTTCCAAAATTAATAATTGGGGTTTGGCCAGCTTTTATAGTTATTCTTTAGGATTCCCATTTGCTCTTAATTAGGAGTACCACTTTATTATAGATTGGGCTCAACCTAGTTCCAATCCTAGGTTTTGTATGGTTAATAATCAATATATACTATATTTTCTTCATTAAATATTATACTGTACTCTGTATATTTATTACTCACTCTGTTCATTTTAAGTTGTTACACTTTTTTCAATATTTTTTTCAAGTGTTTTCGAGCGTTTTGATGATGAGTTTTAAAATAGTTTTTTAAAGAAAATTTTATTTTATGGGTACTACAAGTTTAAAACTCATCACCAAAACGCTCAAAAACTCTTAAAAAAATACTGAAAAAAGTATAACAACTTGAAAAGGACGGAGATAGTATTTAACTTATAAATATCTTCTTAATGTATAAATATTTTCAAGCTATGGTAGCTTTCTTAACGTATAAATATTTTCTTCATTAATTTAATTTTCTTATAACTATTCCAATAATTTTACACCGCATTAAATTATTTTCTTAATAAAATTTAATTTGACATTATAATATATTTTTTCTAACAAATTATCATAATATTATCATCTTAAAAATATATATACTATGTTATACTCTCATTTAATGATTTTATTATGAAATACTACCTCCATCTCATTGACTTAGTCTCATTTGCCGTTTCGGTCCGTCTCACTTATTAGTCTCATTTCCTAAAATAACAAATAATACTTGACTACAATTAACTCTCTCTCCTCAAAATTAATTATATCCACATATCCTTTTTTCTTGGTTCTTATGCCATTTAAAAATGAGACTAAGTAGTGAGATGGAGGTAGTATACTGATATACGTTAAAATTGGACGGGACACATAGTAAAGTGTGAGAGAATAAATGACGGGTTAGGGGTTAGTAGGTTACTTAAGAAATTAAGAGAGATAAAATCTAAAGAAATCCAACAATTTAAGGGGTTTATAATTAAATTTACTTTATTGCCCTTCCAAGTACCAAACCGGTCAATTTATGGTGACCATTGAAGATTAAATCTCTCCCATCAATCTATTTAATTTAATTTTGTTGTAAAATATCAAATACGAGAAGAAAAGAAGAGAAACGGTAGTCCATGAGGGGAGAGGCGGTAATTCATTATTCATCCAAACAATAGTTACAATAGATATATATATAAGTATAAGGGGTAAAAAACCCTAATTCTATTACAAGTAATGTCCATAAATAAATAAGGAAATAATATTTATAACACTCCCCTTGGACATTACGATGTGATCTTCATGCCTCGTTAAAAACCTTGCCGAAAAACCCTGTGGGATAAAAACAGTCGAGGAAAAGAGTACATGACATACATATATATGGATTGCACTTGTTGCCTCATTAAAAACCTTGACTAAGAAAACCCAATGGGAAAAACTTAGCAAGGGAAAAAGAGTACAACAAAATTAGCCTTCAGGGCTCATAGACCTTCAGGGCCTAAACTATTGTGAAATATTTGCTCCCCCTGAAGATAATAATCTTCCAAGTCTACGCATTCCAATGTTATAAACATATTTTTCAAATGTTGACGTTGGAAGAGATTTTGTGAATAAATATGCAAGATTATCACTAGAGCGAATTTTCTGTATTGTGATTTCACCACTCTTTTGGAGCTCATGTGGGTAAAAGAATTTAGGCAATATATGCTTTGTAAGATTTCCTTTTACAAACCCACTATTCATTTGTGCAATACAAGCTGCATTGTCCTCATATAGGACAGTGGGAGAGTCTTTATTTATCGCAATACCACAAGACCCGCAAATATGTTGTATCATTGACCTCAACCATACACATTCTTTTGTGGTTTCATATAAAGCGATAATCTCTGAGTGGTTTGATGATGTTGTAACTAGAGTCTGTTTAACAGATCTCCAAGAAATGGCTGCACCACCACAGAGAAAAACATAACCAGTCTGAGATCTAGCATTGTGGGGATCAGATAAATAACCAGCATCCAAATAGCCTACCAAATTCATGTCTTGATTTCTTTGATAGAATAAACCAAGATCTTTTGTACCTTGAAGATAACGAAGTATGTGTTTGACACCATTCCAATGTCTCCGTGTAGGAGAAGCACTAAATCTTGCTAGCAAGTTAACCGCAAAAGCGATATCTGGTCTTGTACAGTTTGCGAGATAAAGTAGTGCTCCAATGGCACTCAAGTAAGGAACTTCCGGTCCTAAGATTTTTTCGTTTTCTTCTTTAGGTCGAAAGGGGTCCTTATCCACTTCAAGTGATCGGACAACCATTGGTGTGCTAAGTGGATGTGATTTATCCATGTAGAATTTTTCTAAAACCTTCTTCACATAAGTAGACTGGTGTATAAAAATTCCTTCAGGGAGATGCTCGATCTGCAGGCCGAGACAAAACTTAGTTTCACCTAAGTCTTTCATTTCAAACTCCGTCTTTAGACATGAGCTAGCTTCCTCAACCTCTTTGCGTGTTCCAATTATGTTTAAGTCATCAACATAAACAGAAATGATACAAAAACCATTTTGTGCCCTTTTGATAAACACGCAAGGGCATATATCATTATTTGTATATTCCTTCTTCAGGAGGAATTCACTTAGTCGGTTATACCACATCTTTCCCGATTGTTTTAAGCCGTACAACAACCTTTGTAATTTAACACTATACATGTTGCGATTTTCATTTTCCTTTAGTTGAGGAATTTTGAATCCATCAGGGATTTTCATATAAATATCAGTGTCTAATGACCCATACAAATATGCGGTCACGACGTCCATCAACTGCATTTCTAAGTTCATTATTGATGCCAGAGATATCAAGTAGCGGAACGTGATACCATCCAGAACGGGAGAATATGTTTGATCAAAATCAATTCCGGGTCTCTGCGAGAACCCTTGAGCTACTAATCTCGCTTTATATCTCACCACCTCATTATACTCATTTCTCTTTCGTACAAATACCCACTTATATCCTACAGGGATAATATTTTTGGGGGTAAGTACTACAGAGCCAAACACTTTTCTTTTATTCAGCGAGTTGAGCTCTGCCTCAATTACTTCTTTCCATTTCAACCAATCAGAGCGCTTCCGGCACTCAAATATAGTTTTTGGTTCTGGATCCAGATTATCATTTGAAATAGTAGAAGCAATTATTGCGGCAAATGTGTTGTCGACAACAATATCATTTCTGTTATAAGTTTCTCCCGTGTCAATATAATTCATAGCAACTTCAATATTGACATCAACCAGATCTTTGACATTTCCCATATTATTGTGATATGGGTGTTCCGCAATCCTAGTATTTTGATTAGTAGCTACATTTTCAGATGTACTAGGATTATCATCTTCAGGATGATCCTCTTCAGGAGGTTGATGGAGTGATATTTCTTTATTTGTTTTCATCTTTCGAGGATTTTTATCCTTAGCACCAACAGGTCTCCCACGCTTCTGGCGTTGGGGGTAATCAACTGATTTTGTTACTGACAGTGGAACTTCAATTCTTTGTGGTGCGTTCATAGCAGGAATATGAGATTTAGTCACTCCTTTATGATCGGTAAATGCATCTGGCAAATTTCTTGCTAAATATTGCAAGTTTATTATCTTTTGAACTTCTAGTTCTGATTCGTTAGTACGTGGATCTAAATAATGAAGATTCTTTTCATTCCATGTAATTTCTTGACATTCTTTTGAGATTGGGCTTTTGTCTCCCCCTAATGTCGGGAAATGATCTTCATCGAATATACAATCAGCGTACCGAGCTGTAAATTGATCCCCAGTCATGGGTTCAAGAAATTTGATAATAGACGGAGATTCATAACCCACGTATATGCCCAACTTTCGTTGAGCGCCCATTGAGGTACGCTTTGGTGGTGGTATTGGAGTATAGACTCCACAACCAAATATTCGCAGATGGGAAATGTTTGGTTCATTACCACGTACTAATTGTAAAGGGGAATAATCATGATATGCAGTTGGCCGGATTTGGAGCAAATTAGCAGCATGTAGGATTGCATGGCCCCAACAAGTAATAGGTAAGTTGGATTTTTGTAGCAATGGTTTAGTTATAAGTTTTAGACGTTTGATCAAAGATTCAGCTAGACCATTTTGAGTGTGGACATAAGGGACTGGGTGTTCCACTTTGATACCCAAAGAAATACAATAATCATCAAAAGATTTTGATGTAAATTCACCGGCATTGTCCATTCGGATAGACTTTATTGGGTAATCAGGAAATTGAGCTCTTAATTCAATGATTTTGGCAATAAATTTTGCAAATGCTTTATTGCGAGTAGACAATAAGCATACATAACTCCATCGAGTTGATGCATCAATTAAGACCATGAAGTATTGAAATGGTCCAGAAGCCGGGTGAATGGGTCCACATATATCTCCTTGAATTCTTTTAAGAAAGGTAGGAGATTCTAATCCAATTTTTGTACGAGAAGGTCGTACTATAAGTTTACCCTTGGCACATACTTCACAAACGAAATCGTTTGAAGAAGAGAGATCTTTTGTTTGTATATTATGCCCAGTAGCATTATTAATTATCCGGCGTATCATATTTTGCCCAGGATGACCCAATCGCTCATGCCATAGTCTTAAAGATTTTGGGTCTTTGAAATTTAGACTTAACGCAACATGATTATTGGGTTGAATGTAGGTATAGTATAACCCAGAGGAGAATGAGGAGAATTTTTCAATTACTTGTTTTCGACATCCTATAGTATGAGTTATGATTAAAAACTCATTATTGTTCTCAGTTTCGGTTTCAATGTGATAACCATTGAGTCGGATGTCTTTAAAACTAAGAAGGGTACGTTTTGATTGTGGATACAAAAGTGCATCATTTATGATTAATTCAGTACCCATAGGGAGAATCAAAGAAGCTCTTCCGGAGCCGACAATAAGGATATTGTCATTAGCAATAGTAGTCACGCTCCCCCTTTTTTCAGTAAGAGTTTGGAAATATTTTCGATTAGTAAGGATAGTATGTGTTGTTGCACTATCCACTAGGCACAAGGTACATGCATTCTCCATGGGTTGCAAGTTTGAGATTTATGATTCTATAAGTAAAGAAGGGAAATATGCATTAAGAGAATAATAGAGAGAGAAAAAAATAGTCGATAAAACAATCAAGTACGTGAAAAACAATACTAAAAAAAATTCTGAAAGTGCATCAAGAACAAACTAGAGTTCTACTCATATTGTGCATAATCCAAAAATATTAGAAAATTCATAGATTCTAAAATGACACTAAATCAAATCATTCTTGATCTCCAAAAGCTTCAAGTTCAAGTTGCATCAAGTCATCATTGTCGGCATTGAAAGTCGTGTTTGCTTCAGGCAAACTAACATGGTGTGATTCGCCTTGAACACTTTTTCCCTTTTTATCCTTTAGCATTCTTTGATATGCTTCAACGAGGTGCTTTGGAGTGCGACATACGCGGGACCAATGACCTTTGCACCCACATTTATGACAAGTTTGTGGCTCGTCTTTAGTTTGTTGAGATGGACCGGCCTTTTGAGAATGTGGTGCCTTTTGAATTTCTCTTCCATGATTTTGAAATCTTGGGACATTATTATGTCCACGGCCTCGACCCCCTCGATGTGACCAACCTCGTCCACCACGTTGGGACCAATTTGCATGTCCCCGACCTCTCCCTCGACCACCCTTATAGGTGGTAGCATGTGCTTCAGGCACTGCTTGTGAACCAACTGGCCTTGCATTGTGGTTTCTCATAAGTAGTTGATTATGCTTTTCTGCTACCAATAATGCAGAAATAAGCTCAGAATGCTTAGTATAATTTTTCGCCCTGTACTGCTGCTGGAGTACAAGGTTACTAGTATGAAAAGTGGATAATGTTTTTTCTATCAACTCATTCTCTGTAACTTCCTGCTTGCAAAGTTTTAGTTGAGACACAATGCGGTGCAAGGTAGAGTTATACTCAATTACGGACTTAAAGTCCTGAAAGCGCAAATTAAGCCAATCATATTGCGCTTGAGGGAGAATAATGACCTTTTGTTGATCAAAACGATCCTTCAGGGATCGCCACAAGGCTACAGGGTCTTTTTCAGTAAGGTACTCATTTTTCAAGTCCTTATTCAAGTGGTGACGAAGAAAAATAAGTGCTTTCGCCTTCTGGGCGGAGCTACTTGTAGAATCAGGATTAATAGTTTCACTCAGATCACATGAGGCAAGGTATATCTCAACATCTAAGGCCCATGTTAAGTAGTTGCCACCATCAAGGGCAAGCTCGGCGAACTCACGTTTGTTGATATCCGACATTTTCAAAAATTCTACAATAATATCGAGAAGATTTCAATATAACTAATATAATACTAATCTGATATAAAAGAAAAAATATATATAACAAATAAGGAAAAATCTCAAACATATTAAAGAAAAGTATCCTACTGAAATTTGCATGATTATACTTAATACTCATGAAATGGAAACAAAATCACACGTATCATATATGCGATACATAAAAAGAATCAAATCAACAATATATCCAATATATCATATAATAATAGACAACAATCGTACAACACATATCCATGAGCATATGTGTGATATACACATATACATTCAGTAGCATGAATTCTGTTGAATTCATTGATTATAAACAATAAAACAAAAACTAATATAAGACATGTATGTATATATACTCCCTATGCGTGTAGCAAAAATAAAAAATAAAATAATAAATAAATACTATAACAGATTTTATCAACAAATCGTCACGGAAATATTGAATTTCGAAAAGAAAAAAAAATCAAAAATATTTTGATGATTAAAAATATACACTCAAGACATCAAATATATATCCAATTATTTCTCATCTTGCAATTTAAAAAACAAACATTTACAGAGACGAAAATTGATGGTCATAAAAAAAAAAGGAATAACAAATAAATTGGCAACAAAATACCATCAATTATTGAAGATAGTCGGCGAAAACTAATTCTACATTATTTTATTATTATTATTATTTTTCAGCGGCAGTAAGCCAATGAAAATTAGATCTGACCAAAAGAAATAGAACTTTGATACATCCATCATAAATAAATCACAAAAAAAAATACATATACAAAGTTACACATGCTGATTCAAGTAGTAAAAACATTATAGATATAACAAATACAACCAAAAGATTTCAAAATTCGAATGTGTAAATGTAAACCAACTAAAAAATTAAACTAAAAGGATTCCATAACCCAAACAATCACCAAAGAATTCACATAAAATATTCAACTAGAGAAAAACGAATGGTACATGCTTAAAGCTTTCAAAAAAAATCCAAATTCCGAAAAATACCTTGCGGGAAAAATCTTCCTAGGGCAAATCTCCAAATCACACTTCAAGATCTACTCAATTGGTTAGAGCGTGCTGATAACGTGTTGTAAAATATCAAATACGAGAAGAAAAGAAGAGAAACGGTAGTCCATGAGGGGAGAGGCGGTAATTCATTATTCATCCAAACAATAGTTACAATAGATATATATATAAGTATAAGGGGTAAAAAACCCTAATTCTATTACAAGTAATGTCCATAAATAAATAAGGAAATAATATTTATAACAAATTTAACTTGATATTAGAGATTAGTTCCTATGTAAAAGAGAGAATTAGTTCCTAGTTCTAATCAAATCAGGATTTGAGCTCCTATATGATATCCAATCCTCTCTCTACATATATATATATATATATAGAACCCTAATCACAAGCAGACGCCCCAAAAAAAAGAAAAAGACAAAGAAAAAAAGAATGGGTCACGTTGAATTGTCGGCGAAGAATTGTACGAGTGTCGACGATGTAGAAGCTTTGATGGGGGAGGAAGATGCTTCCATGGGGGAAAATTCTACGAGGGGCAAGATACATATTTGTCGCAGATTGGTTATCACGTTTAAGATCTTATTTACTATCTCTATATTCGCAGCAGAATTCTACGTATTCTACGTTATAACGGGATTGGGACCCAGCGACTCGACCGTATACATACAAGACGTATACATCCCAGCCCTAGATACTAATACTAATACTAATACAACAGCAACCGGTATCAACGGAACGACGCCGTTCAACGCCTCCATCTTCGTCGTCCTCAAATTCCAGAGAACGCCGGCCCGGTCGTTTAACGTGTTTACCGAGGGTTACGCAGAGTCAGGGTTGGTTGTGTTTTACAGCCACAGTTTAACCCCGGTGGCGAACTACAGGTTTCCGGCTTTCCACATGGGCCGGAACATGATGGTCCACGAGATGGCGGCGGCGATGGAAGCGCCGGAGCTGCCGTGGGAGGAGGCGCTGCGGGCTGTTTCCGGTGGGTCGACTGTGGAGCTGGTGGTGGAGTTTGGGGGTCCACATACCGTGCCGAGCGATTATGCGTTGGCGGCCCATGTGGCGGTGGACGCCTCCGGTCACATGGTTTCTAAGGTCCCTGTCGAACTAAGTTGAGGCCAGTTTATTATTACTATTATTATTGTTATGTTTTTATATAAGTCTTTAATTAGTTTTATGCATTAGGTAAGTAAGTAATTAAGTAGCTTGAGCTTTGAAATATGTGGAACAACTCTAGAGTAACATCCTTTAATTTTATCTTGATCATGCTTATATAAAAACGGTTTCTATTGGGATGTTTTCTATGTTAAATGAAAACAATTAATTAAGTATTGGGGCTTGATATAGTATATATCAAGAACAAGAGGGAAACTCAAGAAATCACTCCAATCCCAAATTTTTACATGATATAAGAGTGTGTTACTATACAATGAGGAATATAAAGCCTATTTATCTTCCCAAACCATGGCTCTTCATCACATCTTGAGTTTTATAGCTTCATTTCTTCTCTCAAAGTTGTAAACATACAAGTGTTTGTAGTTTGGTTCTGTACATTATGCCATGCTTTCACACTTTAATGGAGTATAATTCTTTTATCCGATAAAAAAAAGAAAAAAAAGATAATATTATACCACGCCTTGGAAACAAATCTTGATGCTAGTACGATTCAAGTGGAAGCCGATCGAAGAATGATGTGGAAAATACAATCTTCAGGTACATTAATGAGTCTATCTTGTGCTCCTTCTCATTCTTCTTTTTCTTCTTTAATTTTCGTCGAGCTCCTGTTTCAATTTCATTGTTTCTTCAACAACCATTTCAGCAAGCTTGGGGTTTCCCAGGAGAAACTTATAAGATGTTTTCAAGGTTAGAAATTAACTTGTAGAAATAAGCTTAGCCTACATTCTCTCTATGAAGATCCTTTAGCTGATCTGACGTAAGGCCATTGATGAAGCATGGTGAACTCTCAATATATAGACTAAATCACCAAATATAGGCATATGTTGAAATTGAGTAGCATCAACAATTGTAATTTTTTTTTAACAATTTTATAACAAATACTCTTTCTAAAGGTAGCTCAATAAATGATCAGAGTGCAAGTGATGTCTACTATATCCAGAGTGGTCATTTGGAAGGGGTCATGAATCGTGAGATGACAAATATGTTCATAAATCTTGAGACGGAGGAAATATATATATCTATATATATATATATATATATATATATATATATATATTAATTATCGAGATCTTTAATTTAACATGAAAACGTAAAAAACAAGAGAACAAACGAATAGCTAATTATTTTACAATTCAAATTATATTAAAATAAAAATATAATTGAATATGAATAGTTTAAGTGAATGAACATTTTTATTTTAGGAATTGAAACTTAGGGGTGAGCATTCGGTTATTTGGTTTGGTTTTGCCTTAAAATATAACCAAATCAAATAAATAAAAATTTTAAAATTACATCCAAACCAAACCAAAATTATTTCGGTTTGTCCAAATTTTTTGCCATTTCTTTTGAATACTAAATATGATATTATTCCAGTACCAATAATTCATAAAATTAAAACATTACAAATATAAGATTATGAATTAAACAATAACCAACAAATAAGGCTGCGTTTGGTAATCATCTCAAAATGAGGAAAGATGATTCATCTCAAGATGACTCATATGAATAGTGTCAAGATGAATCATTCATCTCTCCATTTGGTAGTAAAAAATTCAGACTCGGATGATATCATATTGTGTTTGGTACAAATTGTAAAACTCTAGATTAAAATTTAGATTGACCAAATTACCCTTATTAAATACCCCTACCGATTCCACTTTTTATCGTTGGGAATAAATAGCACCCTTTATTATTTATTATTATTATTATTATTATTATTATTATTATTATTATTATTATTATTGTTGAGTTATTATTTTTTATTATTCTTGATATTATTATAATTATTACTATTATTGTTATTTATTATTATTATTATTATTCTTGTTATTATAATAATAATAATTATTATTATTATTTTATTATTATTATTATTGAGTTATTATTATTATTATTATTGTTATTATTATAATTATTACTATTATTGTTATTATTTATTATTATTATTATAATTAATACTATTATTGTTATTATTTATTATTTATTATTATTATTATTTTATATTACATTATTATTATTATTATTATTAATACTATTATTGTTATTATTTATTATCATTATTATTATTATTATTATTATTATTATTATTTAAAATCGTATAAATACATAATGGTAAAATGGTAAAAAAGAGAAAGTGTTGTGTTACTATTCGAATGAGTTGAAGTCATCCGACCAAAAACGTCGGATGAGTTAACAAGCGAAAACAGTAAAATAGCAGCGGGCTTGGGCTTCATCTCGGGCCCTCCAGTTTATTTCATTTCGGTACCAAACACTTAGATGAACCAAGATGATTCATCTCATCTTGGTTCATCCTATCCACCAAACACACCCTAAATATTATATCAAACAAACTAACAAACTAACAAGAAATTAAATGTCACTTTTGGAGTTGGTGCACGGTTAGAGGAGAGGCGGACATTAATTGCAATTTTGAAGTTTGGACGAATCACAGATTGTGTGATTTGTGGGCTAGAGATATCTCCTTGTAATCTGGTACAACTTGTACCTCTTTTCTTTCCTACTTCTTAATAAAATTTCTCCGATAAAAAAAAACAAAAAAAACTAACAATAAGTAAATTCTACATTAAGCAAAACAATTGACATGTACATACGTTGCAATCGTTGTAAAAAAATTAAAAAATAACCAAATCATCCAAAAACAATATAAGCAGAATAGCAGATTAAGAGTGAATAGAAAATATAGAACATATACAATTAAAATTTTAGTTCTATATATTATAATTTGGTTTTTCCGGTTTTGATTGGTTTTAAGAAAATAAAACGGAACCAAACCGAAAAACCAAAAAGTTAATTAATTTCAAACTGAATTAACCAAATTCACCAAACTAACCGAACCAAATTAAATATTTCGGTTTGATTCGGTTTGGTTTTCGGTTTTTGGATTAATAAAGAGATTATTACGGGAGTATATACATGGGATGAAAAATCATTAATGGGGTTTGACCGGCTTTTATAATTATTCTTTAGGATTCCATTTGCTCTTAATGGCCTACTAATCTAGTACTACCACTTTACTATGTCTATATGTTGGGCTCAACCTAGTTCCTATCCTAGCTTTTGTATAGTTAATAATCAATATATAATATATTTTCTTCATTAAATATATTATACTCTGTATATTTAACTTATAAATATCCTCTTAACGTATAAATATTTTCGAGCTACACTAACTTTCTTAACGTATAAACATTTTCTTCATCAATGTTTTTATTAATACGTATAAACAGATTATGACTACTCGATAAATATTACATTAGCATTAAACTATTCTTTTAATAAGATTTAATCCGACTTCGTAACACATTGTCTCTAACAAATTATCATAATATTATGATCATCTCAAAAAATACATATTGTGTTATGCTCTTATATAATGTTTTTATTTATGAAATATCCGTCGAATTTCAACGGATACATTGATACGATTTGGGGGATAAGGGATTGCTTCGAGCGAGTCCAAACTACACAGAAAAAAGAAGAGATTAACACGAAGAAGATAAAAAAAACAAAATGATTCATTCATGCTCTGCTTTTTGATTACAATACTCTGCTATTTAACTCTCTCTCACTCTACTGACATTTTCTAACAACATTTTCCAAGAGCTAGAAGGGACCACAAAATCCTTTATCTTATCTAGTAGTTTCTTCTTTCAAATGGGTCAATGCTTTGTAAACTCCAACTTGGGCTCTTCAAAAAAAATCTTTTGGGCCACTGCTTGATTACCCAATTCCACAGGCCCAAGATTGGCCATCGTATTATACATAGTTACGGGTGAACACTATTATCAGAAAACCGAAAATCGAACCAAAATTGAACCGAAATTAAATTTTGATTCAGGTTATTCGGGTTTTTTAAGAATTTTGGTTTTTTCTTAGTGAAAATTCGGGTTTCGGGTTTTTTTTACCACCCGAAAAACCAAAAATCCAAATATTATTTATTTTAATAATTATTAATATTTTATATATCATATATTATTATTATTATTATTTATATATTTTAACAATTTATCGTTGGTGATTGTAATATTTTGTTTGTACTATTTGATATGAAATTACTTAATATTTGATATTATGATTTTATTGTAGTAATAAAAATATTATTAGTATTGATTTTGGATGAAAATTAGGTGTGTTGATTAAAGTTGAAATAAATAAAGCAAAAATTATATAATTTTTAGTATTTTTAAAATAATTCAGGAAAAAACCAAAAAATCAAAATTAATTCAGATTTTTCGGGTTCGGGTGTTTTTTGCAAAAATTAATTTTTTTTTTTCAATTTTTCCAATTTTACAAAAAAACCAACCCGAAACCCGAATGCTCACCCCTGTACATAGACATAGTAAAGTGAGAGAGAGAGAAAGAATCTAAAGAAATCCCACAATTTAAGGAGTTTATAATTAAGTTTACTTTATTGCCCTTCCATATACCAAACGGGTTGACTTATGAGACCATTGAAGATTAAATCTTTTCCATCAATTAATTTAATTTAATATTAGAAATTAGTTCCTAATTCTCACAAAATTGGGTTAGGATATGTACATTTATACATGTGCAACCCTAATCATAAGCAGACGCCAAAAAAATAAAAAAAATGTGTCACGTTAAATTGTCGCCGAAGAATTGTAGGAGTGACTATGAAGCTTTGATGGGGGAGGAAGATGGTTCCATGGGGAAAAATTCTATTAGGGGCAAGATGGGTATTGGCTGCAAATTGGTTATGGCGTTTAAGATCTTATTTTATATTTCTATATTCGCAGGAGAATTGTACGTGTTAACGGGATTGGGACCGAGCGACTCAACCATATACATACAAGACGTATACATCCCAGCCCTAGCCCTAGATACTAATACTAATACAACAACCGGTATCAACGGATCGACGCCGTTCAACGCCTCCTTCTTCGTCGACCTCAAATTCCAGAGAACGGCGGCCCGGTCGTTTAACGTGTTTACCAAGGATTACCGGAGTCCGGGTTGGTTGTGTTTTACAGCCACAGTTTAACCCCGGCGGCGAACTACAGGTTTCGGGCTTTCCATATGGGCCGGAACATGATGGTCCACGAGATGGCGGCGGCGATGGAAGCGCCGGAGCTGCCCTGGGAGGAGGCGCGGCGGGCGGTTTCCGGTGGGTCAACTGTGGAGCTGGTGGTGGAGTTTGGGGGCGTACGTCTCATGCAGAGACGTGAGAGTGATTATTTTTTGTCGGCCCATGTGGCGGTGGACGGATCAGGTCACATGGTTTCTAAGGGCCCTGTCAAACTAAAACGTAGCCGAGGTCGTCGAAATGGTTTAATTTCTTGTATATATGTGAGGTATAAAATAAAAAAATAAGGCTATTTCGGCGGAACAAAGAGAGTATTATTATTATTGTCGTTATGTTTTTATACAAGTCTTTAGTTTTATGCATTAGGTAAGTAAGTAATTAGGTAGGTTGAGCCTTGAACTATGTGGAACAACTCTAGTTTCTTCTCTTCGGATATATATATATGTTTTCTATGTTAAATGCTCGTTTTTGCGTCAATGTCTTCTTGTTGTGTGTGTGTGTGTTGGTTAGAGCTTCAATTCTAGAGTATTGTGGCTTGATATATACTTATCAAGAAACAAGAGGGAAACTCAAGAAATCACTCCAATCCCAAATTCACCTTAAAAAGGGATTTATTTTTGTTTTTACAGTTGATATATATATATATATATATATATATTCCCCTACATGGTGATTAGACTTTGATCACCACATGATACAAGAGTGTTGCAATGAGGAATATATATAAAGCCTATTTATCTTCCCAAACCATGGCTCATCATCACATCTCATCTCTTCTCTCTCAAAGTTGTAAACATACAAGTGATTCGAGCACCATTTCCTCCCCGTTTCTCCGATTGCAAATCGGGATACAGTGAGCGAAACCTACATCCACGTTGATGCTATACCCCCATCTTAACCTTCCCTCGATCCACCACCATCATTCAAAATCCATACTTGCAACATATCCACCTCCGCACGAGTGACAAATCCAAGATTCCCTCCTATCTCAACTAGCCTACCGCCCCTTTTTCCTTGGAGATCGACAAATTTTTCATCAAACATGTCCACGGAGGCCCTCGGTTCGATGATATAGCCAGTACAAAGTGGCTCCTTCTCATTCTGCTTTCTCTTCTTTTCCTCGAGCTCCGTTTTCAATTTCATTCTTTCTTCCAACCATTTCAGCAAGCTTGGGGTCTCCCCTGTCACTGATTTCTTCGTCATGTTACTGTATTTGAGGGAAGAGTCAGAGACAAGATTTCTACATAAGCACAACAATCTACCAATCTAAGACGAAGGAGAAACACGATCTTATATAGTACAGTAACTTATACTCCCCCTGTCCTCCATTTACTGACACTCTTACTATATTGAGACGTCCTCCATTTACTGAATATTTTCATTTTGGGTCGTAGACCCCATTCACTTTAATATTTTAACACTTTATCACTATATTTTTTTAACACTTTAATACTATTAAAAAAATTAGATGGACCCACAATTATTTCACTTTAACACTTTAACACATTAATTTATTACTATATTATCAAAATGCAAAAAAAAACCTGTGCCTATAATTTTGGTTCACTAAATGGAGGACAGAGGGAGTATGATATTTTCAACTTTCAAGCTTAGAAACTTGTAGAAATAAGCTTAGCCTGCATTCTCTATGAAGATCCTTTAGCTAATCTGTAACGCCATTGATGAACCACGGTGAACTCTCAATACATAAACTAAATCACCAAACATAGGCATATGTTGAAATTGAGTAGCATCAAAAAGTGTAATTTTTTTAACAATTTTATAACAAATTAATACTCTTTCTACTATATCCAGAGTGGTCCTCTGTTCTGGTAATTTGTTCAAATCGTTTCACATGGCAAACAATAAATACAAGAAAATTTTGAACAACGATCAAACAAGCATGAACTCTTCATCCCATACAATTATTGCTATAACCTAAATTTTACTTCCCTCCTCGATTCCTACAAGAATTGTGCAAAAAATAAAAAATAAAAAATAAAAAAAAAATTGAAGAGAAATCAGGAAAATATAAGTAAATAAAGGGCAACCGAACTTCCAATCAAGCATGATATCACCTATTTAATTTAATTTAATATTAGAGATTAGTTCTCACCAAATCCGATTCGGATTCGGATTCTTATATGAAATCCAAATCTCTCTCTATATATATACATATACATGTAAATATAAAACCATAATCAATAATCATAAGCAGACGCCTAAAAAACATGGGCTACGTTGAATTGTCGGCGAAGAATTGTAGGAGTGACGACGATGAAGAAGCTTTGATGGGGGAGGAAGATGGTTCCATGTCTACGAGGGGCAAGGAGGAAGCTATCGATTGCAGTCTTTGGTGTTTGGTTTTCACGCTTTTCTACTTCTTTTCTATCATCTTTTTTATGATCGCACTAGTATGGTTAGTATTAGTGGGAATGGGACCGAGCGAGCACTCGAGCATATATATACAAGACGTATACATCCCAGCTCTAGATACTAATACTAATACTAATACTAATACAACAACCAGTATCAACAAAACGACGCCGTTCAATGCCTCTATCTTCGTCGACCTCAAATTCCAGAGAACGCCGGCCGTGTTTAACGTGTATAGTGACTTAGTGAGGATCACGGGGAGGTAGGGTTGGTTGTGTTTTACAGCCACAGTTTAACTCCGGCGGCGAACTACAGGGTTCCGGCTTTCCGCATGGGCCGGCAAGAGATGGTCCACGAGATGGCGGCGGCGATGGAAGCACCGGAGCTGCCGTGGGAGGAGGCGCGGCGGGCGGTTTCCGGTGGGTCGACGGTGGAGCTGGTGGTGGAGTTTGGGGAGGTACACAGCATACTGAGCGGTGATCCTGCGTGGGCGGCCCATGTGGCGGTGGACGCCTCCGGTCACATGGTTTCTAAGGGCCCTATCAAACTAAGTTGAGGCCACTTTATTAAGTACTATTAGTATTGTTATTATTTGATATCTTTTCGGAATGAATACAACCGTGCTTGGTGATTGGAGCAGTACTTAATTTTAGGAAGACGAAATTTGAAAACCATTAGTTCAGATTTATGCATATTAGTTTTTTTTTATCAATTGAATATAATGAAGGAGATGCACTCGCTTAAAAGTTAAAAACAAAACATGCATGGAGAATGTGATGTTCGCAATCATAATTTTGTTTCATGGGTAAAATAGGACATCAATTATTATTTTTACTATTTTTCTTTTAATTAAGGGGCTATGATGATGGGTAAAAAGGGGCTGTAATAATCAATATATAATATATTCGCTCAATTCGAGCTATATGCTATAATTTTTTTATATATATAGCTCCAGTATGCTTTCTTAATGTATAAATATTTCCTTTATTAATTTTTTTTTATTAATACGTATAAACAGAGAATAATTATTCAATAATTTTACACCGTATTAAATTAGTATTTTTCTAATAAAATTCAAATTTTATTACACATTTTTTCTAATAAATTATCATGATGTTATCATCTCAAAAAATACATACTTATCATGTTTATATTATTTAATACTTTTATTTACAAAATATATTATAAAACGATGCAAACTAGTATATATAAAACACATAGAAGAATAATAGTGAAGGGAGAGAATAAATACCGGTAACTTAAGAAGTAAGAAGAGAGAAAAATAAATCAATAGATATCCCACAATTTAAGGAGGTTATAATCAAGTTTATTTTGCCCTTCCAAATACCAAAGAGACCATCGAAGATTAAATCTCATCCATCAACCTATTTAATTTAACGGTGGAGATTGGTTTCCAAATCAAATCTCATCCATCAAATCTCATCAATCTATCTAATTTAGGGTTCGGGTTCTCTATATATATAGACATGTAAACGTAGAACCCTAATCATAAGCAGACACCAAAAACAAAAAAAATAAATATGGGTCACGTTGAATTGTCGGCGAAGAATTGTACGAGTGTCGATGGAGCTTCGAAGGGAGGTGGTTCCATGGGGAAAAATTCTACGAGGGGCAAGGAAGATGATAGCATGTTTGTGACGGTTATGTTCGCCTTTTATATTGGAGCAATAGTGTTAGTAATATGTATAGTAATATGTATGGGACCCAGCAGCTCGAGCATATACATACAAGACGTATACGTCCCAACCCTAGCCCTAGATACTAATACAACAATAACCAGTGCCAGTAATGGAACGACGCCGTTCAACGCCTCCATCTTTCTCGACCTCGAATTCCAGAGGACGGCGGCCGTGTTTAACGTGTTTAGCGAGCATCACGCGGAGTATGAGTTGGTTGTGTTTTACCACCACGGCGCCCCAGCAGCGGGTTACAGGGTTCCGGCCTTCCGCATGCGCCGGCACACGACGGTCCAGAGGATTGCGGCGGCGATGGAAGCACCGGAGCTGCCGTGGAAGGAGGCGCTGCGGGCGGTTTCCGGTGGGTTGTCGGTGGACCTGGTCGTGGAGATTGGGAAGGTAGGTAGCATACAGAGCGGCGATCATGTGTTGACGGCCCATGTGGCGGTGGACGCCTCCGGTCACATGGTTTCTGAGGGTCCTATCGAACTAGGCTCCGCCCAATATATAAAGAGATAACTGACTGTCAATTGTTAATTGTCTCTTTATAATTGTCTCTTTATAAATGAGACGGAGGGATTATTATGTTTTTATTATTATTTATAAAAGTCTTTAGTTGTGCTAATAGATTTGATTTTTTTTTTTTTTTTTTTTTTTGCAAAGATGGTGTAATAAAGTGCAAGGATATTTTCTATAAATGTGCCCAAAAGAAAAGTAATGGGGCTTGATATGTACTCCCACCGTCTCATTCTATGTGTCCCGCTTCTATTATTTTTACACTCACATATATATATATTCAAGAAGCGGATCAGGTAAAACGGGACGGAGGGCGTATATATCAAGAACAAGAGGGAAACTCAAGAAATCACTCCAATCCCAGATTCACCTTAAAAGGAGAATTTTTTTTACAGTTGGTGATATATATTTCCTTACATGGTGATTAGACTTTGATCACCACATGATACAAGAGTGTTGCAATGAGGAAGATAAAGCATATTTATCTTCCCAAACTATGGCTCATCATCTCATCCTGAGTTTACCAACTTCATCTCTTCTCTCTCAAAGTTGTAAACATACAAGTGATTACCTACACATTCGAGCACCATTTCCTCCTCGTTTCTTCGATTGCAAATCGGTATACAGTGGGCGAAACCAACATCCAACTTTCCCTCGATCAACCATCATCAATACTACCTAATGCTCAAGATGTTTCAAGCTTAGAAACTTGTAGAAATAAGCTTAGCCTAAATCCTCTATGAAGATCCTTTAGCTGATCTGTAAGGCCATTGATGGTGAACTCTCAATACATAGTCAAAATCACCAAACATAGGCATATGTTGAAATTGAGTGGCATATCAAAAACTGTAATTTTTTAATTATCGAGAACTTTAATTTAACATACGAACAAATAATAATCATACAATTTAAATTATATTAAAATAAATACATAATTAAACATAAACAAGTTAAGTGAATAAACATTTTTATTTTAAGAATTGAGACTAACCATGCCCCAAAATAAAAAGAGAGATTATTACGGAGTATATACATGGGATGAAAAATCAATAATGGGGCCGGCTTTTATAGTTATTCTTTAGGACTCCATTTGCTCTTAATTGCCTACTAATATAGTACTACCACTTTACTAATATATGTTGGGCTCAACCTAGTTCCAATCCTATGTTTTTTATAGTATATAATATATTCGCTCAATTCGACCAATATGCTAACTTTTTTTTTATAACATATAAATATTTCCTTTATTAATTCGAGCTACAGTTTGCTAACTTTCTTCAATGTATAAATATTTCCTTTATCAATTTTTATATTAATACTTATAAATAGAGTATAATTACTCAATAAATATTACACCACATTAAATTAATATTTTTCTAATAAAATTTAATTCAATTTTGTTACACATTTTCCCTAACAAATTATTATAATACTATTATCTCGGAAAATACACAGGATTCATAAATATCAACTTCTTCCTCTTTCCACCAGATGCTAGAATCAAGCCATCATAGCTTGCTCGAACGCTAGCTAAATCGCCTACACTTGATTCCACGAAATCGCTACCCCAACTATCCAAACTCAAGAAATGGAAGTAGGATTTAGGCAGCTTGCCTTTAGACACTCGAGGCAGAAAGCATAACTGTTGAGATATCAAAACTGTTTCGGATTTACGAGCGTGATTTGTAACAAAACAGGGCTATTAATTAAACAAACCATTGCTTGCACACAAACTGCATCCTAAAAGGGAATCAGCAGGAGTAACATGAAGATTTGGTAGAGCAATCTGATCCGATCCTCAACCTCAACCTCGATATCCGAATCTTGAGACGCCATTTCCTGCTTCGAGGCAGAGCTTTTTTGAAGAAATTCAGCTAGAAGGCGGCTCTGCTTTCTTGATAAGGCTTCCCTCCATGTTGGTGATCTTCTGAGGCGCCGCCTAGGGAGCAGCCGGTGCACCATATCGTCGGCATCGGCATCGGCACGGGCACAGGCCTCCATTGTTGAAGACAAATTTTAAGTGTGTAATAAAATCTTTAAAACAATAAACATTAATGTAAATAGCGATGCTAACATTGTTTTTTAGGGTTTGGACAAAAAAACAGAAAGGATATTCCTTCATATTCGGTCTATCCTATGAAATCGATAAAATTAACACATTAATGAAGATGAATATTAATATTTTTCAATCGATAAACTGAAGCAACACGAAATTGAAGCGGAGCTTATGGAAGCAATTTTGTTTCTGCGAATTTAATGTCAAATGAGATAAAAGATAGATAAAATCGACGAAAACGAACAACTAATCATGCAATAATCGGCATATAATCATGAGAAATTCCATTCGATCGTAATATACCTGAGAAACTCTTGGTAACTCGTGCGTCTGGAGCTGCAAATTCATGAAAAAGAGATGAAACTAAGAGGGGTGTATTCAACTTGGATTATGTCAGATTTTTTTAGATTTTAAAAAGTCTATAGATTTAAAAAATCAATAATAGACTTCATACAGAGTTTGGATGACTTTTTAATTTGATTTATAGACGGGATTACGGGATGTACTTCTTTATTATTTTCAATTTTTAAATTTAACATACCGCCTTCAACGCCATCGCCTTCTTCTACGGTGCTAGCAGCACGGCGTCGCCACCTCCTCTGCCCCCGTATTTCCCAACGATATTCTACTCCTACCCCGCCACCATGGAAGAACCAAGCCACGCCGCAGCTTCTATCCTCCTCTTCTCTCCGACCCCAGTTCTGACCTCATCTTCACCCCCGGAGCACCACCCCGTTCGGCTTTGCCTTCTGCTGCCGATCTTCTGGCAGCACCCTCTTCGACATGGCCCCTATATTCAACCAGCCCTCGACCTACCTCATCTTCAAGGACCAATATCTCTAGCTCTTGTCATCGCTGCCTCTATAAAAATCCAATCTTTACGGCATTGGGGAGCAGACGAAAGTAACTCAATCAAAGTAATCATGATATTATAAATATAACTAGGAACAAAACTGTTAGTGTTACCGAGCACCACAACCGATCCACAATAGTATGATATTGTCCGCTTTGGGCCTAGCCCCACAGTTTTGTTTTTGGGTTCCTTCCCAAAAGGCCTCATACTAGTGTGATAGTTGCTCCCCTTATATCCAAGGTATATCTACCTTATATTTTTAATGCGGGACATGTTGTTTGTACCCAATCATCCCCTCAAACACAAGAACCGCATCACTGTCCTCCCCTCAAACACAAGGACCGCATCACTGTCCTTCCCTTCAACGATAATCACTTGAATTATCCAGGGTGTATCCCGGCACAAGCAATCCACAAATCTCGATAATCACTTGAATTACCCGGTGAATCCCGGCACAAACAATCCACAAATCTCCCGAATCGTTAAGGCTACACCGAGGGGCATCCCAACATCCTGTCATGGGTTGACATTCCCACATACGGCGCCAATTGTTAGTGTTACCGAGCACCACCACCGATCCACAATAGTATGATATTGTCCGCTTTGGGCCCAGCCCCACGGTTTTGTTCTTGGACTCCTCCCCAAAAGGTCTCATACCAGTGTGATGGTTGCTCCCCTTATATCCAAGGTCTATCTGTCTTATATTTTCAATGCGGGACATGTAGTTTGTACCCAACAAAAATCATAGAAATAACAATGAACAGTAAACCACAATGCAAAAAGAGAATATGGCGTGTCAGACCTCCAAAGATAACCAATTTACAAGCAAGCACGTCGGCGCACGATTATATACGTAACTTGTGAAGAGGAGATTAGACATATACCAAGCGTCGAACGCGGAAGAAATTGAAATCACAATCGTGAAAACTACAACGACGAGTATGATAATCGAGATCTTAGATCTATGTGGATTCACCCTTATACCGATCATCGTCGGCGGCGACAATGGCGGAGTCATAGTCGGAGGCCACAACAGTCATAGTGGAGGCAGAGGGGGATGGGGTGGCGCGGCTGCCGATGGAGCTCGAGTGGCGGAGCTCCGCCATCGCTCTCTTCCGTTGGTCATCGGAGAGCTTCTCGCGCAGACTGCCGCCAAAGTTGCTGAAAATTTTGAGAATATCATCAGTCATGGGATCCGT
Source organism: Mentha longifolia (assembly GCA_001642375.2). Lineage (NCBI taxonomy): Eukaryota > Viridiplantae > Streptophyta > Magnoliopsida > Lamiales > Lamiaceae > Mentha > Mentha longifolia. The sequence goes on from CM038114.1 coordinate 7,452,509, forward strand.
GGGAACGGGTCGATGAATTCGAGGGGGGACGAGAGTGATTTTTTTGTTGATGTTTTGCCGAGGGACTAATGAGGGTAAAGGGCTGCGACGGCGAGACGGCTGCTAGCAGAAGAAGGGACACAAGAAGAATAGAGAAAAAGGACGGTGATGAGAGTGAGGGAAAAAGATGTGATGAGGTGGAGAAAGTCATAAAGAGAATTACTATTATTATTTTCTTTAAAAAAATAAAATTTAGGGGTGTATTCATTTTAGATTTTAAAAGATTTTTTTGTATTTTTAAAGTGTATAGGTATTCAATTCAGATTTTGCAAAGTCCTTAAAAATCTGAAGGTATTCAATTATGACTTTTAAATTTTCATATAAATCTGATGGTATTGTTAATCTCTAGGATTTTGAAAGATTTTAATATATCAAGGATTTTAAGGGATTTCTATTGCATAATACAAAGAAAAAATCCATACACAAATCTTGCCTCCTCACTACAGATTTTCAAAATCCTCAAGGCGCCATTTTCTTATTCCTTCGGCTTTTTATTTTATAGCCATTGTTTGTTTCTTTTTTTGTGTTTGCTAACTTTCTGAATCTGTATCAGTTTGCAAATTATGTTACTAATTTTGGATTTATTCTGGAAATTTCGGTTCTCGATGAGATAAAAATCTAGGAGAGTAGCTATATTACTGTTGTTATGTCGTTTCGATCCGCAGAGTTATAAACTTGTGTAATGAGATTTATGTTGGAATTTGAATGGAAGCTTTCTAGGGTATTTATTTATTGATTTGGAAGGGAAAGGAAATACCTCAGTCAACAAAGGAAGAAACTACAACTAGAAAGTCAAGAGCGAAGGCGATTTTGGTGGTGCTGGTGCAGGAATTGGGGAGAGGGAGGCGCGGGTGATAGAAAGAAAAGAAGTGAGAAAGTGACAGAGGGGTGGGGCGTTTGGTGGGTTTGGATTTTTTTTTATTTTATTATTTGTTTGATTTTTCATATTTGTGTGATAAAAATATCATGATTTATTTTGTAAATCTATAGACTTTTAAAGTTTATCAAAATATAGATAAATCAATCTAATAAAATCTTTTAAATTCTACATAGAATTAAAAGAATCCATAGAATTAATAGAATCCATGGATTATAAAAAGTTTACCAAAATCTTTTAAATTCAGATTGAATACACCCCCTTACAGAATACATAGAAATCTCTTGTTGTTTGAAAAGATTTTGGAGTGCTAAATCTCTTCACAGTTTTGGAAGAGAATCAAATAAAATCCATAGAGAATTAAATTTCATAGACTTTTCAATACCTAAATATTTTTTAAGACTTTTTTAAAATTTGTATTGAATACTTCAAGATTTTTAAAGACTCTTAAAAATCTGAATTGAATACCTCCCGACTTTGAAAGTCCAAAAAACTCCTACAAACTCCACAATCAATACACCCCTAAATTAAAGAATTGTTAGGTGAATTACTGTTTAAAAGCCCGCCCATTACCTTTTGGCAAAGACGTTATTTTAATTTCATAGTATTAATTTCACACTTTCTTTTTTTTTGGATTTAAGTGGCTTTTCCGCGCACGGCTTTTTCGGTCCTTTTATTTAGGAAATGTCACACTTACTACTAAACTCCCTTGTCATTTAGAATGACTTAGTGGTAAAGTAGTCCGTTGTGACTTAAATGGTCACATATTCAAATTTTACTAACGTCTCTATAAGTTTGAAATAATTTACCTTCTCTGTGTGATTTGCAAGTTAATGCATAGGGGCGGAAAGGATGCAGTTCCATGATACTCCCTCTGTCCCACTTTAATAGTTCTCTTTCATTATTTTATACTACTACTTCACATATATTCAATTTAGGGGACTACTGAAGAGGAACGGAGAGAGTATTTAAAAAAAAAATCATTTTTTTGTATGCCAATATTTAGATCTAGTTTTAGTACAAATTTATTCAAGCCCAATATATTGTTATATTCGCAGATCTTGCCCTACAAGGCTACAAGTTACAACTAATATGGCCTTACTAACATCATACGTAAATTATAACTCTTTCCCGCAAATAAAAAGAAGTCATGTATCCATTTTCTTTAGAATAAAAAAGAACATGTATAACTTGGGCCTAATTTACTTAAATCCGGAATTTTCTGTATGTTGGGCCAAGCTATTATACAATAGTAATAAAAGAAAATAGTACTGCTATCATTTTTATAAAAAATACTAAAAAAATATCCTTTTCATTTTCGAATATGGAATGTAGCATTAAAATTTGTGTTTTTTTACTTTCACTCAAATCAAATGTAACCCTTTTGAATTTACGAGACATGTTTAAAAAGAAGAATTAATTTTGATTTGGGGGCAGAGATGATACTTTTATAGTGGAATAAGAATTGGATTTTGTCGTGACACATAAAAGATAGAGTTATATGCTTAGCCAAGGGCACATGCTCAAATCAAATTGATGCTTAACAAAAATATAAAATAATGCATGTGACATTTTGTTTTGTTACTTTGCAGTAAAACATTTCAGTATTAATAATACCAACATGTTGATGCACTAGAAATTTAGGTGAATAGGGTAAGATTCTCTGCACATGGTTGAAAAATAAAAGGAAAAATACAATAAATTGATTGTGAAAAGAGATGCAACTTTTTTGTTTAAGCTTAGGTCACATCTTTGTATACAGATCTCTGCAAGGCTGGAATTTTCCCCCAATCATCCAAGAAAAACACTTCACATGCTACATAGATCTACCCCCATCTTTCATCTTTCATCAATTATTATTTTTTTATAATTTGTGACTTGAATAATCTATCCAATCAGGCAATAATCTGTGAATTACATAGGAGAAGCAAATTGTACTAGACAATCTCTGTGCTAAATGTTTTTATCTAAGAAATGTTAGGACAATGAAGGACATTAATGTTAGCATTTACTTATGTTGTGTTTTTGCTTTTCCTTTTTCAAAGAGATAAAAAAAAAAATCAGAAATTCTCCGTTATTGTGGTACCGTGTCGATTGTTGTATATATAGGGCCTCTTCGGTTTGCAAGACTAGATAATAACAAGATATGATACGGGATAGGTCAAAATTGAGTAATGGATAAAAAAAATAAAAATAAATAAAAAAAGGTTGATCTGTATCATATAAGAATCAATTGTAGTGTGAAAATTATGAATTGATCTGAATCAAATCTCCATTGCAGTAAAAAAAATATGATCGGAACGAATCAAATCGCCTTTACATTAAAAAAAATTGAACGGAACGAATCACCATTTTACGTATAAAAAGCATGATTGTAAGGAAACCTTATTATATACTTTATCTGGCCTAGGATTTCTGACACCATTTATTATTTTATACCTCACATTCACATATGAATATAAAAGGTATCAGAAATCCCAAGCCGGGGGAGTATATAAAAAATCAAACATGATGATATACATATATATATATAGATAGAGAATGTATTGTATAAGAATAAATTTTTTGATGGGAAAAATATCGAAATTGGTATGATTTACAGTTGATATTGAAGTAAGCATAGTACATATTTCTATATGAATCATGCATTAATTGAAAATATAATACAAAAAATAAAACTGTTTGAGAGTCTCAAACACTATATGATAGTATGGGCTCACGAAATTTCTAGATAACTACAACCACCCTTCAACAATAATTTGACTTGTATTCCCCACTTCACATCTCCATCAATTGAGCTAGCTTGTGTTGTTTTTACCTGATGTATACACATGCATATATATATTCTCATCACATTTATTAAATAATAATGCTACATCTAAGACCTATGTCACAAACACGTTCATTTCCCATTATTAGTATTTGTATTACAAAGACTATAATAAAATTAAATAAACAAAAAGATAGAGCTAATTAAAAAATTGTATACCAAATAATCACCCTAATTATCAACTACTCTCTCTGTCTCATATATCTCTTTGTGCGTCATTCTATTAGTTTAGTAGACTCAGAATTAATATTGAAGCATAACAGTCGGGACATAAAAAGTTTATTAAAAATGCGAATTAAATGCTCTCAAAATATATTGAAATTGAAGAAAGAAAATATCACGACGAATGTCTTCTTCTCGAAATCTCGAAAATCGAAAACCTTATAAACGTACCCTCAAGCCACTTCACCGTGACCTAACGCACAAGCAACACACACACAAGAACATTACTAGTGTCTTAGTCATCAACCAGTACCATGTCTTTCCCTCCAAATCTGGGCATCACTAATTCCTTCATAATTGACTCCACCTCCTCCATTTTCCATGAATTCCCTTCTCTTCTCCCGCACCTCGACACCATCTGCTCCCCATTCTCCAAGCACAGAATGAACGGATACTCGAGGATCAAAAAATCCAACACCAACAGATCCAAATCCGTCGATTTCGCCGAGCTCTCTCTCACTAGAATAGCTCTAACTCCGTCCAAATTCAGCGCGGTGAAGATCGCGACGGTCCACGATCCGATCCCGGAGCACGAAGCCGACGACGGCGCTGGGGAAGTGTTCGGGGCGATTCTCGGCCGGAAAAGCTGCGTTACGGATCGGAATTCCGAGGCGGAGAAGGGGGCGGCGGCGTTGCAGGAGGCGGCGGCGGCGAAGAGGTCGATCTCCATCAAGCGGTCGGCTTCAGTTAGCGATGGGTATTCGAGGATTCATCATCGTTGTGCAGAGGATGACGATGGCGAGGAGAGTGGGAATGAGTTTATCTCTCACGCCAAAGGCGTGAAGAAAAAGAAAGGTAAGTTTTTTCGCGCCTTCAAACGCTTATTCGGACTGTAAATATTTGGAGTTACAGTTACTGCTCTCCACTTCGATTCCTCTGTTTTATTTCGTTTTTAATATTATATAATTATAATAATAATAATAATAATAATAATAATATGTATAAGGTGTACACTCCATTTAAGATGTTTATTGTAATTTGTACATGATGTGTTATTTAAAGCAAATATTCGAAGATTTTGTGTATTTTTCCGGAGTTGCATTTTGCCTTAGAATTCAAGAACTAATTAATTTCTGCAATACCCAGTGTTATGCAGTAGTAGCAAAATTAAAATCATTTGTGATTTTTCGTTTTTTTTTTTTTTTTCCCCTCTCTGATTCACTTTGATTATCTGAACTTAATTCATTTTTTCAAATGTGGGGAGAAAGTTAGCTTACCAAGTAATTACATTATCGCAACCTTCAAAAATATGATTATGAATACTATTCATTTTCATGCAAAACATAATGTCCATACTAGATTCAGATTCTTTATTGTAATGATTTTTTTTTTAAATTATTAGCACTAGTTTTGGAAATAATGGACACATGACAATCATCAAATGATACAATATGAGATGTCAATACATAATTGCAATAAAAGATCTGAATCCATCCATGATGCAACACTCTAAAATGATGTAATCGAATTAAAAAATGCCTAATGTGCTAGTTTCTAACTTCAAAAGTCACACATCATGTCCTCTATATGCTACTAATTATCTACTAAAATCTATTTTTTTATTATAATTTTCTTTAATTTTTCGATATTATGATTTAAATTAGTTTTATAATTTATACTAATCGACTAAAATTCAGTGATTCAATTAAAGTTTAATATTTATTTTTTAGCACTCAATTTCATTAGTTAAAATAAGATTAAATGATCAAACATATCCTTAATTAGATTGATGAATTATTGTTAATTAATGTAAAATTAAACTAAATTATAATCGATTTGAAAGAGAAAAAAATGAATAGGAAATTAAAAAAATAAATAAATAATGATTTTGTTATACAACTGATATACCATCGACATAAGATAAGAGTCTAAAAAAAACAACGAAGCACAACTCAATTGGTAAGACGTTTCCCCTCTAATCAAGAGGTCGAGAGTCCAAGAGGTCGAGAGTTCGAATCACCTCAAGTGCGTGTGCGTGTGACGCTTCCCCTCTAACCAAAAGGTCGAGAGTTCAAATCACCTAGGGTGCATGTGTATAGTATGTTGTGTTTGCCTTTAAAAAAAAAAAATATATATATATATATATATATATATATATAAGAGTCTAAAAAGTCCAAGCGAGGCTCAACTTTTCTCCCAGAAAATTAACTGCGTTTTCAAGGGGAAAATTCATGAAATTCTAACAAAATTCACTTATCTACACCTACTCATGTACAATAATCCCACTTGTTTCTATCACTCACAACAAACACAAGCATCGTATACTCAAAACCTAGTCGAAAACAAACTAACCATCCATCAAGAACACGACTCACATGTAATCATCACATCGTCTTAACAAACACACCTAGCTGCTTTCGGTGAAGTCCGCATCGATAACGTCTCCGTCCCCCTCTGATTTCCCAGTCGAGCTGGGCCCTTCGGACGTGGCAGCACCGGCAGCGGCTGCTGATCCGGGCTGACTGTAAATAGACTGGCCTAATTGCATCAATTCTTGGTTGAGTGCTGCTATGGCATCCTTCATAGCTTGAGTTGATCCACTGGTAATGGAATTTCTCAGTTCATTCAGTTTGCTCTCAACCTTTTCTTTAACTTCAGCAGGGGCTTTGTCTCCGAGCTCTTTCAACTGCTTCTCCGTCTGATACACGACAGACTCCGCCTGATTCTTGGTGTCGATGGCTTCCCTCCTCTCCTTATCTTCCTTCGCGTATCTTTCGGCATCTTGAACCATCCTATCCACCTGCAAATTCCCAATTTTTATGGAGGTTGTAAGTGTCGATGCTATAGAGTCGTTTTTGAACGAAACGAGAAGGCGAACATGATAGAATTGTAATCCTTCGAGCTGACATACCTCATCCTTAGGCAATGTGCTGGCACCAGTTATAGTAATGTCTTGCTTCTTCCCAGTTCCTTTATCAATGGCTGTGACAGATAGGATCCCGTTGGCATCTATGTCGAACTTCACCTCGATCTGAGGGACCCCACGAGGAGCAGGTGGAATCCCGTCCAATCGGAAACTCCCCAACGATTTGTTGTCCCTCACAAACTCTCTCTCGCCTTGCAACACGTTGATCTCTACGCTGGTTTGACCATCCGCGGCTGTGGAGAAAACCTCGGACTTTGAGGTAGGTAGCGTTGTGTTTCGTGGTATGATCTTTGTCATCACCCCTCCCAATGTTTCTAAGCCGAGCGATAGTGGAGTCACGTCCAAGAGCACGATGTCACTCACATCACCAGCCAAAACACCAGCCTACATAAGAAAGTATCGGTCGTGTCAAGCTAAGCAAATCATAACTGAGCATTCATGTGCGATAACTTGTCAGACGTCTAAATTCTACGATTCGCTTACCTGAACTGCAGCTCCGAGTGCAACCACCTCATCCGGATTGACAGTAACATTAGGTTCTTTCCCAATCATCTTCCTCACCAGATCTTGGACAGCAGGGATTCGAGTCGAGCCACCAACTAGAATTACTTCATCTATCTCCTTTATTGAAAGCTTTGCATCATTTAAAGCAGTTTGAACAGGAGTTTTAAGCCTGCAAACACAAATGTCAGTCCAAGAACCAAAATCTTCGCAATCGTTGCTAGTAAATGTAAACACGATTAGGTACCTGTCGAGTAAGTCGGAGCACAAGTCTTCGAATTTAGCTCTTGTCAACGTCATATCAATGTGCTTCGGACCATCAGCGGTAGCAGTGATGAAGGGCAAACTGCCACAAAATAAAACCGCGTCAATAACCTAGCAATTCATCAACTTTCATCCATAAATGTGATAGGCCACAAACAATATACCTTATGTTAGTCTGAGTCAAAGAAGATAACTCGATCTTTGCCTTCTCAGCTGATTCAGTAAGACGCTGGAGTGCCTGCTTGTCCTTGAGCAGATCAATGCCTTCGTCTCTCTTGAAACTATCGGCTAGCCAATCGACAATTCTCTGTTTCATTCCAAAGCAGACATTAGTACTAATAGTAATCGATGCACGATGTAAGAATTGGCCATTTCACTCAGATTCATACCTTGTCAAAATCATCACCACCCAAATGCGTGTCTCCTGAGGTGGAAAGCACCTCAAAAACTCCATCTCCAACTTCAAGAACTGCACGAATTCGTTAAGACAAGCTTAGTTAAAGTTCTTCGTACACGCAGAAACGAGGAACCATATAGAGCCTAAAACCTCTATGCTAAAGGTTTCAAGAAACTTGTCAAACAAAGTAACTACTAGATAAACTTGCTCTGATAGAATATACATCAAATGAGCAACAAGTCCGAAAAATAGCAAATAACAGATTAAAACTATGAGAAGAAGGTCAAGAGCAACATATTAAGTACCTGAAACATCAAATGTACCACCTCCTAAGTCAAAAACTAAGATGGTCTCATTATTTTTCTTCTCGAACCCATAAGCCAAAGAAGCAGCCGTTGGCTCGTTGATAATGCGAAGAACATCCAAGCCGGCTATACGACCAGCATCCTTCGTCGCGGTTCTCTGTGAATCATTGAAGTAGGCTGGTACTGTAATAACTGCTTTAGTGACCTTATTGTTTAAAAACTTTGAGGCATCATCCACAAGCTTTCGCAACACCTAGAAGGACGAAAACCGTTGTTGTAACCATAAAAAAATGCAGCATCTTCTGCTCAAATACTTCATATATACTGTTCTGATTCATTATAAATCACAGCTAAAAGCAGAGAAGAGACTAAAGGGCATATTTGTGCATCTTCACAAAAGTAATGTCCTAATCACAAACAAATTCACAATCATTTCTAAATTTATGATCCTCCAAACTTAGGAAAAAATCATTGAAGGAAAACAAGTTATGATCCTCATAACGACAACCAAGAACTGAAACAATCAAACCACAAATATCATCACCTCTACAATTAATAATGAAATCATCAAACAATCACCAAAAATTCACAGAAAAATCAACCATATCAAGATCAAGAAAGCAACAAAACCACTAAAAAAACGAGTCTTTTTCAATCAAGAAAATCAACATACCTGAGCAGAAATCTCCTCAGGGGCAAACAAGTTCCCAGTAGCAGGGCACTCGACCTTCACATTCCCAATATCATCCTTCACCACCTTATACGAAACCTGCTTCGACTCCTCATCAACCTCATTCATCTTCCTCCCAATAAACCTCTTCACCGAGAAGAAGGTGTTTTCTGGGTTCACCACCGCCTGCCTCTTCGCAATCTGCCCCACCAGCCTATCCCCGGCCTTCGTGTACGCCACCACCGACGGCGTCGTCCGCTGCCCCTCCGCGTTGGTCACGATCGTCGGCTGCCCGCCCTCCATGGCCGCCACGGCGGAGTTGGTGGTGCCCAAGTCGATCCCCACAACTTTCTCACTCACCACCCTCAACGGCCTGTACCGATGATGCCTCAAGCTCCTGTAATCGCCGCCTCTCCTCAAACCCAGCTGGAGAAACGGCGTTCTCTTCACCGTTTTCGGGCCCAGAAACGGCGTTTTGTTCGCTGTTTGGGGAAATGGGCATTGGAGTTGAGCTGCAGTAGCCATGATCGTCGCGTGGAAATACGGTTTTGACAGTTCTGTGATCGTTTCTTGATCGTATTTTGGGATTTTTCGTTGCGAAGTGAAGCGAGCAGGAGAAGGGGATTATAAAGAGAGAAGAATTGCGGAAAATTGCAGAGTTCTAGAGAAATCTGGAGAGGGAATGGGCGTGGGTGTGATGTGGGGAATGGTTCTTTTTTTGTTTGTTTTAAGGAAAGACGAGTCGAGGAGCTTCTCGGACAAGGTGCACTCTCGTATGACTATTTTTACGTTATTACATTTTGACCCCTACACTTTTTGCTATCTCTACTATCGGCACCAATACAATACTAAATGAAAACTTGAAAAATGAAAGAAATAAATAAAAGAAACTGCACAACTATAAAATGAATCGTGGTGGCCCATATATATATAGCCCAATTCACTCTTTTCCAAATAAGTAGCTTCGTGGGCTAGAGAAGGCCCAATCACAAGAAATTGTTCATGGCAACAAATTTTTCTTTTTTTTTTGTTTTCTTATTAATAAATGTTGCTTCTGTGAAGAAGACTGTCAGGTGCATCTTGCCACGTAAAATTGTTGTGTGAAATAATGAGGCTACGAAGTAGGAGAAATAATTCCATGTCCACTATGTGCATGATTAATGTGTCCACGAATAACATAACATTGACATAAATAAAAATGTTGATAACAACCATATCAAAATAATTAATTTTTAAAACTAAACTCTATTGAAAAATTATAGACGTGACATTGTCTCATCAGCTGTTGACACATTAAATGGTGTTCACGATGGGCGGTGAAGCGTTTATGTATGAAGCAGTGTGGAAAATAACGCAGCCACTCATCACAACTCTAGCCTTATCTCCTAAACATTTGTTTGTGGAGGAAAAATATTTGCGAGGACAGTTGTACACGTGGACATGGGACTAAACCTATCTAGCAAGACTTTAACTAATTAAAAGAGTTTGAATTTCAGCATAAATAGTAAACATGTTTCATGAAAATTTAATGACAAATGATTCGAGATGCGTAGCTCTAAAACATGATCTCATACATTCAACTACTTAATTAGTGTTCTTGCTCCTCTTTCTCTCTCTCTTAGAACAGAGAGAGGGAGTTTTGTAGCATTCTTCTTCACATGCATCATCAAGAAAGTGATTCTTGAGAGAGAGAGAGAGAGAGAGAGGTAATGGCTCATTTGCATCATAATCTGTCCCTTATGGTGAAAGGGTCAGGGCAAGAACTCTTAAGGAAATATGGAGGAATGAGGTTTAGCAACATGAGCTTCATGAACGAAAGAAGAAGAAGATTCAAGGAAAACAAACGCCTCATCATCCAGTGTTGCACTTCTTCAACATCGACATCATCATCTGCTGATCAACAACTGAATCTAAAGCTCGACTCGAGATTAAACGAAGACGATGAATCGGAGCTCGGCAGTTGCCTTGTTAGAGATGGGAAATGGCAAGTGAGAAGAATGTTAGAAACAGAGGAAGAAATGAGTCAAGTTGCAAGTGTCCAAGCTGAGGCATTCCACGAGCCGGTCTTTCTCTTCGATGACTTTTTCTTCTACTTCTTTGAGGTAACATTCTTCCACGAAAACTGAACCGAATCACACATACCGGATAAATTTGTTCTGGTTATTCGATTTTTGGTTTGGTTCGGTTTGGAAAAAATATTAGGGTGTTTGTTCTTGATTATCTAATATTGATTATTTGTTAGGCTCTATTTTGATCAATGTTTTTTTTTGACAATTGAATAATGGCTAGTTTTATTTTAAAAATCTTGAAAATTTGTACCAAGAAATGAAAATTAGGGCTGTTTTAGTCACTAAAATTTCTCTTCATCATACAGGCTGAAGTGCTTTCAGGTCTACTGTACAGGCTTCGAAACTCGCCTCCGGACAGGTAAAGATCGAGAAATACTATCCTGACGTGGGCACTTTTGTGAGCACATACGTATTCCTTCATTTCGACGCCGACTAATTTCTCAGATTAATGCAATAAACAGGTATGCATGCTTGGTGGCAGAGCCCAGAAATGGCACAAAGAAAGAGCTTGCAGGAGTAGTGGACGTAACAGTTCTAAGTGAAGACTCTGTTCTTCAGCATCTCCTAGGGGCAAAAGAGTACATTTACGTTTCCGGAATCGCGGTTCTGAACAAGTTCAGGTTCGAAAATCTTGCAAGAACCTTAGACATCACTAAAAGTCAGAACAACACGCTCTAACGAAACTCGTTACCGTTTGCAGGAGGCAGAAGGTGGCGACTGCACTGCTGAAAGCTTGTGAAATACTATCCTCTAAGTGGGGCTTCGACTATCTAGCCCTAAGAGCTTACGAAGATGATCATGGCGCAAGGAAGCTGTATTCAAACGCGGGTTATAGGGTCGTTTCACAAGATCCCCCATGGACGACTAGCTGGATTGGAAGAAGGAGACGCGTTCTTATGGTTAAAGAGACCAACATACAAGACATTCGAGCTTTAGATTAAGACAATCAACAGATGTATCGTCTCTGTAAATCTTGATTTTGTCTGAAACCAATGCTTTATTTACCATTGACATGGCAATAGGCTCAATACAAGTCTAATTATGATATATAGGCTTCAAGGAATGTAGTAACAAGTTCAATCAGAAATCATTCCCAAAAGCTAAATATAAACATAATTACACGATATCGTCTCACTCCACCTCTTCGAACTCTTCCCCTTCATTCTTCGTCCGATGATGACTGAGAGACGAGAAGAAATATTTTGTTAGTCATCATGTAACAACCTCTTTTCTTCTAAATTATCTTACCTATACTTAAAGAAAACATACATTTGGTATTTCAAGAATCAAAAGTTCTGCAGAAGGAGAGCTTTCCAGCAGAAATCGGATAAAATATGTAGGGATGGAAATATGTCCAGATTTTGCCTCCGAGCTCTCAGGTGAGACTTTCTTGACCTGCAGAAAACTTTCATGTCAAAATCACTGCAAACGAAAGAAAGAAAAAAGTCGAGGACCGTAGTAGTTGCACAGATCATTTAATTGCAATAACATAGTTTTGAAAAAACAATATCGCAGAAATGGATTACTTTTTACACCAACCATAATCAAGAAACTATAGCATAACACTAAACATAGAGGTAAGCTGGAAAATCTCGAAATTTAAGCTGTTAAAACTTCTGAAAGAACGAAAAGCAAAGCGAAAGAACAGGCATAATACCTTATAACCATCAAAGATCAAGTCATCAGAGCCTATCTTATCCATCAACTTCTTCAAAGTCTCAATAGGCATAGTCTTCTCACTAGATTTAGTCTCAGTTGTGAACTTTATAACCCTCAAATTCTCGAAAATCACGGGCGCATAGGCGTGTAAATCCCGAATGCTGCATACAGCCTAAGGGAAGGAGAAACAACATAAGTGAGTGAGGGAACCAACCAAAGGCAGTAAGAAAGCACATAAAATCAAGATTCATTCAAGTAAACTACCTCAATTGTCATCAAAGATAGAAAAAGGACTTTCACACTGCACACATTGAGAAGCATATTCAACACACATTGAGAAATTTTCTGCATTCTTTCATTGACATTGATCATCGCACAAGCTGTGGGGAAGAACAGCTCGAAACTGGCACTCTCCACACAGTGCAAAGCTTCCTTAAAATTCAATCTCACCGGAGAGCCTTGAAACTTCAAGAAAGCAAGCTTAGGAGCATCCAAATCGATCACGTGATCATCGAAGCATCGCCACGGACTCCTCCAACGCTTAATCTCCAAATGCTTAAGATTCAAACAGTTGAAACTCAAAACCTTGAGTTTACTCACTGGCTTCATACTACATTTGGCCAAGATCAAGGTCTCAAGATTCGGACACCCCGAAAACAGCTGCGAACTAAAGTTCGAGAATTCGAAGTTCTTGAGACTCAAAGCCTTCAAGTTAGGCAAAGAAACCGATCTGGGCAGCTCAATACCGTTGACAGTAGCGTTGTGCAAGCTTAGACTAATCAATGGCGGCGATTCCAGCAGCAATCTAGGCAATGCAAGAGCTTTAAACATACCACTCAATTTGAGATGCTGCACCTTGTGTTCAAGAGCGTAGGACAAACAATTCTGCAAGAACTCGGGCCTCACGCCCTTGTGCAAGGAGAGCCTAAACCTCACGAGATTACCGTGCTCCCTCAACAGCAGAACGCGATTCACGTACAGCTCGAAATCGCTAATGCGGAGAACTTCCTTGACGCGGGAGGGGAAATGATCGTCGTAGCGGAGGGTTTTGTCGTTCTTGGATTCGGAGAGCTTGAAATCCAGACATGGGGAGATAGTCCATAGGTTTTTGTAACGCTTGGAGAGGACGGAAGTTCGAACGACGGAATCGAAGTCGAGGAAGGAGAAGATGTGAGTGAGAATGCTGTCGGGAAGATTGCTGAGTCGATCAAGATCGTGTTTTTCTTTTCCCCCTCTTCTTCGCTCTTGATTCTTTCTTGATTTCTTGCTTCTTGGCTCCATAGCTCAAGTGGGGAGGCGGATTCGAGGAGGGAAATTGGGAATCGGAGGGCGTGGGAAGAGAATCGCGGATGAAATTCGGGGAATCGGGTACGGTTTTGAGGGATTTGGGAGGTGATGATTATGGTAAATAGGTTCAAGAAATGGGTTTTGTGATCGAAGAGAGAGAGAGAGACAAGTTAGCAAGTTTCTCTATGGGAGTTCATAGACGTTCCTCCCCCCCAAAAAATAAAAAAAAAATCTAAAGTAGTAATTGATTGTAAAATACCCGATTTTTCAGGCAGATTAAATTTTATTTTAGAAAATTAGAAATATAAGTTTAATACATTTATTTTTTTTTAAAGAAAAAATTTAATACATTTAAATAGGTTTTGTGAATCATACGAATGTCTCAGCCTATTGTAAGAAGACTTAATGTGCCAACAACTGATATAATAGTGTCACGTCAATAATTATTCCATTTAAATTTTAATTCTTTATAGTAGAATTTAGTTTTTTATAATAAGATTTATTTTTATATGGATATTAGTAGTAATAATTTTCCATAAATATATGACATTGCCGTAATGAATTGAATATTCAAGTGAATTTGCTATCTCGTATAGTTCTATGAGATTTATCACTAGCAGGGGCGGATCTAGTAAGAGGGGGGTGAGGGCTTAAGCCCCTACTCTTTTTTTTTTTTTTTTTTAGTACTATAAAATTAGAAAAAAATCAATGAAATTATACTTCAGCCCCCATGGTCATGAAGCTTTGGAAGAAGAAAATGATGGAAGTTAGAAGATGAGAAGGGGCTGAATATACGTAATACGTAAATCGCTATTCAATATACGTGTATGTGTACTGATATAAAAATTTTAAAACTAGTAAAGCCCCCACGGTAATTTTTTTCTGGATCCGCCCCTGATCACTAGTTTTAGTAAAAAAAAAATTGTTTTTGTCGCTCTATCAAAATTTATGTTTCGATTGAGCCGATTATTTTTTAATAACAAAATAATAATCAGTTATCATATATACTACTACTAGCTTACTTAACACAAGATTACTCCTACATACTGTATATGTTATGATTAATTTTGCTCTAAATTGAACTTAATAACCGGAAAAAGCCAAAAAAAAAAAATCTTATTAGGATTGCAGTTTCTTTTACAATCTTGAAAAATGGAAGTTTATACCAATTACAGGTCTTGGTTGATTGTACAAATTATGTATTAACATTATAATTGTTTTTTTGGGTGCTATTAAATCTACTCTGTATAAAATGACAATTATGTTTGATAAATAGTGTGATGATATTAAGAACTTTTAACTTGTAATGCAGAATCTTAATAACCTTTTGAACTTTCATATCAATAACTGCAAAAAACCCCCAAATCCCAATCATAATACAAAAATGCAGACAGTAGTAATTTCCAATTCCCATCATGAATTGAAATAACACGTTCACATTCATAATTTTTCTGTTTCTGGGCTCTAATCTAGCTTGTAAATAGTAATGTCTATATTAATAGTATCAAGGTAAATAGTAGAGAATAAATCTATATAGCTAATATATGTAAGGGTTTGGTAGCATTACTAAAATATATGTCCAATTATAACAAGTGTTTGGTAGCATACATTAAGCTCTATGCTAACTTGTATAATTCATAAAATAACCTTGTATTTTTTATTAAATTATAAATATATCTTTATTTTCTTTAATTATCGATTCCTCTATATTTTTTGGGGGCTAAAAGGGACAATATGATTTTACTTTGCAAATCCATATTAATTAAATGGGGGGTAGGGAGAGTTAAATATGAGTGAAAAAATAGTGTTTTAGTAGAGGGCTTTGACTTAGCATTGGGCCTCATGTTTAACTAATATAGTCTACCAAACATTAGTCAAAGTCATAATATTATACAATAATAGGCTTTATATAGGCTATCAAACAAGCCCTAAGGCTGCGTTTGGTAAACATCTCAAGATGAGGAAAGATGATTCATCTTAAGATAACTCATATGAATAGTGTCAAGATGAATCATTCATCTCTCCATTTGGTAGCAAAAAATTCAGACTCGGATGATATCATATTATGTTTGGTACAAATTGTAAAACTCTAGATTGACCAAATTACTCTTATTAAATACCCCTACTGATTTCACTTTTTATCGTTGGGAATAAATAGTACCCTTTATTATTTATTATTTATTACTCTGTATTATTATTATTATTATTGTTGTTGTTGTTGAGTTATTATTTTTATTATTCTTGTTATTATTATAATTATTACTATTATTGTTATTATTATTACTATTGAGTTATTATTATTTTTATTATTATTATTATTATTATTATTCTTGTTAGTATTATAATTATTACTATTATTGTTATTATTTTATTACATTATTATTATTATTAGTATTATTATTATTTATTATTATTATTATTATTATTGTTATTATTATAATTAATACTATTATTGTTATTATTTATTATTATTATTATTATTATTTTATTACATTATTATTATTATTATTATTATTATTTGAAATCGTATAAATACATAAGGGTAAAATGATAAAAGAGAGAAAGTGTTGTGCTACTATTCGAATGAGTTGAAGTCATCCGACCAAAAACGTCGGATGAGTTAACAAACAAAAACAGTAAAATAGCAGCGGGCTTGGGCTTCATCTCGGGCCTTCCAATTTATTTCTTTTTTCGATACCAAACACTTAGATGAACCAAGATGATTCACCTCATCTTGGTTCATCCTATCCACCAAACACACCCTAGTATTCAAGATGAATGAATCATATGTTGTTTGGTAGCAAATCTTTCAAAGTGAGATAAATTTTTTTTTAATAATAATAACAATAATAATGAATTATTATTAATAATATTATTGTTATTATTATTGAGTCATATTTATTTATTAATTATATAATTATAACCGACAATATTTATAAAATATTATTAATATTATTATTATTTAACAACAACTGCAATCTACATTATTAAAATATTATTGAGTCATATTATTATTATTATTATTATTATTATTATTATTACAAAGTGAGAAGAGAGGGTCATCTCCCTTTAACTCACCATTTTGGAGAGTTGAGTCAAGTGGGAAAAACAGTAAACTCAAAACTCTATCTATAATAGTTAGTTTACCGTCTTGAAGCAACCTTCTATACACAAACTCGAAGCAATTTTCACGTTCGAGGCCCTAAAATATACTGAAAATCTACTCTTTTAACACGAATATAAGAGCATGAGTTACTCTGTTCTTGCACGCTTGTTCTGGGCTTGCTTCATCCAATCCACGCATTCTTCTGTAGATCCGGAGGGATGAGCAAGCTGCCATTGGAGCAGTTTATGTTGCTGTAGGGAAGAAAACGCGAAAGAAAGTTCGTCAGTTTCCATAAAAAGACTAACATAGCAGTCCTCAAATGGCAGAGGCACAAAAAAGCATTACCCATTCTCTCACGATTGGCCCTCCTGATTTTATCTGCAATAACTCCATGATACGTTTACCGTCAACTAGTGGTTTCAGTTCCCAAACTTTGTCCAATCCTGCATCAACATACACGAATATGTCAATATTTAAAAGTTCAGAAGGTTAATCAAATGTAGATATCAATTTCTAGGCCAAAGTAACGCACGTTTTTTTTCTTCAAACATGTCCCACACTTTTTTTTTTTTTTTTGGTACGAATTTTCCTTTTTATAAACATCAACAACAACTCAAATACAAAACTCACTCACCTAACCTAACAGTAAGCATATTACCTCAATAATCTACCTATTTTCCTATCTCGCAACCCACACCATTCAAGAACAACACAGCATTGCTTTTTCACATCCTCACTTGTTGCTTTCCTCCCTCGCATCCTCCTATAATTCCTTTCCCTCCATATATAGTATATTAGAATAGCCACAAAGCATCTATACAGTTTCTGTGTTCCACTATTAGTTGAGCACCGACGAATCAAAAACGGTTTTTCCTCACGCCATGGTGCAGGCCTCCTTCCTATATTCGCATAGGTAGCCACTCCATGCCATACTGCCCTTGAAAACGTGCAGCCAAAGAACAAATGATCCACTGTTTCCTCTTCCCACACTTTCGATAATGACAGATATTACTACTGTGGATGGAAGATCTTTCGATTGAACTTCAAATCAGTCTTTCTAAATGGAGTTGGAACAATAAATCTATGTTCAGTTTAATGTGTTACGAAGCAAGCTAGTAGTCTTGAAGAAAATTTCCTAGGAGTGTTAAATTGTGAAACGTCTCCAGCCATTTATTTTGCTAGTTATAATATCTTCCTACTTATGTTTTGCTGTATATATGGTGTACCAGATTTCAAGAAATATGTCTGTGTTAGTGATGTATGTAGCTGCCAAATTACTTTGAAGATGTGGTCTCTCTTTCTTTTTTGACCATGGTTCATGGCTGTCTCCACATTCTTCAGCTAACATAGAGACTAAAGCATGAGAAGAGAATGTACCCATATCCATGATTGCATTCTCTACCCTGTGATAAACTGCTCTTCGATCGTTCAGTTCAGCATCCTCATCGGTCGAACTCTTACTCAAACCAATATCTTGAGGGTATAAAAGCAAAGAAAGCACCAGGGAAGGACGCCAAAAATCTTTGATCTCTCGAAGTAGCAAACCTGTACATCATAATCCATTTAATTTTGTGATATTCGTGATTGAAATTGCATTATACTAGACGTTACTCCATTTCGATTATTTCAAAATTGCACATGTATTAGTTGAAGTTTAAGGATGAGAAGATCATCCCACCAATCAATATTCTCTGTTTTGATGTAAGTGGAACGTCGATAGTTTCTTTTTTCAAATCTTCAAGAGCTTGTAAATTCTCGTCACATATGATTGGAGGGATCAAGGATAAGAAATTTTCTGCTGCAAGATGCATGCTCAAAACCTGCATCAAAATAATTGCTTTATACAACATCGTATTTTAAATATTAGAAATATTAATATTATTCAAAATAGTTAAAAGAAAAGAACATACCGAGTCCGCATCACTAGCCTTCAGCTTAAGGGAATTCCGAAAAATGTAGCTAACAACTGGAATCTGCTCAGAAGATGAAAATTCATTACAAATACAACTTGGCAACAAAAAGGAGAATACTCTTGAAATATATATTGTACACAAAAATTTACAGAGAACAGCACAAATTTGATCTAAAATATAGTCACAAATTTCAACTCTATATATAGGTAGGAGATGCTTGGAAAAGCTAGAACGAATCCGAGATCATCAAGCAACTAACACCAGACAAAAAATCCAACCCCCCACCCTACAAAAAAATAAGTTAAGCAGACATGCCAAGTTATTACATACAGTATTTAACGAAGTTTACCTTCTTCCCTTTCTTGTCCTTATAAACTGTATTTCTCAATGGCAGAAGCAACGCAGCATACAAGCAGAGCCTCTGTTGGTCTTCCTACAAACATAAATATTATACATAACATACACAAGAAAAAATGATCAATTGTTGCAATGATATAACCATAAGTAGACGTTTGAGTCAAGGTTCTTGGGTATCATATATTTTCTTCGTCAGGATATGTTATTAGACAAGGTAAGCTCTTAATAATTCCTGAGTAACTTAACAGGCAGACTATTATATAGCCTAAAACTATTGTGTCCAAATTGTGGACATTAATGTGTGAGCAACTGCTCGCTATAACTTCCAAGCATTAATAAGTCACTTTCTTTTTCAATGACAGTAATGTAAATTATCTTTGTATAGATAGAATACTCACATTGATCCAACAGGACCCTACCAACTGCAAAAGTCTCCATGCTGAATCCATGTAAGCAACACAATGCCTAGTCGTATAATATAAACCAATAAATACACGGGATAAAAAGGAAACAGAATTGAACGGAGTAAAATACAGAAAACCCAAAAGGAGCACAAAATTCGCAAGTGGCAATGAGAAAACGTTCATCTATCAAAATGGGGCTATATGATTAAGGAAATTACTTTTCACATCCTTCTGGAGTTGGAGGTTCCACACTAGGCGGAAGACTGAATACAGCCCAAAAAAGCTGCAGCTCGGAAATATAGGTTATTGCCTTTAAAGGTTCATTGCCAGATATCATGAGATCAATCTATACGACAGGAAAAATAAGAGTAATATCAAACATTACAAATTACAAAAAACAAGGAGTGAAGACTCAGTTCTCATAAGCAGTATAAGATGCATGAAAAGGTATACCTCATGGCCAATGCGCTCTCTGCTAATTTTGTCAGTAAGCGCAGCTATGACCTCATTGTCTGCAGCAGCTTCCTTCAATTCTTCATCAAGAAAAAATCCAAACCGTGCACCTAAGATTTACTAGATCAGGTCAAATTCTAACATATACAGGGAGTCAAATTGTTCTTGTATATAGAGCAGATGAGCAGAAGTTCTCTGTGGTTACCAAATCGTACAGCTCTAAGAACTCGCAGAGGGTCATCTAAGAATGTCTGCTTTGGAGGCAATGGGGTTACTATCTTTCCAGATTTCAAGTCTATGATGCCTAGAAAAATTAATGCAAGAAATACTAAATCAATAGAAGATCAATGGTAGTAGTCATAGCAATGAATAATATCAAGTGGAAGAATAGTATATATTTGAGTAGAAAACACAAACTTCCATTACCTCTTCCTGTAAAATCTTCAACTGAACTTGTATTTATGTTGTAGAACAAGCTGTTAAGTAGCAAGTTAAAAAAATTCCAAGAGGAAACATAATAAGATACCTAACAAATACATAGAAATAACTCAACTCTATGAAGCAATGCACATAAAATACAACCGTAGTATCTAGAAGACTAGAACTAGATGAGAAATAGGGGCAGAGGCGGAACATAATAAACAGCAATCACAGCATCTCCCTCCCTCCCTATACATACAAAATATAATAGAAATGGAAGTGTTCAGACAAGTACCTATTGATCGTTAGATCCCTTCGATAAGCATCTTCTTGAGCAGTGCCAAACCTCTGCAGAAACAATATATGCAGAATATTTACAACAAGTTCAACTTTTATAGTAGATTGACTACCTAACTGATTTTGGGAGAAAACACAAACCATAGTTGGGATACGGCTATTATCGCTGTAGTCTTCAGCTCTTAGGTTGACAAAGTCGATCCATACATCAAAAAGCCTCATCCTTGCTGTTTCCAAATGTTTCGATTGATCAGGATTACTATGAATTGTCACAAGAAAACAACATTAGGCCCTGAACAAATGCATCAAACCTCTTCTTGTGGGGATTTTGACAGGAAAAATGATGAAGGAAAAGGAAAATGATTTGATCCAATAACAAGAATCCAGCGTTAAGCCAAGAGTTATAGAATGTCTCTTCCATCCCGGAACATGTTAATAACATACAGAAGCTAAATTACATATTTGAGGAATAACTCACCATTGAATCACACCAATTCCGTGAATCTCTTCGCCTTTAGATGACATATACTCGTTCACTTTATCACAAAATTCCCTCCCGAGCATATCGTCCAATGCGATATCAATATCATTGCATTCTTTCCCCAAGAGCTGCAGCAAGAAAAGAAAATGAAAATAAGAAAACTGCATTAATCATGGTTGATACATTGAACATAAACCAAACAAACCACCAAGGGTCTTCTTCCTATTTCACAATCGAAATTTTCAGAATTGCACTTGCACTTCTTTCTCACCCACGATTAGCTCGTTCATAAACTAACTAGTGCATGATTATAATATCGATTTTTCTTCATCAAATTCACCAACATAGAACTGTAAAACGTTCCAACCTAGAAACCGTAACTTGTAGGAACACAAAAACAGAAAAACAACTAAAATAAAGTGATTGAGAAACCTTATCGCGAACCCAGCCGCCGGCGACGCGAAGCTGCGTTTGTAGACTGAAGTGGCTAAGCACCTGCAGAAGACGGTCGAAAATCTCATTCTCCTTCGCCGTCAGATCAATACGGTCCTTCACGTGAATGGACGGTTGCGAAGTACACATCGTTGCTCTCGCACTCGCGCTTCGCGAGAAGCAGAGGGTATCGCGATAGTGACTAAAACGCAGTTGCCGGTTCTGTAACTTACGGCTGAATTGGGAGGAGAGCGGCGGGAATTTGAATGGGTTTAAGGAGAGAGAAAAAAGGGCTGCAGAAGAGGAAGAAGTGAAGAAACGGGGGTTTAGCAGTTTCATAGCATTCGAATAAGTAAAGTCTTTTCTTATTCTTTCTTTACCCCCACTCAACTAAATTATCGTCTCTCCCATTCTCTCTCTCTCTCTCGAAAAAAAAAAAAAAAAAATCTCTACAATTTGGGCCTCAACTCCAATTTCAAAAATCAATCGATTTACGATAACCAGTTCATTCGAAATCTTTCCTTAGGTGGAATTTGTGGGTTGCAGAGCAATAAGCAGATTTCGAGAAAAGTGCTTCGATTTACTGGATCCAATTCGAGGTGAGTTTCCATTATTCTTTTTCCTAAAAGTCTAGACTGAGTAGAACGAGGAATAATCCAGTTCTTGTTTTGTTTCTGAGATAATTCTGCTGCCACCATTTGTTTGTGATTTTCCCTCTGAGAAACGGAATGTGGAAGGGATTCAGTTATGAGTGATGAAGTGATAATACCTTAGTTTCTTACTTTCCTTCCTTCGCGATCTCATCTCATACTCGATTTACAGTCCTCATAGCAACCTTTGCGCACAACATATGTAACAAACCATACCTGTACTTTGCTGTAGGTTTGAAGAGCTATGATGGGAGTGGTAAACAAGTTTGTGATTGCATCCATGTGCATGTTTGCAGCTCCTATCGCCATTCTATACGGATTTAACCACAATCTCTTGCCTGGTAACACTCACTCCCTTATTTACTCATATCCTTGTTACATGTTGCAGTTGTTCTATCTCTATAGATCTGTGTTCTTGAAGATTCAATTTAGCCTGCACATGGTTGTTGATTATCTGAACTTGAAGCATGCATCTTATCTTAGCATCAAAATGTTTGACTGTACCATTAAGATTAAGCCATGGTTTTAGGAATTAGCTCTTTCACCTTTGTATGAATAGGATTAGGATTTAGGCCCCGGATAATATTTCGGTATAAGAGCTGCACAATCAGGAGGATGTTTTAAAAAGATGCAAGATCTTAAAACTATGCCTTAAACAGATATGTCGCTCGGGATCATTATAAACGAGCTTGATTATTCATATTGAACGTGTTAGATCAGTACACTCAACCTGAATCTCATGTTCTATTTTGAGCCATCCGTTAGACTCCTGATCTTCTCAGTTGAAATTTAGACAGAAAATTCCTAATTTTTTTACACCGAGTTCTCAGCAAAACAAACGAACAATTGGAAATATATAGCTCAAAACCTCTTGTGTTTGATACGGAAATACTGCAAATCCCCCCAGCCCTTCGTAAATTTGACAGCGTATATATTTAGATGAATAATCTTTGATGGCCCTAAAGACATTTATCCTTCTTAAACTTATTAATGCTAAAAATATTGTGCCATGGCCTAATAAATATATAGTTAGATTGTGATAGCTGCTGCACAAGCTAATTTCATGATTTGTGTCTTTTCTTGAAGACGATGATGTTACCTTGTACTACCTCCGTCCTTTTGTAAAAGAAATAAATCTTTAAAAATTTATTTTAAAACTCATCATCAAGACGCTCGAAAACACTTGAAAAAATTGCTGAAAAAAAGTATAACAACTTGAAAAGGACAGAGGTAGTACGTCAATCTGCAGAAATACTCACATAAACATGCTGACTGTATTTTCTTCTAAACAAACATAAAGAAATTTATTGCATATTTCATCCACATAGATGTGTTCTTCATCTGACTATTGTTACTGATGCAATTACCTGCCTTTCATAAACAGGTTCTTCTGATTTATCTTCGGAATCCATGACTCTTTGGAGTGGAATACTCGCAGTCATCTCTGTCAATGTAGTTATAGCATTCTACATTTACATGGCTATGAAAGAACCCTCTGGCAAACTCGAGCCAGATCTTAAGTTCGTTGCAGAAGCAAAGGCCAGCTTCCAGCAGTCGAGACCAAGTGAAGAATCAAATCGTTCCAAACACGAATAGCCAAGTGGTTTCTAGAAGAGCCAAATTTTGTTCACTTGAGTTTTTACTATTGTGTGCCATACTTTTCTAAGTGTAGATACTCAGACAGTATGTAGATGAAGAAAGGCACTGTTATTTTTGGGCTGGACAGCTAGCTTAGGTTATTAAAACATTGAATCTATTGGGCCGGGCCCATTCGCTTTGCGGGCTGGGTTGGTAAGCTCGAATTTTGTATAATACCTAGTCTAGTTTTTCAAGACAGCGAACAAATGAATAATAATTTGTAATTTGACAAAACATAAGAAATTTGAATAGCCTAATTTCTGGGAGTGAAAAGCAAATATATACAATACGTAAAATATGCATTTGTAGAGATTAAATTTGTTTGGTGCTTGAGCTTGATGATCCTTCTACCTCTTCTACAAAAGCGTTTCTTTCCCTCGCCATTAAAATTCCTCACATCATCTTCATACTTTCCTCACAAATTCTTTAAATTTTATAGTGCTGAAGCGAGTCATTTTCAACTGGACAATGGCCGCACTGGTTTCTTCGACCGTCTTCTCCAGCATTGCATCAACAGAACTGGCGAAAGATTCAATCTTGATAGACCCGTTAAACAGATTCATGCACAGATTGCTCTTACATCATCGTTCTCTTCGGCATTTTTGTCGGCAAGACTTGTCTCCGCTTACGCAAAACTCCCCCTTTTGAACGATGCCCGGAAGGTGTTCGATACTTGTCCTGAATGTTTCTTCTTCAACTCTCTGTTCTGGAACTCGATGCTGCGTGCTTACCTTTCTGCTTTTAGGTACGGAGCTGCTGTTGAATTGTATTTCCAAATGCGGGAGCTGAATATTCACCCGGATGGGTTCGGTTTTCCGCTGATTATAAGGGCGTGTGCGGTTAGAGGCGATGTTAGATTCTGTGAGTTTGTTCATACTCACGCTATAAACATGGGGTTGTCGAGTAACCTACATGTTGGTAATGAATTGATCGGAATGTATGGTGAGATTGGCTTGATGGAAGTTGCGTTGAAGGTGTTTGATCATATGCCTCTTAGAAGCCGTGTTTCTTGGAATGTTGTGATATCTGGTTTCGCCAAGAATTTTGATTGTGATGGTGCGTTTGGAATGCTTTGCAGAATGGAGAATGAGGGTTGGGAGCCGAATTCCGTGACTTATACCTCGGTCATCTCTAGTTTTGCTCGGTGTGGTCATGGTGACAAGACGTGGAAGTTTTATGCTTCGATGAGAGAGAAAGGGGTCGATGCTACGGCTGAGTCAGTTGCTGTTGTATTATCAATGTGTGATGGAATGCCCATCAGAGGTGAGATTGTTCATAGCCATGTAGTTACAGGTGGTTTTGAGAAGTATATATTCGTGAGCAACGCCCTTTTAAGTATGTATGGGAGAAATGGTGCCGTAGAAAAGGCGGAATTCCTCTTTTCTGGACTGGAATCGAAGAGTTTGGTGAGCTGGAACGCGTTGATATCAGCTTACGCTCAGTCGGGATTGTGTGACGACGCCTTCTCTGCCTTTATAAGGTTGGAGAGTTCAAATGACAATCCTAAGTTGAGGCCTAATGTAGTGACTTGGACTGCTGTAATTAACGGATTCGCAGCTAGTGAGGAGAATAAGGAGACGACTTTGGAACTATTTCGACGTATGCAATTTGCTCAAGTGAAGGCCAATGCTGTAACAGTTGCTAGTGTACTTTCCTCGTGTGCTGAGTTATCAGCTCTCCCTCTTGGTAGAGAGATCCACGGCCACACAATCAAATCATCGATGGAAAACGATGTATTGGTGATGAATGCTTTGATAAACATGTACATGAAATGTGGTAGTTTGAGGTCAGGGCAAACGCTATTCAAGAAAACCGTCTTTAAAGATATAATCTCATGGAACATTATGATCTCCGGATATGGAATGCACGGATTCGGGCACGAAGCTCTCAGGATTTTAGATCAAATGATCAACGAAGGGGTTAAACCAGACAAGGTCACCTTCGTTGCTCTTCTTTCTGCTTGCAGTCACACCGGTCTGGTGAGCGAAGGTCGGGTACTTTTTAACCAAATGAGTAGAGAGTACGGAATCGAGCCACAAGTGGAGCATTATTCGTGTATGGTTGATCTTTTTGGGCGATCCGGGCTTCTTGAGGAAGCACGTGGAGTCTTGAAAAGCATGCCTATGGAGCCTAATGTGCATGTCTATGGAGCTATGTTGAGTTCTTGCGAAATGCATAAGAAAGTGGACGATGCAGAAGAGAGCGCAGCTAAAATGTTGGATCTGAATAACGGGTCGATGGGCAGTTATATGTTGCTGTCGAGACTATACGCAGAAAACGGGAGGTGGGATAAGGCTGCAGAAGTGAGGATGTTGGCTAGGATGAAGGGTGTGAGGAAAACTCCTGGGCAGAGTTGGATTGAGGTGAAGAAGAAGGTGTTTTCGTTCTCTGCTGGAAGGTGTTTTGGGTTAGATATGGAGGAACTTTGTTTGGTTCTTCAAGATTTGAAACTGCAGATGGTGATGGAGATGGAGAGCTATGTGCTTCATGAAGAATACATTTGTTAGTTATTGATCTTTATTTATTGTTTCTTAATATAGTACTTGTTCTCACCTATCATGTCCACACACATATATATATATATATATATATATATAGGGATGAGATCTGGTAAAAAGCGTGTTTAGTGTAAGAAGTAAGAAGAAATATGAGCTGTGGATTACCTCAAGATCAACGAATCAAATGCAATAAGTAATTATTATACATTTTCAATCAATTCCTTAAAAACCGTCCCTAGTAATATACTTGAGGGCAACAAAGTAAATTAAACCATAACCTATTATTGAATGGTGCGGATTTTTAAGAATATTGAAGTGGCATTAATTGTTAAATTTTGGATGAAGCACACAAATCAAACTCAAATCTTCGCAATTAAAATTTAAACTATATAGAACATTCTAGCACCCAGAATTAAGATAAAACCTTTACAAAATTAAAATAATTTGTGTATCAAAGTTTGTCAGCATTTTCAATAATAATTTATATTATGCATGCAGAATTTTAATGCATTTAACTTTGATTACAAATTTACAATGCAATACTTTTTTGTGAACACTGTATGAATAATATTTCACTTAAAAATAATTTATAGTTTGTTGTCATAATGCATTTTGTGTGAATTTGCAATGCATTTAACGCCGTATTATAATGCATATATTTTTTTGTAAATATGTGAATATTGTTTGCGATTAAAATAATGCATTGATTATCTACTTTTATGCATATGTAAGTATTGTAATGCACATCTCCTTATAATAAACTCCAAGTATACACTGCTAATTTATTGATATGAACTAAGATTTAAACATCTTATATATATACATGCATTCATAATGCATTAGTTATATAATTTTAATGCATTGGTTTTATTATTATAATGCATGCATTCGTAATGCATTAGTTATATAATTTTAATGCATTAGTTTTGTTATTATAATGCATGCATTCATAATGCATTAGTTATATAATTTTAATGCATTGTAGTAAACAAGGAATCCGTTTAACTGAAATTCTATGCGGTCAAATACGAAATAATGGAAAAAGAAATGTAGATCAATTTATATTCAGTACAATACCAATCACAAGTGTAGAAAAAAAATTGATTATTTCCAAGAAAAATATGTACAAAAAAAGAGTTGGATCAGTTATGGCAAATTAACATGCTAAATCCCATAATTTAAGGAAGTGGCGGTTACAAAAAATCACATTTACATCTTCAGTCTTCAATAAATATATTCAATTAAAAAGTCAAAAAATAACTAGCCATAGATCTTGTGAAATCAAGAGTGTAGATCACTTCTCATTTCTCACGAAATGTTGCTTTTGTATGTGATCTCTCACCTATATATATATATATATAGAAGAGTTTGCATGCAAATAAATCCTAGTATAAGAAATGCGAAATAGCTTAAAGCTATATAAAATTATGTTCATGGTACATAATTGTGCTTATAAGCACAAAATAAGCTATAAACATAATTATGTACCATAAGTATGATTTTGTATAGCTTTAAACATATTTTGCATTTCTAACACTATAATTTATATATGTATAATTTAACCCGTCGAATTTCGACTGATACAAACTAGTTTATGAAAAAAAGAATAGCCTCATAAATTTAGTCACGGATGGTTAAGACAATGAATCGTTTATTTTGGTAAAAACAATAAGAGGAAATAGAAATTTAGAAGTATGTACAATGAATGTTTTGTCATTCAAAATTTGAATGAATACAAATACTCGAGAAATGCCTTTACTTATTTTTCTATTATAGTTAGGGGTAGACCCACGTGGGGGCTAGTGTGGGTTGAAGCCCCACGGTAGGTCGCCGGAGCTTGCTAGCCCCCACAGTAGGTCGTCGGAGCTTAATATATCTGTTGGCCATCCCTCAGTTACCTCCGCCGCTGCAATTTTTTGCCCGAAGAAGACAATGACTTCTTATTTTCTTTTCTTGTTTTTAGCCGACGCTGCAATTTTTTGCCCGATGAAGACAATTTCTTATTTTCTTGTTTTTAGCGTTAAAAGTGGAAATTTTTGAAGAGCTATAGTGCGTCCTTTATTTAGTGGGTGGGTGTGGGTCCCTTATTTTTGATTTTTTTTTTCTTTCTTATGTGAATTAAAAAAGTTAATATTTTAAAATCCGAATTCAATTCTAAAATAGCTTTAAATTCTTCTAGAATCAATGGTAAAATTAGATCCATTTATTTAATTTAGTTAGTAAGCAAATTTCAAATTTGAAATTAGTGAATTATTTCTATTGCAAAGATTACATTCTACTTGGTTTTATATTTATTATTTAGATATAATTATTCATAATGTTTTCTAAATAAATTGGATGATAATTAATTAAATTTTAGAATGTTCATTATCTTATATGTTTTTGAAAAGTTGGGTTTAAAGTTTAGGAAAAGAGTGTAAAGTTGGGCCTAAATAGGAAAAGCAGTATGCATCGATAAATGACAATGTAGTTATATACGTACATCAAAAGAGAAATTTTTTAGGGGTCCGCCCCTGATTATAGTGAATAATTATGTAACTTAAAATTCACAACATGTAAAACTACTATAATAGTTCGTGGGCAACTTGACATTTGAATCAAGTATAAACTATTAAGGAAAAATTGACCATGCTCATATTATTTTTCAATAAACACAATTTTAAAAGTGACCGGCTCGGAAAACTAACAGAAGAACCTATCAACGCGAATGAAGTAGAAAAGGACAAAGGTTGGTTAGCCGACATAACATGCACGATTGCAAGTTTAAATTAGTCTAAGTTTGTCATTTTCTTTCATTTTTTTATTTTATTTTATATTTTCAATCACCGGTATACATCACCACTTACGTTTATAGTTATATTTGGTGTTTTTCTCGCTGCGTAATATACACATACGTATTTTGTACGAAAATTATAAGTGTACGAAATTTAAAAGTGATCGTTTGTGATCCATTGCACCGACAATAAAAGGACAAATTTGTTATTTTATATTCTTATTTTTTTAGGGAAGTTTATTGATACGATCCCACATCGGATTCACAAACAAGTGTGGATTGGTATTTAAGTAAGGGGTCAAACCTCCACTAATAGGCTAGCTTTTGGGTGGAGTTAGAGCTTCTGGCTTGTGTACCTATCATTGGGCACGCCGACCTTCACGTCGAAGGCGCCGGGGACCTGTGATAGAGGAGACGACCTCTATCATTGGTGCTTTCATTGAGAGGTCGGGACGTGGTGCGGGAAAAGGCTACCTAGGAAAAGGCTACCTAATGGACCAGAGTGAGCGCCGTCTACTTGGGAAAAAGCTACCTGGTAGGGACCAGAGTGAGAGCCGCCTAGAGTGAGAGCCGTCCGTGGGCGTCCGGCTCTTAAGGGGGGTCGAATGATACGATCCCACATCGGATTCACAAACAAGTGTGGATTGGTACTTAAGTAAGGGGTCAAACCTCCACTAATAGGCTAGCTTTTGGGTGGAGTTAGGGCTTCTGGCTTGGGTACCTATTATTGGGCACGCCGACCTTCACGTCGAAGGCGCCGGGGACCTGTGATAGAGGAGACGACCTCTATCATTTATATTCTAATTTATTCTTTGATGTAGTTGCATTTTGCATTTATTGCGCCCATATTTGACTGTGATAGTATCAAATTAAATCATACTATGACTTTTGCGTTGAACCAACACAATTTTAATAAAGAGTTATACTATATAGTACAGTGGGAAATGGCACGATTCTCAAAGGTCAACTTATGCACATGATTTCATAGATCATCTTTCTTTCTCATTAAAGCTAAATGGTCAAAGCAAATCATAAAGCATGCATAATAAAGATAGCTTTTCAAAGCATGCTCCACACAGTAGAAATTGGCGAAAATTCAAAGAAAATGAAAGCATTTATTACTATTTATTAAATAAAGCTATACAAGAACAAGTCAAATTAGCTCTTTCTAACATCCTAGCTTATATATATTAAGACAAAACATCACACTTCCACCTCACAACACTCTCATCCATGGCTTCTCCACCACCACTTTTCCTCCTCCTCCTCCTCACCACCGCCACCCTCTGCCTCCCCACCGCTGCCACCTCCTACCCCAAAGAAGCCCTCCCCACAAAATCCGGCTACTTAACCGTCAACTCCACCACCGGCTCTGCCATTTTCTACACATACTACGAAGCCCAAACCCCTCCTAAAAAGACACCAATTTCCCAAACTCCAATCTTGATCTGGCTCCAAGGCGGGCCCGGTTGCTCCTCGATGCTCGCAAACTTATTCGAGCTCGGCCCGTGGCTGGTAGACCAAGACCTAAAGCTCAAGCCCAATCCAAGCTCTTGGAACAAAATGTTTGGCCTACTTTTCCTAGACAACCCCATAGGGTCCGGTTTCAGCATAGCTGCTACACCTGATGAAATACCCCGCGACCAAAACAAAGTCGCCCAACACCTTTTCATCGCGATCAAGAAATTCATATCCCTCCATAAATCATTCGAGAACCGGCCCATCTACCTCACCGGTGAGAGCTACGCCGGGAAATACCTCCCGGCCTTAGGCTACTACATCTTAAAGAGAAACGCAAGAGAGGGAGCCGTCATCAACCTAGCCGGGATCGCCATCGGAAACGGACTAACCGACCCGGAAATCCAAGTCCTAACCCATGCTGCCAATGCATACCAATTAGGATTGATCAATGAGAAGCAAGCATCCCTTGTCGAGAAAATGCAGCTCGAAACTGCTAGATTCATCCGAAACAAAAAGTGGAAGGAAGCCTCGGATGCACGAGCGCGAGTGTTGGTCACGCTCACAAACATGACCGGGCTAGCCACGCTCTACGACTTCAGGAGGCTGAGCCCCTACCCAAACAGGGTGGTGGTGAAGTTCCTCAACGAGGCACGCGTGAAGCAAGCGCTAGGTGTGAAGGATAACGCCACTTTCGAGCTCTGCAGCAGCGTCGTGGCGGAGGCAATGCACGAGGACATAATGAAGAGCGTGAGGGACAAGGTGGAGTTCGTGGTGAAGAGGACCAGAGTGTTGCTGTACCAGGGGCAGGCTGACTTGAGGGACGGCGTGGTTTCGACGCTGTCGTGGGTGAAGGAGATGAAGTGGGAGGGCGTCGATGGGTTCTTGGAGGCGGAGAGACGAGTGTGGAGGAGTGATGATGGTTTGCTAGCTGGCTATGTGCAGAGGGGGGGAAAGTTTAGCCATGCTGTAGTGTTGAATGCTGGCCATCTTGTGCCTACTGATCAGCCTTTGAACTCTCAAGTCATGATCCAAGATTGGGTTTTGGAGAAGGGGTTGTTTGGAAAATTAAACTAGTTTGATAGTATAATGTAGTAGTATCAAATATATATATGTCTATATATGGAGCTATGTTGAGTTCTTGGGAAATGCATAAGAAAGTGGATGATTCAGAGTTGGATTGAGGTGAAGAAGAAGGTGTGGGTTAGCTATGGAGGAACTGTGTTTGGTTCTTCAAGATTTGAAACTGCAGATGGTGATGGAGAGGCATGGGATAAGAGCCTCGATGATGATTTGAGGCCATTTGAAAAATACTTTTTTTTTTCTTTAAATAAAATTAGAGGGAAAACGTATTACAAATTGAGGTGCGTTTTGTTGTCATCATTTCAAGAATACTTTTATTTATAACCTTTCTTGTCCGCATACATTACCTAGATTTATGATTTTAACAACTACATACAACATAAAAAAATTATGAAAAAATAAAATAAAAATACTTATTATGTCCCGTAAATTTTATTTTGGATGATTAGACATATATGGATGTTAAGATGACAAGTTGTTTATAATAAAATTGAAAAGGTAATGTGCGTATGTTGGTCTAGCGGTAGAGAGTTAATGTTCGGGGCTAAAAGTCTCTGAGTTCGAGTCTTTTATGATGCGGTCTTTAAATTTCAGTTAAATTATGTTAAAAAAATTGAAAAGGTAAATAATTTAGACCAAAATAAGAACGTAAAAGAAAAATTTAGGGTAAAATGTATTTATTTTTTTTGGTAAAATAATTTTTAGGGGTATTTTTTGTTATTATTTACATAATTAAAATTTTGGGACAATCAAATAAAATTGTTTAGTAAGATATAGTTTTTTTTATTTATTTAAATTTACTTTTATAAGATAATGGTGAGTAGGGGAACATTACTAGCACTTTATATATTT
This sequence comes from Mentha longifolia, assembly GCA_001642375.2. Lineage (NCBI taxonomy): Eukaryota > Viridiplantae > Streptophyta > Magnoliopsida > Lamiales > Lamiaceae > Mentha > Mentha longifolia. The sequence continues at coordinate 7,485,310 of CM038114.1, forward strand.
ACGGGTAATTTATGAGTTAATTCACAAACTATAGTAATTTTTCACATGTCTAAGCTAAATAAAGAGGTAATATGCCCCTTTGTCCATAAAAATAAGCCCAACACAAAACTTGTCCTAATTTTAAGAAAACACAAATTTTGTCCAATTTTTACTCTATAGGACTAAAATGCCCCTTCTCTCACACCTTATATCTCTAATCTCTTCTCTATCATCATTCATGACATCTCTCTCTCTCAAAATTCAAATCTGCATCTCTCTATCTCTCTCTCACGTTTTTCCCCCTTTCTCTCTTCCTTCCCCTGTTTCTCGCATGCCGGAGACGGGCTAGGGTTCCGGCGACCACCACCAGGAGATATTTATCACCCTTGTCACCTTCGCCATCGCTGCAGGAGATAAGGCAACGGGTTAGGGATCGACGGGCTAGGGTTTCGACGCCGACGAGGATGAGGAGGGCGGCGCGACGGCGTGGTGGCGGAGATGAGGAGGGCAGCAGCTAGAAGCTGTGTGAAGTCCTCTCTCTCTCCCTCTCTCTCTATATCTCTTTTTAGATATGTTTTTTTTAGATCTAAGGTTTTTCACATAGATCTGGATCTTTTACACAAATCTAGGATGTAATTGATCACTGGGCTTTGTTCTTCTCGGAAAAACAAAGAGATGAAGGGGTGGCTCACTTATTTTGGTGAAGAAACGAGGGAGAAACACGCCAGAGAGATGACGCCGGAGAAGACGACACGCGTGGTAAGAATTGTACAAATTCTTACCATCTCAGATTATTCGGTTAGAAAATTATTTTTTCTTACCATTCATTGTAAGATTTTTGTAATTCCGACCAACTCGTGTATATTTGACACTGTTTTTTATTTCTTAATCTAATACACATTTCTTACTCTAATAATTTTATTTCTTACATTTTTTGTGGACTGTGATAAGAAAATTTCATAATGTTCATTAGTTATTGGTAGGAATTATAATTTATGATGTTGTACTTGGCTAGAATTTGTGAACTTGGCTAGAATTTGAACATTTATTTCCTTCCGCGTATTAGAAATTTATGCATGATTTGTTGGTAAGATTTTTTTAAAATGGTAGGATTTTTTTTTAATGATGGTAAGAATTAGAAATTTTAATATTCTTCCTTAGTTCAATTGGTAGGAATTATAATTTCTAGTATTGTACTTGGTTAGAATTTGTGAATATGGTAGGAAATAATATTTTCTGACCATAGTCAATATATTGACTATGGTAAGAAATATATTATTTCTCAGTTATTTATCCTGGAAAAAACTCATTTCTTACCATATGTTCAAAATTTTGGAAAAATAATATGCATTTCTTACCCTAAATTCCAACCATGATAAGAAACACATTTTTTCTTCCTACTTGCACACAAGTTTCCAGCTCATAATTAAGGTAAGAAACTATACAATTCTAAATGGGTAAAGAGTAAAAACTAATTAAATTCTTGCCACATTCGCAAATTCTTGCCAAGTTCTTACCACATTCATAAATTTTTGCCAAGTAAGAATTTTGTTAACGAAGTTAAGAAATTATGCAATTCTAAATGAGTAGAGAGTAAGAAATAAGTTAAATTATTGCCACATTCACAAATTCTTACTATAAATTAAATAAAAAGTTTAGATTTTCCGCTTATTCTTACAACCTAAAAAAAATTAAACTGTAAAATTCTTACCAATGAATAATTGACATTCTGAAAGAATATGCCAAATAGATTTGGTAAGAATTAGATAGTCTGCGAAAATATATAAAGTAGAGAAAAAAACAAGAAAAAAAATGAAAAGAAAAAAAGAAAAGGAAATCTGGAAAAGAAAAAGAAAAAAAAAGAAAAGAAAAAAGAAGAGAGAAAAATAGAAAAAGTGTTGGAATCAAGAAAGAGAGAGAGAGAAAAAGTTGACAAGAGAGAGAGTGTAAGAAAAAGTAAAATGAAGGGTAATTTGATGAGATTTTTGAATTGTTGGACAAAATTTATATTTTTTTAAAATTAGACAACTTTTAATTTGCTTATATATTTATGGACAAAATATTTTTGACAAAAACTTGTGTCAGCCGGAGGCACCGTGCGGCCGGGCTCAAAGTGCCAATTTTTATACAGAAAAATGTCAATCTTTAACTTAACATAATTATTTTACGAATAAAATGACATTTTTAAAAGTGTCAATCTTTATACAGAAAAGTGTCAATCTATATGAATAAAAGTGTCATTATTTTAATCCGGTCGCACGGTGCCTCCGACTGACCCAAGTGTGTCCCAATATTTTTTGCCCCCTAAATAAAACTAAATAACAACTTTTCTTAGTTCCCGCCCAAAGGCAACAACCAAGAAATATGGCGTCAGCATTTTCATGGATCAAGGCAGACGAAACAGCCGAGCAAGCACTCCACAGGATTCTCACAGAGCGGCCCTTTCTCGTATTACCGCCACCGCTCCACCGCCTCCCCCTCCGCGCCGGCAATGTCGTCGAAATCGTGGGGCCCTCTCCTTCAGCCAAAACCCTAATCCTCATCCAGGTGAAAACAGTAGCTAAATTCCACCCACCGTTCGTTGCAATAACACGCTCCTCATTTTTCCCAAGTTTCGAATTTCATGTTAAAATTATTTTTTCATCTGTTTCTTATTTTTTTGCTAAGGCGGCGATAAATTGCATCTTGCCTAAAGAGTGGAAGGGTGTGCACTATGGAGGGATGGAGCGCGCGGTGTTGTTTATTGATTTGGACTGCCGTTTCGATGTTGTGAGCATTTCCCGAGCACTGCAGCGGCGGATTATCGATGCAAGTGGTAAATTTCAGTACAAGAGCTTTTTTTTTTTCTTTTTTTTTTTTTTTTTGTAAAATGGGAGCTTATTTTGATGAAAAATGATTAGTACATCTTAATAAATTGAATTTGGGACAGAGTTGATTTTCGTTCTTGATGATGTTTAGGATTAAGAAGCGGCTTGAAGGGAAATGAATGTGAATATGATAAAGATTTGTTTGTCGCGTGCATGAGGCGATTCTTGTATACACGATGTTACAATAGCTTCGAATTTCTTGCTACACTAAAGGTGAGAAGATCAGCTTTTCTTTAGCTGAATATTCAATTTTTTTGTGAATGTTGTTTGGTTTCTGTATCACTTTATTCCCTTCTTTTCTGCCCTGGCTATTGTTGGCTGTTCATATTTACTAGGAAAGCAATCTGCCCATAAACAACATGTCATTATAGTCTGAAACTGTGGCTATTGGTATTTATCATCAAATGGATGCCTCATTCGTGTTCAATTACGAGACATGACGAGATTGAGTTTCTATAAACAACTGTTTAGTCCTAAATGTATCTCAACACTAATTTCTGTACAAAAAACTGAACCTATCAAAAACCATGAACTTATCCACTACAAAATGTGATCTGGCTTTCTAGCAACGACATGGTATAATTTGACATGTTTGGAGTGGGTTAGAAGGGACTGAACCTTGTGATGCTTGTGATGAGATTCTCTTATGCATTCTTTCTTGAGTATTTACCTATTTTGCAGACATCGCATCAGCGGCTTCAGCAGGAGAAGGAGAGGCGAGATAGTTCTGTTTATATGATTTTGATTGACAGGTTGGTATAATGACTTTTAGGAGCACATTCACGTTTCTGGCTCTATGTCTTTCCCAAGAACGTGATTTGTTGACAAACCCTCAATTAATGCTGCATGTTAGTTCGGAACATTTATTATCTCCCTTTTATGCCCTCAACACTTTAGTTAGCTGCATGGTCTTAAGGGTCAAATTAGGGCATAGTAGTATGATCATTCTGGTAATTAATGACAATGAATTGAGGAAATTAGAGGGTAAATGAACAGAATTACTCCAGTAGATTTGGGCAAACTTCTTGTGTTTGAACATTTAATTTCGCCCCTTTCCAGTATAGAAATAATCTACTTCTAAGTTCCTAGCTTCACCACAATGACTAAATATCCCTTTCCATTTGTTGTCTTCACTGAACTTTATCTTTCCCTTATAATTCTTCAACAGTTTTTTCATAGAAATATATTGTAAATACCTATGTAATATCTGTAAAAAATACCTCCTAATCAATTCTTTGAACCAGCATTGGTGCCTTTTACTGGATGGATCGTGCTTTACCATCTTCATCAACAGGGAACAACAACAGGTGATGGCTTCATGATCATCCTAAATCTTATGCTCCTTTCTTCAGCTTTTGGTCTTACTAGTTGAGTAGTAAGTTTTCTCACGAGTCCATAAATATTTTTCCACTTTCTAGTTTTAGGCCTTCTCTTTCTAAGTATTTGCCGTTTATCCCCTTTCCCATCTAAAGTCACAATCAATCTGAAGTCTGAAGAAATAGTTTCTTGTTCATGCATTTCTTATTTTTGCTCTTGTACTACGCATTGCTGGTTCGTTTTCTCATTTTACATTGTATAATGCTCAGTTTACCTATTTTTCTTCTTACTGTGCTGCCATACACTTTGATATAATAATTCAAGCAACCTATGGACAGAAAGATCCTCTCTCTGCAGACGGTGGTTGAAACCGTAGTTCAAGAAATCCAGAGGCTTTTGGTGGTGCATCCCATGCTTGTTTTGGCCACGAAATCTGCTGCATTCGGTGATAAGCAATCAACAACTGAAGCAATAAGGTTGGTGAAGTATCTAACATATCTCATTAATCCTCCATCTTCTGGATAAGAAAGGATAACTGCTATGGCTAGTCCTCAAATAATGTTTTTGTTCTCTTCATATACCTGTTCTTTTGTATATCTGATCTGAAGCTTTCATATCTCTTGCTTCCAGAAAAAGGCCCGAAAACATACCACCCCGTGACTTCATGCCATCCGCGTGGCAGGTATGATCTTTCACATTTTTATTCAATTAGGAGACAGTTTAATTCGTGTGATAGATTAGACTGGAAATACAATTGGTCTAGTATTCGAAGGATTAGATGATAAAAAAAAAAAAAAAAGCTCAAAATTGTTAAAATCATCAAAGTATGTGGTGGATTATATTATCTATCTAAACTATAACCCGAAGTAGACTCCCTCGCCTATTAGGCTCAACATTATCCAAATGCATGCTTTGATGAAACGACTAAATTATCCTATGAGTGATCATTGCTAGAGGAACTCTGATTATTGTCAGCCTCGGACAAACTTGAAATCTTTTCGTGTTTGACAATTCTAGCTTCTCCTGAAATCTGCAAACAACAAACTTGAAAATCTTTTCTATTTTTCTACAGTCCTTTGTTTCACACAGACTGCTTCTTCGCGCTTCAGGTTTGAATCATCAAACTCTCCATTTCTCAACTTTTGTCGTTAGCTTCATGTCTGATACCAGTAACTTCTTGTGTATTTCTCATTACAGACAGTGAAAGCACGCATCAGAAACACCCTACTTTTTCGACAGAATGGCTGTTGCCATCACTGAAGTTCTCAGACCATTTTACAGTAGACGAAGTGCGATTATACATACTCTATCTAAATTGATCCGATCTTTATATGAAATTGATTGCATCGTTGTTCGCTGCAGGATGGTGTATTGATCTCCAAATGAAGTGGATGAGCAACTGGAGAATCAGAGAGAATTTAGTTCTAAATGCTAATTTTGGCCTTTTTACACTTTTTCTTACACTATTTTGTACTCCGTAGTATATATGGAAATCGAACTATGTATAATCATGTACAGATTTCTCTGTTTATTACAAACTTTTGATAATCTATTGTTCTAGTTGATTTTTCAATGAAATTATTGGAGTTGAGTATAACTCATTGCTAGTCTAGCTTCTCTGTTTATTTTATCACAATTTTGAATAACTTTAGATGCGAAATGATTTGTGTATTTTATTAATCAAATACGAAACCTTTTTTTTTTTTTTTTTTTTTTTTTATAAATCAAGTTTGAATGTGCATTATAGTATTAAATTATCATCATAGGTATATATCACACAACTTTGGAATCAATTAATATCAATTATATAAAAATCCCAGAACACTGTACTGAGAAATATTTACACATAAAAAGCTATAGTATACAGTTAAATTTAAATTCTAGAAATTTAATATTGAAAAAGAAATTCTAAATTTTAATTTTTGGGATTGGGGGAGAGCCAAACAGGCCTTAAGTTAGACTTTTTACTTCAGCAGTAAATTTAGTAAAAATCCCTACAAAACCAAAACTCTCACCATTTCCAAACTTTCTCGATCTTCAATGGCTTCTTCTCCTCCGACGATCTACTCTTCTCCCTCAAAATCCTCTCTGCAGTTACTATCTTTACTCTGGATAGTTCTACTTTCTCCGGCGATCGCCGCATCGCCGAGTCAGTTCAAGCTGGACGGCAAAGTGTTGGAGCTCGACGACTCCAATTTCGATGCCGCAATTTCGAGCTTCGATTACGTTTTCGTCGATTTTTACGCTAAGTGGTGCGGCCACTGCAAGCGTCTCGCGCCTGAGGTTTCAATGATTCTCTTTCTCTTCATGTTTATGGTTTTTTGTGTCGTGGATCGTGTATGTTGATTTGTGTTTGATTTACTTTGCTCTTCATTGTTTGAAAGTATTACTGTTGAAGAAGATTCGTTTTGAGCTGTTAGTATCGATTTTGGTGTCTGTAGTTCATGTTATGAACTCTATAGATTGAGTTGACGAAGTCCAGCAAATTTCTTTGATTGGAGAGAGTATTTTACTGTGATTTTTCCTGATTAAAGTTTCTATAAATTTCAATAGCAAAGCTAGAAAATGGTGCTGAAGCTATAAACTTGCATGTTTTTTCTTATTTAGGTGTAAAATATATTTTTCTGATTTAATGATGCAAGTATATCTAGCTTTAGCATGTGTGAGTTGAACTTATTGCTGCCGTTGGCCGGACTAGAGGTCGTTCCTTAGCGAGATACGAATCTTCTAATTTTTCGTTGTCAGTCAGATAGAATTTCTATAGGTTCTTGAATAGTTTTGTTTCAGTTGAGACACCATCAAGTAGGAGTTAAAAGGTTTTGCACTTAAAAAGAACAACTTACTTTGCATATATCTCGTTGCTAAGTGAATATTGGTAGGTTTATACTGTATTGATGAGCCTGATTTTCCATCTCTTTCGAACTCATCCCCTATATTATGTTTTTAAGGTGGACTGACAAATGTGAATGTTGCATTGCAGTTAGATAAAGCAGCCCCTATTCTAGCTGGATTGAAGCCTCCCATAGTTATAGCAAAGGTAGATGCTGACAAGTACAGAAAGCTTGGTGCTAAGCATGATGTTGAGTATGTTATCTCATTCTTCTGAAATAGTAGCATTTTGAGCTGTCTGGACCTGCTTCTTTCTTTTAGATGAGATATGTATAATCTGCATGGTTAGTGAGCACTAAACACGTTCTTCGATTTAATGCAGTGGATACCCAACTCTAAAGATTTTCATACATGGAGTTCCTACAGAATATTTTGGACCACGGAAAGCTGATTTACTTGTTAAATTTTTGACAAAATTTGTTGCTCCTGATGTCGCGATTCTTAATTCTGATGTTGCTATTAAAGACTTTACTGAGGCAGCGGGCACAAACTTTCCCATATTTATGGGGTTTGGCTTGAATGAGTCCACAATATCAGATATAGCTGTCAAGTATAAGAAAAAAGCCTGGTTTTCTGTAGCCAAGGATTTTTCAGAGGATATCATGTCCTTATATGATTTTGATAAGGTGCCTGCTTTGGTTGCGATTCATCCAGCCTACAACGAGCAGAGCATTTTTTATGGGCCATTTGAAGGTTAGCTTGTTACTGACCTCCAATTTTTTCTTAAACACTATTTGGATGTTAAAAGTAGCGAAAAGATATGGTTTGTGACACATTTACATTTCCCTACACATTTTTTCAACACATAGCATAAAGTAGCGAAAAGATATACACATATTTACATTTTCCTTGAGGATCTTTCCATCTACCAAAAATGTTAAAATGGTTACCTTTTTTCAATCCTCACCTTGTATATATTTTCTATTTTGTTGCCCTGAATTGCAGAAAAATTTGTTGAAGATTACGTCAAACAGCGTATGCTTCCGTTGATATTACCCATAAATCAAGATTCATTGAAGTTGATCAGAGATGATGACAGGAAAGTTGTTTTAACAATCCTTGAGGATGAAGTAGATGAAAAGTCCACAGAATTAATAAAAGTTTTAAAGTCTGCTGCTTCTGCTAATCGTGACTTAGTTTTTGGTTATGTTGGGCTAAAGCAGTTTGAAGAATTTGTTGAATCATTTGGAGTCTACAAGAAAACCCCACTACCAAAGATGATTGTCTGGGACGGCGATGAGGAGTATTTTACTGTACGTGATGGTTTTATTTCTCAAAAACCTCCTGGCTGCTGCCATTCCTCATTTTTAACTTAAAGAGGGTCCAACAATTATGTCTTTGAAGTTGTATCTTTGCAGATTTCGTGTAGTTTGCAGTTCCATTGTTTGAACATTTAGGCTTTTCACATGGGCTAAGTTATACTATTCTTTTTAAAAGATTATCCACTTGCTGATTTTTTCTTTGATTATACAATTCTGCTTTTCAGACTCCGTCAGGACTATTTTCTCTCCCTTTTGGTACTCTTATATGTCAAATTATGTTTTGGATGTCATGCATGAAATGAAGGCCTTTGTTGTTATAGTATGATAAGATTTTTATTTTTTTTTAATTTCATTCTGTTACTGCTTGATATATGTGATCAATGCTCAAGTAGTTATATGTCTTTATGCATTTTTAAGATGGAAAAAATTCTATATTCTGAATTTTTTGGGTTCTTTCTTCTTCATAATCTCTTAACTATTGTGTCCACGCTCTTTAGTGTACAATCATTCTACACTTGCATATACATATAACTAAATGTTGCTTTTTTTGGTTGAACAGGTCACTGGTTCAGAAAGCATAGATGACGTAACCAATATGGGCAACCAAGTCTCTAAATTTCTCGAAGGCTATCGAGAAGGAAACATCGTACAACAAAGTCTTCATGGTCCAACCTTAGCAGGATTCATAAAATCTCAGTCCGGAGTGAGACTAGTTCTCATTATAATATTCGCGGTGTTGGTATTGATCCTAATTATGACGATGGCCAAAGAAGAACCTCTGACTGTTGGCACTCGAGACCATGCTAGTGACCAGAGGTCCCAGCCAGAAACCAGAGATACACGTAGGGATGCTGCCAAGGAGGATTGATTTCGTGCTTTGATGATTACGAAATTCTATGGGAATCTTTGGCATTTGACACGGACAAAAGTTAGATGATCAGAGAAACTCATGCAGTAATCTGGAGAATGATTATCATCGATTTGTATTGTAAAATTTGGGAAGGTAAGTCACGTTTATCTCATTGTTATTCCTTTTTCAAAGTCTTTGTAGTTGAACTGAGAAGTTAGATGAAATGCCTTTTTGTATAGGATGGTTATGGTGTATTATTACAAGGGATCTTTGCTTTGTATTCCTAATCTTGATTTTTTCGAAACTCGTTATTTAAGATCTATCTTGATGTTCATTTAAGTTCTGCATTACAGGAGTTGTATACTCCCTTCCTCCCACCGAAAGTGATACGTTGCTTGAATATATATGAGGTATATAAAATAATGAAACGTATCACTTTGTTAGGAGGAGTATTAAGTCACTTTGTTAGTAGAGAAAAATTAAATAGATTTATTCATGAAAACGAGAATTTATTTTCTACAACCTGCAGATAAATTTGGCTGTCTATGTACAAATTTCAAATCTATCACATGTTAAACAAAAAATGAGACTAAAACATCACATTAAAGAGAAAAATCAGATGTGAGAGTAAGGCCTTAAAGTTAGAATCTTTAACTCACAAAGTGGAATTAGAAGAACAAACCTCAATATATACAGACCAAAAGCAAAACCCACAAAACAAATAAGTCAAAGAGAGGCACAGGCTATTACAAAACGAAGCACCAAAAATCGTTGCAAGTAAAGATCTTCAACTTATATAACAAAATCTATCAATGTACTTCCAAACTTATGCGGCAATTTACAAGTTTATCACTCAAGTTGAAGATTAGTACCATCGTGTGTCGCCACTCTCCACTTCTTCACTAGCACCCGGGAAGCGACTGAGCCGAGGCAAAAGGCGAAAAGCTCGTAGCCGACTCACTGTAATGCAACGGCCTCGACTCATTCGTAACCGACTCCCCGTAAGGCAAATGGCTACCTCGAAGGCTCGAAGATCCGAGGTAACTCGAGCCGATTCCTGGACTCGGGATGTAAGGAGACATGTATCTAGAGTTGATGGATGATAATGAAGGGTAGCCTAAAGAGTGAGGTGAGACTAAATAAGCCCCTTGAGATCTTTGCGGGCTCGACATATTCCGAAGGTCGACGGAGCTCCGGCTGGCGCTCAGATGCGACGACTGGTGGTGGGAGATGAGAGAGCTGTGGTTGTACGGGGTGGAGGCGGTCGATTGAGGCCGCGAAAACGGCAGTGTTCGAGAAGATGATGGCAGGCCTATTTGAATGGCAGATGATGATGCTAGTGATGATCTGAAAGATGATAGGATTGAAGAGGAATCCATGGAACCTGGCGCGGATGAGAGGAGGGGTGTTGATTCCGTCGCTGGTGGTTCGCCATTGCTGGTTCGGGCATCCCGTTTGCACACGGGGCAGAATGTTCTCCATGAAGTTAGCCAGGCGTCGACACACATCGCGTGGAATTCTGAAATATCAAATATGGCATAAAAATTTGTCAACTATAGTAGAGATTATATATGGGATGACTGCTATAAGGTAGAGTATTTGATCAATTCCTCCTATATTAATTTTTAATTTTAGTGATAAAACTAATCATATTAGAGAACCGTTTTTGATCAAAATGTTTTGTTCTTCGGTTAATACAGTTGGTTTTGCCCTAAAAAGCTACAATCGAAATAACCGAATATTCAACCAAACCATCCCTGAAATAAGGGTGAATATGAGGTTAATTCAATGTATTTTCCCTATTAGAGATAAAAAATGATCATACTAGTGACCCGTTTTCAGCCTGAAATACGTATTAGCAAAGACTTACTATGTCGACATGGTAGAATCCTTAGCTTCTCCCCCATGTTGTAATCTTCGAGGCATATGGCGCATGTGGCAGAAGTACAGTTATCCTCGAGAACAGCCGTGAACACGAGGGATGGCATGGCTTTAACCAAACGGCTGCTCATCCCATGGAATTCTCGTACTCGTGGAGCTTGAGGCCTATCTCTTCTAATCCGATGCCTTCGGACAAAGAAACAGGTAGCTAATACGGCAGACATGGCAAGTAAAGAAATAAAAGAGATAGCCATTATTGACCAAGCTGAGTCTTCAAAGCTCGGTAATATCCACACCTCTGTATCACTAGCGATGGCGTATTTTGTCAGCGTTTCAGCACAAACTTTGGTAACAAACACGGCGTGGATTTGTATACCAGCAGAATTTCCAGCCACTGCATTTTCATATGCCAAAAAACTAGTGGTTTAGTACTCAACTCAAAATAGAAGCGATGGGAATTAAACACTAGAGTGAAACGCTATGACAGAATGGAAAAGCAAAGCTACTCAGAACCTTACTACATGTTTCTAAGAAAAATAGCTATCACAATTAACATGGTCAATATGTGTTATAAAAGTAATCACAGTAATATGTACAAAAATAATTCTTCATGAAGGTCTTTCCATTTGAGTGGATATTGCAGACACAAGACAAGGAAAAGTGGAGTATGTAACTCACAAATGTAAAGTCATTCTTACTGATGAAGGAATTAGTTAATAATATATGATAGCGATTTCATGATACTAAGTCCCTTGTGGGAAAAGGGAGAGCTTATACAGAATACCTCTTTAAACTTTTAAAAATAAGTTTAGTCCACGAAATCAACTCACCGAGGTGAGAACAAAATCCACTGGAATCCCACATTTGATAACTGAACACATAGCACTTGAGATTACACTTGGCTATGTAGAAATCCCAAACTCAAGCCGAAAGAAACATTTCGAGGACTGACATATTCAGAGACTATCTGAACAAGTGTTCATATATTCTTAAGGGTTGATTCACAGATTCAATTTGCAGGTTGAGCTTCTGAGTAATCTTTTCAATAATATTCCTCACAAAAGACTAAGCATTGTATATAAAAAATAGGAAGAATCGAGCTGTGGTAGGAGAAGACATACTTGAAACCAAATCACCATCTTCATTATCATAAACAATAGCTGCTGCAAATCCTGCAGCTTGTGCTCTTCTGACTTTCTCGTCAAAGCTACATCCTCCTCTGACTATTAGCACAAACGGAGACTTAGTGCTATTCACTACTGGAACGATTTTATTAGTCAGTTTCGAACATGCAGCCAAAGGTTCAGCTACATGTAATGTCCCACATATTCCGGATCCTTTAACTGATGGAGCTGAAATCACAAGAAACTACATCAGTGAGAGGCCAATAATATACATAAAAGGAAATCAAAATCAAAAAAACAAAAAAGTATAATGTTTTCCAGTAATTGCGTTGACAGTTGAGTCTTTCCATTGCCAATCATAGTTTTAAAGAACGAGCCAACAATCAATAGTATTAATAATTAGTAAGGAAAAATTCCAATTAATAAACTGAACCATTACACTCAATCAACTCCACTAACAATTACACAGTCCAAGACATTTTATGCATCTGTTTCATATAAAGATCCGATCTTTCCATCCAAAATACTTGAAAAAAGTTTCAAACACTGCAAAAGGTAAATGATTCAGGCTTTTCATCAAACAGTAAAGAAACAAAAATAATCGAAGCAAATGAAAGAGAACCAAACAGATGTGGAATTCTTCACAAATCAGGTCGAAGAAACTCATTCAAAAATTCTATAAAACAGGAAAAACCTCATCACCCCGATTCAAGAATTATAACAGAACAAACCAAAATAACTGTTCCCTACACCCGCAGAAAAGAAAGGAAAAAAAAAAAGAAAAAAAAGAGAGAGAAAATCAAAAGTAAACTCACCAAAATTAGCTTCAATGTCTTCGAATGACAAAGTAACATTGTTGCCTATCAAAACCAAATTTCCGTAAGCCGCGAAAGAACCCATTAAAGAAAAAAAGCAGCAGAAGAATATCCACAAATCCGACATCTTCATCAACCGTAAAAATCCAAACTTTATCCAAAATTACAAAAACCCGTTAAACCCTCTTCCTCAAAAGAAGCAAACTTTTCTTCTCCTATTCTATCAATCAAGAGGTTTCAAGCTGTGAGGAGATCAAGACATCAGCTTCCATGCTGCAGTACGATGTTGTGATGATGGTTGTTTCTAGGGCTTTTGTGATTAATCGCGTTAATATTTGAGGTATAATAATTTCTTTACGAGAGACAAATTTTCTGCCAATCAAAACTCAATTTGCTATTTATGGGGGTTTTGTCTTTTATCTGTGGGTGTGCTGTACAGATAATCTTCGCATGAATATATCCTTTCCGAATATATATTAGAGAAAAAAAAAAAAAGAAGATAAAAAAGGGAACTTAAATAACAGTTGGGAATTTTGTAGTTTTTTCAATATATAACTAACTATAAATGTTTTTCTTTTTTCACTCTAGACTACAAAAAGAGGAACCCTTCTCAAGAATATTGAAGAAGTGGGGACAAAAAAAAAGACAATTTTTAATGTAAATAAATAGTATAAACTAAGAATATATTATGACATTCCTTTTGCATATTTCAAGAATTATAAAGTTGAGTACCTTAGTTTGGAAATAGTTCTAATACGTGATTAAATCTAATATTATGAAATCAGACAGTGTACTAATTGATTTACTATTAAATATAGTTTAAAAATATTACTATTAAATAAATTTGTTTATGGTTATAATTTTAATTTTCATAACAATGACATATTACAACATTCATGATGTCTATAAATTTAAAAAACGCATATACACAAAGCAAGTTAAAAGGTGATTGATTGAGCTATTATGCCATTATCCATCGCCTCAACATGGCACTAGATTAATCTAATTAGTTGTACCTAGAAGATAGAGTTAAATACTCGATATATTAAAAATAATGGTGATGAGTTGCTACAAGTGGGGTTGGCACATGATATTTATCGAATTCCATTATATTTAATTGGCACATGGCGTTGTCAAAATACAATGAATAAAATGTTCTAAACAATTATATATTGCGGGCTGGTTTTGCAAACGGGTCAACCCGGTAACCTAACTTCATATTGTGGGGTCCATCGAGTCTTCAAAATTGTCTTGATCGTTTAATCTTGTTTGCAAAGAAATTATTTGAGTGACTTTATTCTATGTAGTAATTAGAACGGATGTGACTGCCCGTTTACCAATTTCAACCTAATAATTTGATTAATTTGTGGAGGAATTACAGTTTTCGAGTCTTAATTATAAGATTGGATAAATCTGATTAGAAATTATATTCAAAGAAGACGGAAAGCACATTATAGTATAAAATTTGAACCAAGAAAAATTATTACACCGAACTAGATTTTTTTCTAAATAGACAATGATGATACGTGGACTGAGAGTTCGAACATAACAATAGAAAATTTAAAGAGCAACTTTGTCTAACATAATCTCCCGACACTTTTGCTTAGATTTGAGACTGATCATAGGATATGAATCACACTCAAACCCAAATGCGTGAAGTTATTCTAATTCTATCTCATTTCACATTTTATACCAAATTTTATCTTTCAAAGTAAACGTTCTAAGAGAATTTATAATAATCTACCATTTTCAGGTGTGTGAAAATCGTTGGAAAAATAACCTTTCTTTATAATACAACAAATCTATAAGGGAATCTCAAAAACTCATTTACTAGAGTATGGATGATTAATAAAAATAATAAGGTCTCATCATGATCTTCAAGACACAAGGCAGAAGATAATTCAGCTCTTTCGATGTTCGACTCAGAAATGAAATGAGCACTCCGCCTGCAATTTTTTCGAATGTGCAACACTGAATCAATATTATAAAGAAGGAAAAACAGTCGACAATTCATTTCGCACCCAAGCACCCTCAAGGCCTCAAGTAGGCTGAAGTAAAGTTAGGCTGGTTGATTTGTGATGCCGAAGCATTAAAACTCGTAAGCTCGATTTCAGTGACATGTGAGCCACGAATCTCCAATGGAGGAAGAAAAAGAATTTTGAATTCAAGATAGGTTATTATTTACACCCATAAGTTGAATTGCAACAGCTTAAATTTGCTTAATTTAGTTCAACTGTCACTTTACCTCATGTTCGAACCCACAAGGGGTCCAAAGAGACTGTCCGATCGTTTTTGTTTTGTGCTGATGCTGTTCGTGAGGGAGGTGCGTGTACAGTAATTGGAAGAATCCACTCACATTTGTCCCTCCCCTCTATCATAAGAGGATGCTCGTACCTGTCAATGAAGGAGGATCAAACAAAAGAAATCTGGCGATTTCCATCAACCTTAGGGCATGTAAAAGCTGGTAAAATTTCAAAAGAGACGCAGTGAAATCCTACAGGAAGACTGGTCCAACCAATAAATTCCAGATGAGATTCACACGCTTCAGTAAAAGAATCATACCTTGTCCAGTCGGTATTCCTTGGAGTAGTAAAAAATTCAAATCGGAGAGCCCATTGCACAGAGACAAAGCGAGTGCTGAAAGTCATGGGCCCGTCCATTGGAATGGAAAAGAGAAAGCTCGTCTGGACTAAATCAGCCACAACTTCATGGTGATCGCTAAAAACCTACAAAAAAACAAGGTAGATACAGCAGCTGTCAGTTACTATTCAACATGAAGTGGTGGTTCTCAATTTCACAGCAACTGTTTAACATTGTTTACTTCTCCACCATGCAAACACATTAAAGTAATGCCTTTCAGTAGTCTCAATCTTTAGCCGAGATACTGAAAAAGAAGATATTAAATACCTGAGTAGTACTGCAAGACCAGTAAACAAAACAAAATTCCGCTATAAGCAAGCTTGTGTGGCCACAATTGCAGTAACAATCATCATATTGATGTTTCACAAGACTTCTATTTCTTAAAGGAGAATATGCAGCAATATGCAAAATAAGTATGCACCTTGGTGATAGTGGGGGTATGCCTTCGAGAATGATGTACATAATTCCTACTTATTGTCTCTGTCATCTCCAGGGAAACTGACAGCTAAAAGCCGCATAAAAAATCCAAGTCAACTTCATAATCATTGAAAATGAACTAAAGGTTGTTTTACAACTATATACTACTGAAAATGCACCAATACCTCTAGGCATTTTCTAGTCCCTTCCTCGTGAAAGAAAGTAAGGGTTCCGCCAATCTGTGCATTGTAAAAGGAGACACCGATGACTAAAGAATGACGAATACAATTCGGACAAAGAAAATATCCTCTTATGCTTTACCATATCACAGAAATAATAAGTTGACTCAGAGTTCTTGGGTGAAAATCTCAGCAGTACTTGATCATCCAGTCTGATATTATACGACCTCCCTCTAACAAAACCTTCTGCTGCAAAAAAAGTTAGCAAAAAAATTAGTCTTAAATAATAAAGGATAACTCACATACCAGGAAATGGGAATGCCGAGAAGAGTTTACATGTTGCAGATTCAACAGGTACAGAGGCAGATGGTATGGTTGAGTCGGCTTCTGCAGAAAAAGCTTTAGGATGTCTTGGTGGTTGACTAGGAGATAAAGTAGTTGGAGACCTGTCTGGTGACAGTATCCAAATTCATCAACACCTCAAAGTGCAAACAACTCAAATAGCTGCCTACTACTGGGAATTTCCTCACAGGTCAACAGTTCAATATTTGTTATAGGTGGTTAAACTATCAAAAGTACTATATCGTCCACAATCATTAACATGTGTTGTAGTAAGCATTAAGAATTATTAGTTAAGGATAGAGAAAGAGCATTTACCAGAAGCTGAATCATTTAAGACCTCAGCTATAGACAGCCTAGGAAGTCCTGCATTTGAGGCCATGCTGGGACGTCCCTCAACATAAAGAGATCCTCGATTTGAAGACCTCCCAGAAAAGGACTGCAGTGATAATGAACTTCCAAAAGTTCTATTTAAATCTTCCTTCACAGGATTATAGGAAGAGACAGATAAGACCTCATCTCTTGAACTTTCATACCCTTCTTCAACTCCGTCAGAAGACTCATTCGCTTTAGCCTATAAAAGAACCAAACAATCCATATTCACTATATTGGAGCCAACTCCATTGCCTCATTCACTGAGGATAATGGAGAACATATTTAAACACTTAAACTGAGGAACATATATGGAAGAGAAGAAGCATATTTTACCCACTCATCGGCACCAAGTTCTTTCCAGTAGACATCCAAGAGAACTGGTATTTCAGGAACTATTCCTGAGAAAGTTGGAAAATGTATGCCAAAACTATTTCAAGATGGAAATAGAAATACTATCTGACGTCAACTGGTATGAGGTATGAGTCGAAGACAATTCATTTAGTTACAATAAGCTCTTACATAATCTTTTGGAATACAACCTGACCCAAATTTTTTTATTGAGGAATACAATTAAAATGGAAAGAGACATGAAAGAAACTTCACCATCAGGTTGACCTTCTTCACTGAGATTGCCATTGGATTTCTGAGCAACCCATATCTGTAGGGGAAGACGTTCTTCCTAGAATTTGAAGGTCATTAAAACATGATCAAAGTAGATATGATAAGAAACAGCAGATACAATTAAGAAGGAAGTGCATGAAGTACATGATATTTATATAGCATAAGGAAAAGGAGAGTTGAAGGAAAAAAAGGATAACAATAAAGCACGCGAACCATAAATCACTTTATAACATTTACAGTGTAGGGGGATTCATAATTAAAAGAGATTTACCAACTAAAAAAAAGAACGTAACACTTTGGGTCTGTTAATGTACAGTATGAGTAAGGATGACACTAATCAACTGGCGAGCTAAATGTAACATACAGGATAAAAAAAAGAAAAAAAAAGAAAAGGAGGATCCAAATCAACAATGCATCTCATAGCTACACTATGCACAAACTGGCAGCATAAACATCAACATAACTTTGAAGCAGTAAATGCCAGTATAATAGAAAAAACTAAAACGGCAAGCTTAAAAGCTGTGAAAAAAAAGGAGAAACTAACCAGTTCAGAAATTCCTCGTCTTGACTCTCCTCGAGAGGTTCCATTCTCAAAAACCAGATATTGACTAGACAATGTCGTCCTAATATAGTACAAATAACGAATTGTTGCACCTCGGTAAGATGGAGCTATAAGGCTCGGTAGAAGGGTGCGTACCACATCTACAAGTTAAAAGACAAAATAACTTTATAGCCAAGCAAGAACTAAGGAAACTACAATCAGTCATGATACTGACAGGAACATCTAAAAACATAGCTCCTCAAACCACTTCAGCAAATTTAATCCATCATTCAACTGCTCTGACAAAGCATTCAACACAAATAAGACATGCACAACTAATTTGTAGACATAGTCTAAATGAACTGAGGTTTCTTCAACTTGCAAAAAAAAATTTAACTGAGTTAGGTCAAGCCACAAACAGTAACTCTTGAAGGACAGTTGATGGCTAGTTTAGTACAAAGGACTGTATCCTGCAACATAATATCTTGATTTGACCATACTTAACAAAGCGGTTGATGTTTCTTAATACGGACCACATAGGGGATTCAGTATTGTAGAAAAATAAGTTTGTTACACACATCTATTTTCTGGAGATAGTGAAACATCGGTTTGACTTGCAATGGCTACAGTGCATGTGTGCAGTATATTAAGAAGTATGCAACAATAGAAGTGGAACAGCGTGGAGCACAAATCAATTCAAGTTTACAAAGTCTAGAGGTGCTGATTCTATCAAATCCAAGTTTACAAATTCTATCAATGCAAATACGTAATACACTACATGAATTATCAAATTTAATCAGCCTTACAAGTTCTGGTCGCCCCGCTGGATAAAATTTGATTTGAAACTACAGTTGGGCTTGAGCTATCCATAAATACATACTCACCTGATGAAAAAAGGATAACAAGGAAAATTACATATGCAATAGAGATAAACACCTCATGAAGTGATTTTCCCCCATTCATCTGCTATAAAATTTAACTTTTCCTGATGTGAATTCATTCAATCTCACTCATTTTAGAAAGATTATATGCGACATCGGTCATTACATAGCAAGTTCAACATGAAATGGAATCAGGAAACTTGAAAAATACAATAATCTGCAGTTTTTGCACAGATTAGAGCTCCATAATTACAACATTTCCGATAAGGTTTAGCTGGATTCAAATTCAAATTCCTAATGTCCGTTCTTATATAGAGTAAATCAATTTGAATGCTCAGAAACAATATAATTCAAACTTAAAACATTCAGCTGAATACCATCAAATGCTAGTTTCCTCTACGATCAAGCCCCAAAATGCCATTTATACTCTTCACTTTTCATTGTTCATGATTTTGACTAACTTGAGTATTTCTTTCGGTAGCTCGCTATCAATTTACGCATCATTTCACATACATTTTAAAGCTAAGAAAAATCGCCCGCATACCAATTAGAAGATAATAGAATTATGAAAAATAATGACCTCTGCGCTGCCTGGAATCAGGACTAGGCTTGGGAGTGGTGAACCACTGCGTATCCAATTTCTCGATCCCTTTGATTTCAAAGTTGAGCTTCTCGATCAACAGCGAGGAGGAACTGCTAACATTTTTAATCTCGATTGTGACGGTGATCAAATCGCCCGGTCTGTACACTTCCTTGTCCGCCTCCAACTTCAGCTGCGGCGTTTTAACATTAGCGCCGCCGCTAACGGCGGTGGATGCGGTCGAATTGAGGCCGAAGAATGAGAATCTACGGGCGGGTTTATCAGGTGGCGGCATTTCTGGAAGAAATTCGACCTTCAGTTCACCAATCTTAGTCAGATGCGATCACGCACAATACATAATTTCCATTCTAAGCTTGAGGATTAACTATTTCCTCTTTGTCTCTGGGTTTAGTTTTTAGTTTTCAAAAATAATAATAATAATATTAATTGAAAGAAAAGAGATCAATTGAATACTCTTGATTATCAAAACCTAAAAATAATATACTGATTATATTTGTAAAATAAAATAATTTGACATTTTATACTCATCATATTAATCTTGGCCATTCTAAATAGTTATAACTTACTTCTACGTGTTTTGAATTTTTTAATTTTTATATTGAATTAAAGATCTCGATTATTATATATCATATTCTAATTTTCAAAAAATGGAATCTATTAACTTAAATCAGCTTATGCTTTAGGTTGCTCCCTTACCATTAACAACACTCACGCAATTGAAAGTGATTAGAAACTGTTGTAGAAACTTCATGTTCCTCTAGAGGTGAAAGTTTTCCTTTGGCATGCTGCTCACGGATATTTATGTATGAATATAATCTTATGCGTAAAAGGTATCTCGGTTGGAGAAGAATGTGGGATTTGCAATATGAGTTTGGAAAATGAATGGCATATTTTTGTTGCTTGCCTTTTTGTGGAGGGAGGTTGACAAGTTATGGGTGTTGGAAGATAGTTTCGAATTGTGGTAGATAAGAGTGAATTTGGAAAGGATTTCATTTTTGCTATGTTGTCGCATAAAGATGAGAAGATTAGAGATGAAATCTGGAAGGATTGCAATGCAGCTGTTTGGAAATCTATTCAACCTAACTCGAGCATATCTCATATTCATGCTCATAATGCTCGACTTGATTAAAAGTTGGTACAAGAAGGTATGTTTTCCAAACCTGATGAGTGATCATTCATTCCAATAGTAAGATAGCTTGCGATGTCATTCTTTTAAATTCTTGAGATTTCTCTGAATTTGGAGCTATAGTTCAAAGTTGTAAGTTGATTATGGAGTCTAATACTGTAGTTTGTTAGACTAAAGCATGTTCGTCGTGATACCAATTTTGTGGCTCATCACCTTATTAGAATTGTTAGGGATTATCATATCCCGTAAGTGTGTGTCCAGCCTCCATCTTTTGTGCCTAACCTTCTCAATTATTCTTCTTCTTGCAATTAATATATTTTCTTTTGATTTAAAAAAAATAATTATGTCAAAATATTAAGCACTATCTTTTATCGTTTTAAATAGGAAATGAAGTGAGGGAGTATACTTTGCTAATTTAATTTGCAGGTCCACTGAGTTTTATCTCGGATAAGAAAGTGAAAATACTTGGCCCAAAAGAGAATAAACTAGTTACTATTTTTAAGTATGGCTCAATAAAGTTCTTACTGGGCTTATTTTAAGAAAGTATTACTACAAGGTATAGTCCATATGAGAGATACTTATTTCTTCTCTCTACATAATAATAATAATAATAATAATAATAATAATAATAATAATAATAATAATAATAATAATAATAATAATAATAATAATAATAATAATAATAATAATAATAATAATAATAATAATAATAATAATAACGAAGATATTAAAAAGATCTATCTTTAACGTAAGGAAAAGTAGATTTTGACTTTTATCTTTTAATCCATGAAACATATATATTATGTTTGTATAAAAATTGCGAAGTATCTTGGTTATTAAATCCTATGATTTTTATTTTATTTTTTTTGGGAATTTTTTTTTCTTAGGGTGTATTCTCTTTGATGGAAAATTATCATAGGAAAATGAG
Source organism: Mentha longifolia (assembly GCA_001642375.2). Lineage (NCBI taxonomy): Eukaryota > Viridiplantae > Streptophyta > Magnoliopsida > Lamiales > Lamiaceae > Mentha > Mentha longifolia. Next base: position 7,506,942 of record CM038114.1, read on the forward strand.
AGAAAATAGAACAATCACATTTTAAATTTCTCCTTATATCCCATATTTTTCCACCTCCTACTCTTTCTTTCCCTTCCTTTTCACTTCAATGGAAGTAAAATATTTTCACTCCATGTTGGTGATATAATATTTTTCATTGGAGAAAAAGTGAAATTTTTCATCATATATAAGGAGGTGGGAAAAAGTGGAAAATAAGGAGAAATTTAAAAGTGAAAATGGTATGAAATACCCATTTACACTTAGCCAACAAAAATCGCACCCCATAAGATAGTTTACATAAATTATACCCACTTTTTGTTATTTTGGACGAAAATGCCCTTATTTCCTTCAGCTTTCCTTCAGCTTTTCTCCCCTTTTTATCCTCCCTCTTCTCACTCATTCGGTGACCATCAGCCCCTCTCTCTCTCTCCCTCTCTCGCTCTTGCTTCTAATTTTTTCGGTGTGATACATCGATCCCGAGTATTACGGGCTGAATTTGCTTAAGGCGAAGAGCAATGGGTACGGGCTAGGAGTGGTGTTGCTGGAGTTTCTGACGGGAAAGAGAGTTATCTTCAACGGAGGCGAGCCGATGAGCGTGGTGGACTATGCGGTTCCGGCGATAATGGAGGGAGAATTGGCTGGGATTCTGGATCCGAGGGTTGGGGCGGCGGAGGCGGTGGTTGGTGGCGTACACGGCGATGCACTGTGTGAATTTGGAGGGGAAGGATAGGCCTACAAAAACTGACATTGTTGCTAATTTGGAGCGAGCTTTGGAGCTGTGTGATGATAGCCATGGCAGCATCTCTAGTGGTCCAATCTCCATTCTTTCGGATTGAAATTCAATTTCTTAAAACAATTTTTTTTCTTTCTCGTTTTGGCTTAATATTTGGGTTTCTTAGTGTAAAGAGTATGCTCTAACATGAGGTGGGATTTTAGGAGTTTGTAGAATATAAATTGATTTGTTATGTTCCCAATGGAAATTGTTGCTTTAGTTTCTTGAGATTACAACACTTGATTTGTTTAAGTTGATTAAGGGATTTTGCTTGCACTAACTACATCACCTCATTCAATGAAACTAGAATTTGAACTTCAAATGTGAGTATCTGTTGCAACTTTTAGATGATGAATTCACCGAATATCTATATTGTTTTTATAATTGTAACCATTTATCTCCAATCACTTTATTTTCCTGTTTTTGCATAATCATTTCCACCTAGTAATTTCTTTTACACTATGTGGAGCAGTATTGTCATTTAAGTTGAATTTTTATTTCTTTTACATTTGGAATTGAAATACTCAATTGTTCTAAGTATTCTAATTGTCCCAAGTATTCCAACTGTTCTAGCTGAAATACTTGGAAAATTTGGAATTGAATTACTTGGAACAATTGGAACAATTTAGTGCTTCTATGCACAAATCACTCAATTGTTCCAACTGTTCCAAGCTTTCCAATTGTTCCGATGTTCCAATGTTCCAATTGTTCCAAGCTTTCCAATTGTTCTAAATGTGTTCCAAATGTTCCAGTGTTCCAACTGTTCTAAGCTTTCCAATTGTTCCAAGTATTCCAATTGTTCCAACTGTTCCAAGCTTTCCAATTGTTCTAGATGAAATACTTAGAACATTTGGAACTAAAATACTTGAAACAATTGGAACAATTTAGTAATTTTTTTCATTATGTAGGAGTAAACAAAATTCGTCCAAACAAAAATAAAACATATATCCATACGAAAATAAAATTCATGTCTCTGCTTAAAACAATAAAAATCCATATCCCTCATTTACATAGTTATGACTACCTAAAGAAGACGGATAAGTAGAAAATGTCTTCTCAAAGGGGAAAAAAGAAGTAGAAATTGTGCTAGCTACAAAAGGCGGTCTCTTTTTGAATTTGAATACAAGCAGAAAGGCTAAAGCTGATGAGGCGAGGTGCAGGCCATTTACAATACCACCATAACTCATCTTTATTTTATAGCACAGAAGCAATATCGAATCCCACGGAGCTATTCTTCCCTGCAAACGAAGAGAAGGGCAAGAAATTAAGTCCTTGATAGCATAACAAGGAAAACCAAACTAATCAGACATAATACCATAAAACAAAAACAACACTTCATCTGAAATGCCAGCAGGAAGGTGGCAATAATGTTTTACTCTACGAGATGTGGCTCATAAGTCATATGGTCTTCAGAGTAGTTTTTAACCAAAATTTCATGTATATCATCTTGAACTCCTAAATAAGATAGTCTCAGTTCATATTAAATTCAATCTGGAAAAGTGAGATGACATGATGGCCATGTTTTGAAGGTCTGAGTTAAAAACAAAAGCTTGTCAAGTACTCATACAAGGAATTAAAGCATGCTATTTGAAATCATACAAGTTTCTAATTGGCCAAGTATTATTTCAGTTACTATATAGGAGCAAAATCATACACTTAGCATCTAAAAAAAAAACAAATATTTTTCTAATTACTACTATGTCTCAAAAAATCAAGCAGCACATTATTTTATTTGCAATGTCATGATGAATAATTGGAAAAGCAAATGGAGGCCAGTTTTTCTCCTCGAGAACAATACCAGCTGAAAAGAGAGAAGAAATCAATGAGAATTGGAGATTCTTGTTTGTATTATGAAGGGTTATAAAGTAATAAAAGATCCGGTTGTAGTCAGGAGAGTACCTCGAGCAACAGCCTCTTCTCTCCGTCTCATTTCCTGCAAAACATCGTCATTGTAATTTCTTTTTATCAATTCATTTTAATTAAAAAAGAACATGCCTCAAATCAATCTTGAGAAATAAATAAAAAGATGCTCCTAAAAAGTATGATATTTCCCTTAAAAGTACGTCAAATAACAATTTGTACACACGATATGCAGAGAAATTTGTGCCAACATATTGATATGAAATACATGTTCCCTCCTTTGTAATTCAGCTTCTCTTGCCTGCAACTCTCTCTCTCTTTCTGTTCAAAATCCAAAATTAGTGTTTCTTTTCTTGGATTATGGGACCAGCCAACATCATTCCAAAAAATGAATAAAGAATATATGGCTACAAGTTAAACAATCTTAAAAAGAAATTTCAACTACCGAAGTATTATCTACCGTAGTATTATCAAGATGAATATCAACTGGAGCTGTAGGATTGTAGAAATCAGTAGGCTCTAGAGGAAGGGGTGAAAGCCTTGAGTTTGCAGCAGAAGCAGTAGTCTGAAAATATGAAAATTAAGATAAATTTACCTACAAAAAAAAAAAAAAAACATATATGTTAAAAGTAGTAGCATCCTAAATTTCCAAGGAAACAACAAATGTATTCTATTAGAGAAGCCACATTGACAATCATTTAAAATTTGCCAACAAAAAAAATACAAGTTTCTCTAGAAGAAATCTCCCTACTTGCTATAAAACACACATGCTTGTAACTTCAAGGTGATCTAACTCAAGCCATGGGAAAGTATATGATCAATAATCAACTCTTGCTGAAGCAACAATCTAGACACGTGTTCCTTTGACTTGCTCAATTGTATAACTCCAAGCCAAGATCTAGAACATGAGATAATTGCTCAAGAAAATCATCTAAACAACCTCAGTATGCTCGATAGTGAAAATAACTAAAATGAATCTCGACAAGAAACTCACAATTCATAGAATTTATACCTGCAGCGCCATGCAAAAATGAAAGACACAAGGAGAGTAAAGAACAAAAAAGAGATAAAAACACAGTAAAGGAAAAAAGAACAAAAAACAAGGGAGGATTGAAGTCATTGAACGGTATAAATGACACCAAAATTGCAGGCGCAAAAAACCCAGAATCCGAAGGTAGAACTCCGGCGGAGAGTACGCCACTGAGAGAGGACTTCAATCAAGCATCAATCGTGGCAGGGAATGGACCCAGCGATAGCGAGCAACCAAAATCCTACAACAATGCAACGAAATCAGTGAATAATTAGATACTAACTCAAATTGAAGGTAAAAAGAACCCAGAAATTCGAAAGGAATCCGAGGATTGAGAGTTCGCCGGATATGGAGGCAGGTGCGTGAACCCTAGACTCAACTCCGGGCGAGAATTCCAATCGGAAAATTTTCCACAATATGGCACACAATCGAAGTAGAACTCCGACGGAAGCATTGATGAAACGCAGGTAGGTAGAAGAAAGGCGAATTGCTGTATTTTTGAGTGGCAGCGCCGGAAACCCTAGCTTCCTCTTTGTTGAAGTTGGCCTGTGATAAAAGCAGAAAAACAAGCAACGGTGGAAGAGACTATTCCGTCGGCAGTTGGAGGCAGGAGGCGGCGAAATCGCTGCCTAATGTAGAGAGAATTTTGGGGTAGAGAAGAGGAAGAAGGTTTCTCAGGTATGAGGAATGGGGAGTAGAAACTGAATTTGAATCGCGAATGAAAATCAAAAGGCTTCGCATCTCAAATTTCAGGCTGGAAAATTTGAGGGTAATTTTGTCCGAAAATATAAAAAGTGGGTATAATTTATGTATGTTAAGTTAGTGGGTATAATTTTTGTTTACAAAGTCATAATGGGTATTTCAAATAATGACCCAATTTAAAATGTGATTGTTCTATTTTCCTTCATTTTCTCATGATAATTTTCCATTAAAGTAAACACACCCTTAATCTTTTCATCCAGGACCATTTCGGTTCCTAGTTTTTCCCTTGGATTGGTTATTATATTAACTAATATATCTATATATATACACAAATAAAAGAAGTAAACATACATAAAACACAAGTTAAAGGGGAACAAATAAAGCAAATGAAAATTAAAATTTTCTCGAACTCTTAATGTACCTTATTCTCATAGATAAAACTCTAATGTAGTTTTAAAAATTAATAATATACTACTGCAATAAATAATTACTAATTCATCACCGCTTTCAACTTTCACAAGTAGGGCTGTATTCCGGGAATCCCGGTACCGGATCGGAACCGGTACCGGATAACCTGATTCCGGTCCGGTAACCGGTTCCAGCTTCAAGCAAAATTCCGGTACCCGGATAACCGGTACCGAACCGGGTACCAGTTAATTTTTAATTTTTATAAATAAATTATATATTATATTAATATTAACAATTACTAAAAATTTAAGATACCCTAAATCCTTAATTATATATTATTATTTTTATAAATAAATTATATATTATTATTTTTTTATGTTTAATTATTGTTTAATTTGTTTTAGGCTTTAAAAAAAATACACACATTTTAATTTTTTTTTAAATCCGGTACCTTAACCGGTAATCCGGTATAACCGGTACCGAAATCGGGAACTAGTTAGCTTATCCGATTCCGGTACCGGTTCCTAAAAAACGTGAATAACCGGTACCCGGATTTCCAATTCCGGTTAACCGGAACCGGACCGATAGTCAACCCTATTCACAAGTGCCCCACCCAACTATGAATTACTGTATTAAAAGGTTTTTTTCACAAGCACATCTATATACTAACTAATAGTAGCTACGGAAGTCAATTTATGGTAAGTCAGTTCATTAATTGCTAACAATAATTACTACGGAAGCCTACATATAGAAAGTTCAATTCATTAAATGTATGCATTTATATACATTTATATCAATTTCTAATTATATAAATAATATATAATATTAATCTATATAATCTTTTAGTTTATTAATTACGTCAGATTATATACATTTATGTGTCAATAAAAATATGATAAATAATATATAGCAGTAGTGTACATATAATTTTATACACACTTATATACTCGCAGTTTTATAGGCGTATTTTTTATACTTCGTATTATTTAATACATTAATTTTTTTTAACTCTTTCTTTTTAATATAAATATTATAGTTAGGTTATACACTATTAATTAATAAATTAGAAATCTTCCTTTTTAATATAAATAAGGATAAGGACAACATAAAACTGCAAGTGCAAATATTTAGCACATTAGATATAAATTTGTGCCCTAATCATGCTCTTTACTTATATTTTTGGCATTAATTTAGCAATTACTTTAATAACTATTAAATTCAGAATTAATTCAGTCAATTAAGAGGAACGTTACAAAATTAATCACATTAATTTTATATTATCTTTCAAAATTTATATTGTAATTTACCTATAAATTCATGTTTTGGACATTACGAACTTCATATGTTTTTCGATAATTTTATAACTTCACAATGGAACATGAAAAATGTATGAGCACGAAAAAACTCTCACAAATTTCAATAGATGGTTGGAAAGTAAGGTTGACCGCAACAATGGCTTCGATATGTAATTTCAACAATAAATTTTTTAGTGTAATAATCATGGACCACCTACAAAGTAAGATCGAAATGATCCCCTACCCACGGTGGGCACACTTAATGTGCCCACCACGTCTGTAATTTTTCCTTTTATAGTTTAATTTTTTTATAGTAGAGTTTAATTATTTTTGGTAGGATTTTTATTAACTTCCTTATATATTCCAATGTCACGTCATCCGTGGACACATTAAACATGCCCACGGTGGGCATTGGAGCATTACTCCAAAGTAAGATATAATTAATTTACTTTAACTATTAATTTTCCTATAATTATGTCTTTTCTTTTATATATATATATATATATATATATATATATATATTATGAATAACACATTTGATAATAATATTATCACTCAAATTAAAGATAATTTCCTACTAATTAAATGTTAACTTATTTATACTGTTTAATATGGAGTATATATAAGGGCAATATAAATACAATTGGATAAGGCATTGGTGGACATAAATTGTAAATTTCTATGGGAAGTACAAAATTAACTAAATACTTTCTTAGTCTAAAAATTAATTAAACATACTTTTTTGTTGTTTCTTGAAATTCTAAAAATCGAAATAATTTATATAATTATAACAGCTATGGATATCTTTTTTTTAGCAATTTCTATTATTCATTTTTTTTCACTTCTAACAATAATATATATAAATGGTATGTCATAATTGTATATTAAAAAAATTGCGCCTAATGCAATAACTTATTCGTATCAATAGTCAATCACTTAGCAGTTGAATGTTACAATTTAATATTTACTAAAATTAAAAGGTAGATAAATCTAAACTAAAAATCCAACACTTTTTTGTATATAAATAATTTATTAAAATAATTTTTTGGTCAAACCCATTCGATATTCGAACATGCATCAGATAAACGTGTGCGTAATATAACAAAACTACGTAATATCAATAATTTATCAATTTTCATATATCAAAGACTATCAATCCTAATAATTATAGGCGTCTTTTATAATTTTTTGGATCTTTTTATGGAAAAATTGTCTGAAATATTTTTTTTAGAGGTGCCATATTGAGAGATTAGACATGCATGCAAATGCAAGACAATTGATTTTATTTTTGTAATGGTATTTGGGCATAATTTCTTAAAACCGAAGAAAATTATAACTTTGATTAACACGGTATTTTTGCACATGTTATATAATATACTGACATTGTATGAATGTTATTGTAATATTCAGACATCTCAACTTTCATGCAAATTTAATTTGGGATACATTCAAGTATCATGAAAAATGAATGTAATGAGAAAATTTGTTCAATTTAAAGGTAGAACACCAGGCCTTGAACAAGATTTCTAAAGTGAGTGGAAGCATATGGCAGCCTGTGAAGCGGAGCCGATGAGGGATAGGCGGCAGTGATCGCGGTGGTAGTGATGATTTTCGACAACTTCGAGCCGGCGAACATAATATATACGGGAGAAAAAAAATGTCCATTTCATAGAAATGACTGACAATAGACCTGTGATCAATTTCAAAATTAGGATGAAAATTAAAATGAAGAAGCTCATAATTTTGCCACGGTTTACTAAGCAAAAAAATGAAAAAGTCATAGAACAATAAGTGAAACATGCATGGACATGAAATTGAAAATAGAGAAATTTAGGAAATAGGCAGAGGTCATCAGTGGTTTGTCGGTGGTGATCGGGCCTGTGGTTGCCTCACCTATGTTGGCCAATTCCATGTCCTACCATGGTCATCCAACTTCTTCCGGCGTTCCTTTTGGACTTTTAAGCTCTTTGTACACTTGGAAATGGACAAGAGAAAATGAGAATTTGAAACCAAATAATGAAATTAAATGAGTTTATGACGGTCCCATAATTTTTTAAAAAATGGCACGCCATACAATAAAACAACTGAAAATCATAAGTTATCGATACGACTTCCAATTTTGAGAGATCCAAGAGTTTATAAGTTCCAAATAAAAAGTTTTTCGATCTAACTATAAGCAAGACTCAATTGAAGGTGCAGAAATATTTAATTTGATCTCTTTCTTTTTTCTTTTTTTTAATTACTTCAAAAAATATTCAAATAATGAAAACAAAATTATACATATTAAATTATAAAAATACAACTCATTTTACCCTGTGCGTCGCACGGGTGTATTACTAGTTACATTAGTAATCAAAAGTCAACAAGAATCCCAAAGATAGGTGAGGCCTAATATATACTTTCCAAATCACATTTATGAATGATTTAAATATATCGTTGTCAAATTCAAACTTATTTTCAAATTTTCAGTAGTTTCCCATTTTTGTTATTTAATATTTCTTCCCTCCGTCTCCGTCTAAAACTGCTTTTAATTTCTTTCTTTTTTTTTGTGTCCGTAAAAACGTACTTTTAATTTTTTATTAATCTATTTTCCAACGTGGACCTCATATATAAATAATTTTCTTCTTACACACTACAAAGTAAGACAAACTCTATTACCTTTCCACTTATCCAAAATTAAAATATTTACAAAGTAAAATATTTACAACAATAAGTACATAAAAGCTAAATAAAATTTAGCTAACATTATCAGCGCCGAACAGGGGCGTAGCTAAGTGTGGCCAAGGGAGGGCAATTGACCCCCTTGTATTTTGGCATTAATTATCTTTTACACTCCTATTATTATTGTTATACTTAAATATATCTAAAATACATATAGAAAAAATAAAATGACAAAATACAAATGATAATTTGGTAGTCTATATTGAAAATGATATATTTAATTGTGTTCTTGATAACACGAAAATAGAAAGTGTCCGTTTTTCGTGGATCAATTTATTATAGATGGAGATAGTATAATTTTTGACCCCCTTACTAAAAATCTTGCATCCGCCACTGGCGCCGAAGAAGATATTTTCCTACAAATATTCGCCAACTAAATTTATTTTAGTAGATCAATATTTCAAACAGAACAAGCATTTAATATTGAGCTGGAATCATGGATCCTTGTCCTTTAAAAGCGGTTTCATTTAATTTCGAATTCATGCGTAATTTTTTTCAATCTTTATTTTATTAAATTTGAATTTTGCATGGGAAATTAGACTAATTTGAACTCGTGATTTGATAGAGGTCGTCTCCTCTATCACGGGTCCCCGGCGCCTTCGACATGAAGGTCGGCGTGCCCAATGATAGGTACCCAAGCCAGAAGCCCTAACTCCACCCAAAAGCTAGCCTATGAGTGGAGGTTTGACCCCTTACTTAAGTACCAATCCACACTTGTTTGTGAATCCGATGTGGTATCGTATCATTCGACCCCCCTTAAGAGCCGGACGCCCACGGACGGCTCTCACTCTAGGCGGCTCTCACTCTGGTCCCTACCAGGTAGCCTTTTCCCAAGTAGACGGCGCTCACTCTAGGCGGCTCTCACTCTGGTCCATCAGGTAGCCTTTTCCCGTACCACGTCCCGACCTCTCAATGAAAGCACCAATGATAGAGGTCGTCTCCTCTATCACGGGTCCCCGGCGCCTTCGACATGAAGGTCGGCGTGCCCAATGATAGATACCCAAGCCAGAAGCCCTAACTCCACCCAAAAGCTAGCCTATGAGTGGAGGTTTGACCCCTTACTTAAGTATCAATCCACACTTGTTTGTGAATCCGATGTGGGATCGTATCATGATTATTCCTTAAAAGTTCATCTGAGCTTGTTTGATAAGTATATCAAAAAAGTTAAAAGCATATATTTGTGTCGGGTAATTTATAATTTAATTGTAAAATTATTCAATTTTTCGTGTGTGTGTTCAATTCAAATGAAATAGCAATTAAGTTACTTAAACTATCATTATTTTTATAATTGTATTATGAACCTTAATTTTCGATGATACAAAACACACGCGACAAGCTAAATTTTTTCATTAGCTTTCGGTGTGCCACACATATTTTTCATCATCGGGAATTGAGGTCCAAAACAAGATTAAAATTTTTGATAGTTTTGATTTAATTGTTATTTCGTTTAGATTAAAACACGATTATGGAAAGTCGAATAATTTAAAGCTTCATGTACTGTGTGTGTGGGGATTTCATATACCCTTAATTAACTGTCGGCAAACAAATTGATTTAACTAATATTATGTGATAAAAGGAATTGCATAATTAATTATGTCAAAGTATGAATGTTGGTTTTGGTAAAATGTATGATAATATATGTCTAGCTATGTCGTTTTTGGAGGTAGGTGACTATAGATTTCAAAATATATGTAATACTATATCGATTCCTCACATGGGATCAAAGATAGTTTAAGACGATTATTTTTTTTATTATTATTTTTTATTTTTTATTTTTTTTTGTTGAGAATAACGAATTATGGATTTTGACCATTTTGGTAGTAAAATTATTATTAATTAATAAAAGTATGGTACATTAGCTCATGTTCGGTTTTTCCTCATAAAAAATCCACCTCAGAGCTGCATTGTAAAATCAAGAAACCGAACAAACATAGGATTTATCTCGATATCTAATTTTTTTTTAGCAAAACTTAACATAAAAAGATTCTTGAAATAAAAACATAAAAAAGGGAGCTAGGGCCAAAAGCATTTAGCTTTTGTTTCCCTTTGTAGCCTCATTGTGGCCCTACCGATTTATTGTATTAATACATGTATACATGTATATATACACACACATATATATAGTTAATATTATTAATTAATGGTTGCATTTATTCACAAATTTATTTGCTTAAGAGCCCTTTGTGGTGGCTGTAATAAATCGTAGCAGCCATGCCGAATGTCAATAATGTTAATAAAAGTTAAACTACACCCAACAAAAAATCCCTATTATTTATTTATGCTAAAATAATTTGCTCAAATTAAAATACATGAAAATTACTACTCCCGACGTCCCGTTCAACTAAATCACTCCATTATTTTATACCTTATATTATGTCGCATGTATTCAAGAAGTGAGTCTAGTTTGACGGAGTAAGTATATAAGTATATAAGTATATCATCTGCAAAAAAAGTCAAACATCAATGCATGAAACAAGCATATATTACAATTAAGAAAGAAAAAAAAATCACATCATATAAAACTATAGTCTCATATATGTGGAGTTCGATGCACAATTTATCCAATACTTACAAATTATAGAAATCCCTTTTCCATTACCAAGAAAAGTCAAATCCTAGATGCTTGAGAAAAGGAGAAGAGGGCAACCACATCCTTGACTTTCACAAAATCAACATTAATTTCGAACAATTATTATGTACAAAACTTACCTAATTGCTCGATAATAGCCATTATAAAAAGAGTTGCATAATTGCTACGATATTAAATACTAATTAATGTAATAATAATGGACAATTGTGGTCCACTTCAATGCCCTACTCTCACATGGGATTTTGTAACTTCTCATATTTCCAAATATCACCACATGCGTTACAGAAAGGATATCATAATTTCCAATAAAAATTTGCAGTTTCAAACATAACATAAAATAAAATCAAATCAACACTTGCTTCTAGGATAATGTTTCAAAGGGTCAATTAATAAATTACTTAATTTTCACTACAAACATCATGACTAGGCACATATTATAAGACTTTGTCCTAAATCAAAACATACAAGGACGAAATAGTAAGAATTTTAACTTAAAAAACTTATCTATAGCTTGCATTTGGTGGTAACATTTATTTCGTTGTAGGAACTGTGTACTTAGCTCTAGCTCGATCTTCGATTGAGAAGGTAATGTGAGCTTTGTTGAGGGAGGTAGACGATCGATTCGGAGACCGCACACGTTCTCTTGCAAGAAGTGTACATGTTTATCATTCCGAAACGATCGCTCAAAGTTCTAGTGATTTTGGAGCTTCCCTTATGAATAATGTTGCTAAAATTCGAGCTATGATCTTCGTCGCCTCCTTCCTTCGAGCATTCGACTAGGGCGGCAAAGAATGGATCGTCCCTTTGGAACCTATTGCTTTTCTTGGGAGAGATCTCCTCTTGGTGGAGTTGCTTCTTGGCCGCGGCGGTGGTGGTTCCGGCCGGTGGAGGAGGGAGGAGGTGGCCGGAGGAGCCTTTCTTCTTCGAGCCTTGCTCTTTAGGGATCCCGGGAAGTTGCTCCCAAGAAAATGGGACTCCTTTGAATTTGAGAGGGGTGCTTGGACTAAAAGGAGGGAATTCTTCATTGAAAGAAGAAAATGATGATGATCTAAAGGAAGAGTCCCAAGAACTCGAGGAGGACGAAGAGAACGAAGGCGTCCGCCTCCCCATTGGTCGGAAAATCGGGGCGGAGTGCGGCGGCTCCTCCTCATTTGAGAGGAGTGGAGTGTGGCCATTGATATGTGTTGGAGAAGTAGCCATTTCTTGAGAGAGAATTTGAAATGTGTTGGTGTGTGTAGCTTTTTGTGTTGCTGTGGCTAAGGTATATGGACTATATATTATCATTAGTAATAAATTAGAGTTTTAAAACACTAAAACATTGGTGAATGGGATGAAAATGATGCAAGATTATTGAAAATGACAAAAGGGCTTCTACTCATAGCGATGAGAGGAAGGCAAATGAAGAAGGGACATAATGGGAAATATATAGAAAGAAGTGGGTATGATGTGGATATTTCATTTTTGGCGATATCATGAATTTCTTAATAAAATCATAATTTATGGTGAGTGGTTGAGATGCATTACATGGACACGAGCTAGCTAGTGCTAACTACTCAATTGGGTGGTCAATTTTTTTTCCCCCGCTAATTACTAATTAAGAGATTTGGGTCAAATCATTTTTAATTGATTCAAGAATAAGCCTCCTCCATTATTCATACTAATTTCTTTTTCTCAAAACTTGAACAACGTCTGCCCCTCTTGAAAAGTAAATTAAATATACCAAGGAGGAAATGACGTGTGAAATTTATGATATACTGTATATGTGTTGCAAGAAAAAGGATTGCATCACAGCTTTTTGGTTGAGACTAATTTTCCTAAGAAAATACCAAGATATACGAAACTCAATTCATACTAATAAATTATGGTATTCTAAATTTATACCTTTTTTTATAATCTTAATTAGGAGCGACTTCTAAGTTCAGTAGCTAATTAGTCAAAGTGCCTCCCTACAAGTATAGTACATTATACTTATTTTAATATTCAAGGTCCACCTTGATTTATCGAGTTAAAATATAAGTTTTGTGTCGTGAGATTGAAGTTTGCAAGCAAAATATTTTTAAAATAAATAAATAAAACTGATTTTGTTATTTTCACGTAAGATAGATCATAGAATTTAATTTCTGAATATGTAAAATATTGTTACCAAATTAATGTTGAATTTACTAAATTTATGTACATGCACTTGATATAGATAAATAAAACAACATAAGATTCAAGATTGATGATGGGAATATGAAATTAATTATATGCTCAAATTGTGTTTCAACTCCAAATAATAAGATTGAAAATGACAATGAATCGCTGCTCAGTTGGTAAGACGCTTCCCTTCTAATCTAAGAGGTCGGGGGTTCGAGTCACTCCGGGTGCATGTGTATGTGTGTGAATGTGTTGTGTTTGCCTGATCAAAAATAAATAAATAAGATTGAAATTTTAAATTTTAATTAAGTCGTATTGCCTTTCGGCACTAGAAAATTGTATAATGGATGTGGATGTATTTCATTAATTTTGAACAATAAAAACAAGTTAAAAATTGGCATTATAAATTTCACGTACCAAATTATTGAATTGTGCTACTTATGAGTAGCTTCTAAGATTACTAATTAATTTATTACTTCAATAGTTTTATGCCATGGAAGTGGAGTATTGTGGTCGTGATGCATGCCAGTTGGGTCAACAATTTTTTAATGTTAAAAAATATATATATTCCATAATAATTGAGAAGGTACTCTTTGTTACTATAAATTATTCGGCGAATCTTGATACATGTCCACCACGTACATTTCATGCATCTCTTGATTTATTTTTAATTTTTTTTAATTTCAAACTCTTTAGAGCACTATTTCAAAAACTTTCAACGCAAGTCACGCATAAACTAATAGAACGATGATATGTTTTTCCTGCATGTGATAATTAATTAGCTGATTAATTAGGGAAATGTTTTGGTTTTATTTTCATCTATATTCCACGTGTCTTCCATATTTAATCCATATTAGAAGTGTGAATATATATACTCCGTATATGATATACAGTATATACAGAAAACAAGTGTGAATCTAACTGGTGTAATAATTATATTAATTTCAATGATATCATTTACTAGATTCATCATGATATTTTTGAGTTCAAGACCTGTATGTGTATGTGAAAAATTCAAAAATTAATTTAATGTCTGGTGATCGATTGATTGGAAGAGTCCAAATAATTATGATAGGATATTTCATGCATGTGAGGAGTTAAGTAAATTCGGAATTTGTCGCAAAATGATGTGATTGAATTGAGGTTGTAATATTATTATGCTGTTAGAAATTAGGTTGTCCCTTTTTGTATTTTAGTTATAAAATCTTCTTAATTTTTGGATAACACTAGTGAAATTTTATTTCACTGTTACTTTTATCTCCATTTAAACGGAATTAAGGTGAACTGTGAAGTCTCCGTTACAGATTTCACCTCTAACTCTGGGCCGGAGTGGGCCGTATAAATTTTGGCCCAACAATATTTTGGGCCGATAGGCCCGGTACAGCCTGAGTTGCATAATGGCCATAGGCTGGGGGCTTTCTTGTGCATGGAATTTAAAATCATAATTGTTTTTTTTTTTTTTTTTTTAGAAAATAAAATCATATTTTGTTGTTTGGCAAGTTTGGGCCATTATTTTTTCATTCAAACTTTTGGGCTGGGCCTATCTGAATATCTTATTTCAGTTCAATTGAGCTAGGCCCGACCCAACAATTACGCAATACTCGTTCAATCCCACTATTTTTGGAAATTTAAACATGAAAAGTTTTGATGTGAGAAACATGAATAGCTAGCTCCGAATCATTTAATCATGCTTGTGTATATGTATAATTTGATGCTTAAAGTAATTTCATGATTATTGTATACTGTAACCATACTTATATTAATATTAATCATAGCTCTCAATAAAATCAATGGTTGAATGTTGATCTATTTCTATTTCTCACACTAGAACATAATTTTAAATGCATAAATTTCTGAAAAATAAAATAGTTAATAAATGTCAATTTATCTAGCTAGGTGATTACTTGATAATCCGATGATTTTGTAATTAACGTGCAGTATTATTG
Organism: Mentha longifolia; assembly: GCA_001642375.2. NCBI lineage: Eukaryota > Viridiplantae > Streptophyta > Magnoliopsida > Lamiales > Lamiaceae > Mentha > Mentha longifolia. The sequence goes on from CM038114.1 coordinate 7,522,381, forward strand.
CATCATTCGGCAATCGAATAAATATATCGTGCATCTTTTGAATTCATATATATATAATTCATATTTAAATTTAAAGTCAAGATAGCTTAGTTGAAAACTCGTGCACGCAATTACTAATGCCACGAGCACTAGAGATAAAAACTCCAAATTCAGACACATAAATCCTGCATGAGTCAAAAGCATCAACAATAGATTTACTATCGGTCTAAAATACAACTCCCTCCAGTTCTCGCTGCTTCAACCCAAGAGATCGAGTACCTCTCGAAGTCCAATGGTCTTCCCCTTGTCAACTTGTAAGCAACCCAAGAACTTGATAACACGTGCTGCCACAAAACCACCCACTACATTGCATCCTGAATCACCATGCCAATGTTCAACTCGTCAAAAAAGTGGCATTTACTCCACATTTGACCAACCAGCTGCTTGAGCATGAAGCAATTCATGCCTAGTACTTAGAGCAAGTAATTGAGTACGGTGGGGCGATGGGGAAGTATTACTCCAAATCGCTTTGTTCCTATCCCTCAAGATATCAGATATGCCAAAGCAACATGAATAACTCCTCTCGAACCTTCTCGTCCTTGAAATCAAGGAGAAAGCGTAGTATATTACGACACACGTAGTATCTGGTGCCCGCTAACAACCTTCAACAAAAAGGCATGCAATAAAAGAATGCCATGCGTTTTCATATCTCATCTTACAAACACCACACTCCCCTCCTACTTGAACACCTCGCTTCATTAAATTTTCTTTATTTGGGAGGCAATTATGCGCAAGTCTCCAAAGGTAAATCCTGACTTTTTGAGGGACTTTTAGTTTCCAAATGTTTTTCCAATTCCCATCCACATCATAAGTAGAATCAATTATTGTTAACGAGCATGCAAGTTCATAAGTTAACTGTAGATCCCATCTTTGGAATGATGCCTAACGAGTTGATCATCACTCGCATTTGTATTGATAGGGATTCTCAGTATCTACTTAACTTCTTCCTCAAGAAATAACTCCTTAAGGAGTTCATCATCCCATTTCCGTCGACATGACAACATTAGCTCCTTAACTCTGAGATAATCTAAATTATAGGTGCAGGCAGAAGTAATAAATTTATCATCATCACGTCGAAGCCATATATCTTGAAACACAAACACCTTCTCACTATTGCCAATTCTCCATCTCAACCTTCTCTTAACTAAGTCCTAGGAAGCTCAGATGCTCCTCCAAGTATAATTTGGATTCGGCATTCAAAAAGTCCCCTCTTGAAAAGTATTTAGTTTTGATAATTCGACAAACAAGAGCATCAACCCGATTAAATTGGACCGAAAAATCCAAAGCCCAGCCCGATTGACATCACTAATCGTTTCCAACTCGTATGTGAGGTTGACCGGTTGTTGACTGAGTGTGTCGGTTAATTTCGTCAAATTGAGACAACCCGGGTTTTGAAGGGCCGAAATCGGAAATTTATTGATTTAATTAACAGTAATTTTTCAGCTCCTAACTAACCACCATTTCAAACTCCTAACCGAAAACCTTTCTTCTCTTCCGCCAAACACTTCGACGCCGCTCACCGCCAACATTTTTTGTCACTGCCCGCCGACTTCCTCCGCTCACTGCCTCATCACCGACATCATCCCCCTCACCACCAACACTCGGCTCACCGCCGATCTGGCCTGTCTATTGCTTCAGGAAAGGGGACGTCTACATGGTTGTGGAAGTTAAAAGGAAGATCTATTTTTACTCTAAGAGGGATGAAAATCAGTAATAGATCCGTCCCTCTTGGAGTAGAAATAGATTCTCCTTTTAACTTCCACAGCCATATAGACATCCCCGTTCCTGAAGCAATAGACGGGCCAGATCAGTCCATCATGCACCTCATGCTTGCCTTCAATCACAATGGACTTGGTCCACGAACCCACACACATCCCTGTACTCCCTCATCTTCCAGAAAATGATATCATTGGTGCCTGAACTATCTATAAACCACATGTATTCCTTATGTGCAGACACGTTCAGAGATTCCTCAAAGTTATCATGAAAAGGTGGAAGAGCAAGTGTACTGAACTTCTCTGTTCCAAGATCGAAGCAGGATATCTCTAGAGATTTGTCCTTAACATTATGCACCACCCAATGGACCTTCCTGTTCAGAACCGCTCCTCTCGTCCTTGCATCGTAGTTGTAGGGGCCTGCAGAAAAGACCCTGCTCCCATGATCCTGTTCCCACTGTGTATACCTGCCTCTAGGGGTGGTAATTGGTCCGATTCCGGTTCACCGGTACTGGGAACCGATTTACCGGTTACCGGATAAAGCACTTTTTAGGAACCGGTACCGGTACCGGTACCGAATAAATAGACCGGTTCCCGGTCTGGTCCGGTACCGGTTTTACCGGATTACCGGTTACGGTACTGGATTTCTTTAAAAAGTTTAAAATATATTTTTTTTCTTTTTTTCTTAACGTCTAAAATAAATACACATTGAAAAATCATAACTTTATATTTTTTTTAATATAGTAAACAAATATAAAATTAAGAACAAATCATACATAAAAATCACAAATCCGAAAATTTCAATCGAAATTCAAATAAATAAAATAAAATTCTAGTTGATCATCCAACATAAAATAAATGTTTAATTGTTAAAAATCAATAAAATTTATATTAAAATACTTATATAATATTATTTTATAAAATATATTAAATAATTTAATTTAACTGGTAAACCGGTCCGGTACCGGTTGACCGGGTACCGAAATTATTATTCATGGACGGAACCGGTTACCGGACCGGGACCGGATTTACCGGTACTCGGTTCCTGGTTACCGATTCGGTACCGGTAAACCCGGAATACCGGATTATTGTTTACCAGCCATATCTGCCTCTTCCATTCTGCTAGCTTTCCTACTGCTGGTTTGTCTCGGAAGATTCTGACCACCTTGTACTGTCCCTTATCTGCACTCAGATTGAACCCATAGGTGTCCACGTTGTTTTGGTTCCCTGCGAATGATTCAGGATCAGGAAGCTTGAAGTACTCGCGTGTCACAGGATTGCATATGTACATAGCATGTGGCCACTGATCCTATTTAGGAGTAAAGATAGTACTATTTTGATCCTCCATGGCATGATTGCAGAGGAACTACATCCCGTTAGCTGAACTGTACAAGTGTTCTTTCAGGTGGAGGTTGAACTCAAACAACTTAACGCATCCACGAAATGGCTCTTGGGAGCAGCTGCAGCAGGAGCAGCATCATCATCATAAAACTGTATGACCTGGTTAGGTCTGCCCTCCAGATAAACTGTTATCTTCGTAATGGCGTTGAAATAACAGATCTTTGCAAAGTCAGGGGTCCATATCATATGGTTCCAGGACTTGGAGACAACCATGAACCTCGCTATTGCTTTCACGGGGAGTCGTGCGAGAACATCTCCTATGACATCTAGAGGTAGATGGATGGGATCTATACCCCTGTTCTGATTTGCCATCTAACATAACAACAACAATCTTCAAATCAGCAAACATAAAATATGAGTGTTACTATCAAATATCAAACATTACTAATAATAAAAAGAACATAACCAACTCATTAAGAAGAGGAAACCTACAGAAAGAGAAAGAGAAAGAGAAAGAGAAAGAGAAAGAAAACAGAAGTGCATAATAACATATATTGAATACATGTGGTTGTGGATGATATAATTTATAGGATATGCAAGATGCCCTCGAACAATAAACCGGGACGTGTGTTTTTAGCCCTATTTTTGTAAGGTGAAATCACAATCAGGTGAGAAAAAACCAAAGAGACACTTCGCCGAAACTAGACAGACTATTGACAAGAAGAAAGTGATCGAAACATGAGAAAAGAGAACCAGATTTTTGTTCAGGAATTCCCTCAGTTTTGCATTCCGGAGGTGTCAAGCACAAGACAAACTTATGAAAGATGTTGATTGCCAAACCAAAGACATAGGCGCAAAAAACTACCGCACGAAGTAAAAATACATAATCTGCTGCGTGTAATAAAAATAAATCTTCTTACAACAACTCCAATAACAATGTTCATATCATCAAAACTATAATATTCTTAAAGAAAATATGATGTTGACTAAAAGTAAGAAATAAATAGAGGGGACACATAAAATAGTGGTTCTCCTTAATGTGCTTGAGTTTGAGTTTGGGAGAAGGGAAAACAATAAGCAGTACCAAAATCTTGATCTGACTCTGAGATTTTAACAAATAGCCAAAAATATAAACCTTAAGTCCCGCCCGGACATTCCCCAAAAGAACAAAAATGACAAGATTCTTTGAACAAATCTAAAACAAACATACGTAATCCTCATCCTTTCGGAAAATAATCCACAAATATTATTGGCAGATTAAATATACACTGGTTCACAAAAATTTTGAGTGATGAAAACAACACATTAGGCCTAAACCCTAAACATATCGACAAATGCATACCAGCTATTGAAAGAAAATCAATTACTCCAACAGACAGTCGAAGAATGCAATTGAACATGGAATTGAACAAGAATGACGGAGTACTTGTTATAGAATGGGAATTGAACGATCGAAGAGAAGAGAAGATAAGAACCTTACTTGTTGACAGGAATTAAAACTCAAGAAAGTGTTGCAGAGAGGTCGGCGGTGAACGAGTGTTGGCGGTGAGGGGATGATGTCGGCGGTGAGGCGGTTAGCGGAGGAGGTCGGCGGGCAGGTGACCGAAAATGTTGGCGGTGAGCGGCGTCGAAGTGTTTGGCGGAAGAGAAGAAAGGTTTTCGGTTGGGAGTTTGAAACGGTGGTTAGCGGTAATCTATGCTTTTAGGAGCTGAAATATTAGTTAAATCAGTAAATTTCTGATTTCGGCCCTTTAAAACCCGGGTGGACTCAATTTGACAAAATTAACAGACACGCTCAGTCAGCAACCGGTGAACCTCACATACGAGTTGGAAACTATAATTATTTTCACAACTGTGTTACAAATCTTAATTTTTGACGGTGCAAAATACACTTGACAAGATAAAAATGAATTAGATATTATTTTTTTTAATTTAAAATATAAGATATTTACTCACGTCTCAGCTTTTGGTGTGCCACGTGTATTTTTTATCGCCATAAATTGAGGCCCAAAACACAATCGTAAAACTTTTGATAGTTTTGATTTAATTGTTTTCATTTAGATTAAAATACAATTGTGAAAAGTCGAATTTTTTTGACAACTAAATCGAGTAGCTACTAGTACTAATTTAAAGCTTCATATACTGTGTATGTGTGTGAGTTTTGTATACACTTAATAAACTGTCGGCAAACAAATTGATTAACTAATATTACGTGATAAAAAGGAATTGCATAGTTAATTATATCAAACTAGGGTTGTTTAAATGGTTCGGTTCGGTTCAGTTAACCGAACCGAAAATCCTCATACACTTGGAACCGAGAACCAGACCAAAATAAATATGGGAAAAGTAGCAAATAAGCCCTCGGGGTGCGAGCCCCTAATGCGTATACCACCCCAACGTATCGTTCGTGACATATCACACCCCAATGTCTTAAGTTGTGCAAATCACCCCTCCGTCTATCTATCACTCTAACGCCATTTGCCTTTTCTAATTTTCTGATTTTTTTTTATTATTGCTCAATTTGTTTTATTACTCATTTTTTGAAGTTAAAAAAAAAAAACAAATCGAGCTTTGACTTTTTATATTTTATGATTTATATATTAATTTCTAAGATACTATAATATAAAACAACAACAAAAATTAAAAAAAATAATAATACCAAAATGATTAAATGACGAAGGTGCTCACGAATGAGGGACTAACATATCATTTCTCTCTCCTATATATATATATATATATATACACCATGTCACCTCTCCCTCTGGGCCGATGTGGGCCGTACAAATTTTGGCCCAATAATTATTTTGGGCTGGGATAGCCTGAGTTGCATAATAGGCCCAATAGGCTAGGGGCTTTCTTGTGCATGGAATTTACTACTCCATTCGTCCCTTTTATATAGAGCTATTTTTTATTCAAATAAATCTATTAAAATAATAAAGCGGCTCTATATAAAGGGGACGGAGAGAGCAAGAGCAAATATGATTTTAAATCAATAGAGTTGTTTGGCAATGGCAAGATTGGGGTCATTATTTTTTCATTAAACCTTTTGGGCAAGACATGTCTCAATATTTCATTTCAGTTTAATGGGCTAGGCCCGACTCAACAATTACACGATAGTCGCTCAATCCCACAAATTTTGGCAATCTAAATCCTCTATTGCATATATAGTTCTTGGTTAGTATAAATAAGTTTTTATGTGAAAATAAAAATAAGTATGAACCATATTGATTTTACTAAAATCTACGTCGGATATTGATATAAGTATCGTTGCACTATAAAGCATGAAAATACCTTAAGCATCAAATTATATATAAATAAACATGATTACGTGTTAGAGGGGTACATATAAAATAAGTTCTAGTGTATGAATAAACCTATGTACAACATTATGTGCTCAAATGTGCACGTAATTATGCTCAGTTTAGCATCATGCTTATGTATATATAATTTGATGTTTAAAGTATTTTCATGCTTATTGGGTATCAATGCTGATGTCAATATCAACTACATATCTTAATAAGATCAATGATTCAAATCTACTATTGTTTTTGACGTTTATGAAATAATTTTAAATGCAAAATCTGAAAATGAAATAAATAATTAATGTCAATTTATCTAGCTAGGTGATTACTTGATAATCCGATGATTCTGTAATCAACGAGGAGTATTATTGCATCATTCGGCAATCGAATAAATATATCATCTTTTGAATTCATATATATGTATGTATGTACATATATATATGTTCCTCATATTTAAATTTATATTCAAGATCGTTTAGTTAAAAACTCGTTCACTCGATAAGTAATTCACCCAAATGAGTAAGATTTTTCCCAACTTTTCTTCTATTAGTAGAAGCAAGCAAAAATTGTCAACGCTTTAAAGTCACATCAAAACACAAAGAAAAAAAATTACGAGAAAAAATAACATTTTTCAAGTCAACGAACCAAGCTTAGACAGTCCAAAAAGGTCGAAGCGTTTACTAAATTTCACCGACAATTAGGGTTTCAATCATATTTTGTACTACTAGATGAAAGGCGACATTCCAAAATCCACACTTAATTGAATTTCTGTCACTAATTGCGAGATTAATCATCATACACGGAACAAGTTTTTTACTAATAAGAAAATCATTCTTTTTTTTTTTTTTCCTAGTGGTGACAATAAAACCACTTAATGCGTATTCTTATTCCTTTTTTGGTTTCAGATTTTTATTAATGGAGAAAATGATTGCGCTTGAGGCTTTTTCATTATATGTGCTAAAGGAATTTGGTGTAATTCTACCTAACTTAGTCAATTATGAACGAAGTTCAAACTTCATATAATTGAGTGAAGTGTATGTCGAACCAATAGTCTTGACTATATAATCACCTTACATTATAATTTTATCGAATAAAATGATTTTAGAGTCTACATTTGATCAAATGTCATATTTAACTTGATATACAATAACTATTATCTATATAGAGAAATCAAGAATGCTCTCATGCTCACCGTGCGCAAGTTTAATGTGTCTACCGTTAATATGACGATAATATATTTAAAGAAAACTATTTTAAATATATACCTAAAAGTAAATTCTATTAAAAAATTAAACCCTGCTAAAAATATTAAATCTGAAATGAAAAAGTTGTTGGCATGGCACTGCCACATCAACCGTAAATCGGAGCGTTTCCATATCTTACATATCTCACATTGACAATGATTATTAAAAGAATAAACATGATTGTAAGAATGAGCTTTCAACTACACAAATGAGAATGATTATCCAATTTGTTGAGTTACGTCTATCATCGACTCTACATGTGAACAAATCAGAATCAACATCGACTCTACTTGTAAACCAACAAAGTCAACCTAACACATTTTATATTCAATACTTTACAAAAGTAAATACATTTTCAAAAGTAAGTGTTCATATAATTGCACCATGATACAAAGGTAAACACCCTAAATTATCAAAGGGAGATTATCCAATGCGAGATCGAAAACAAAGCCGTAACCGTGCAATCGACGTGCGTAAAGGTGCGCGTGACCGATGATAGACCGAAAGAAGGGCAAATGCTAGTTGGCTGCGATTCCTGCGAGTGGGAAGCATGTGATCACCACACGCTGTCGCCCTCGCTTAATCGACACGCGTCTGTCCTTTTCCTCTTTAACACCGTGGAAACGACATGATTCATGTCCCAATTATTTGAAACTTTTCTTCTTCCCTCTCCACTAATCCAACTTAAAATAATTTAATACACAAGCAAAAGACAAAAGTGACATACACACTTTATGTAGTACATACATATATACAGAAACGCTCCCCTACCAATAATAGACACATTTAGTGTATCTACGTTGATGTGACAATGCTAAGTAGGTAATATTTTTAATTTAACGTTGAGATTTTTTAGTAGGATTTAGTTTTTTTTTTAATTTTAAATATGAGTATTTAGGGTATATATTTAAATTAGTTTCCATATTTATAGCAATACCATATCATTCGTGACCATATTAAATATGCTCATGATAGGCATTATAGCATTACTCTACTTATACATACATAAATATAGATGCTCTCCCCCATCCTCAAATATGTGTCCAGACCCGTCAATATGTGAATACCTAAGAAGTATGTAATTTTTCTTTCTTTTTGTAAAAAAAAACTAATTTTTTTAAGGATAAATTTGGTAATCCAACCTACTTTTTGCATAAAAAAATGACAAGATACTGAAATGAAGTCACATTTTCCCTCTTAGAAACACTTGTAAGAAATCGGTAGGAGTATATATATTACTCCCTCCGTACTATCAAAAGTGATATATTTTTTAAATATACGTATCACTTTCGTTGGGACAGATGGATGGAGTATATAGAAAGAGATTTTGGTTGAATTAAGACATTAAATAATGGCCCAAACCGTGACCAAGAAAACATTGGTTTAATTCTTCGGGCCTGGCCAATCAGAGCTAGAGGGCTCAATGAGCGATTCAGGCCGGCCCAACTAAAATGGCTGAATTGAAGATGAGGTGGGACCCGGCCTATTTTCGTAAATTCTATGTATAAATGTAGTGGATTTAGATATAGTCGCCACGACTCTCTCTCTTTCACTAAAACAAAACAAAATAAAATAAAATAAAGAAATAATAAAAGTTACCGCACTCACTAATCCGATGTCACAAAATTGCTAATTTAGTCAAAATTGACAACTAGGAAAGTTGAAATTAAAATCTAATGGATCAAAACCCTTTGACGGTTAAATTTATTACTATTTGATTAAGATAAATAGATAGTCAAAATAAGTGGAATATATGCGTCGAAAACTGACGACGGCAAAATTATGCGAAATTTGCAAAGATCTTTATCTAGTGGGATTGTGGGACCAATCAAGTCCTAGCTCTTTTGGGCTTTTCTTTGAACTTATTAAGGCCCAATTATTTTGAGGTTTTTTTTTGTTTTTGTTTTTGTTTTTTTTTTGGTTTTTTTTTTTTGGTTTTTTTTTATAATTTATAAAAAGGAATTGAGTTTTAAATACTTGAAATTGGTCTACTTATTAAAGTTGTATCCATGTAAGTATGGATATTTATTCATGAGTAAAGTAATCATAGATACTTTAAGAAAATTGTACTCCCTCTGACTGCTATCTATATGCTTGGATATTTCAACACATTTTAATGTGTCGAAAAATAGATACTCCTATTAAAATAAAATTTAGGTCTTATTTGATATAATTATATTTATTATTTTACTTGATATAAGATATAATAATCTATATCAAGTGATACCTAAACTGTATCTTAACTTCAATTTTTAGCACATTGAAATACGTGCCAAAAGATTATAAACACATAAATAGCTGACGGAGGGAGTATGAGATATCCTAAGCTCCCTTTTTTTTTAATACGATATATGTTCATTCATTTCAAAGATGAACTGTGCAATTTTCAATGTTCTTGATTAAAACTCTTTTTTCTCTCTCCTTTTCATTCTTCTTTTTCTGATTATTTTCAAGAGTAAATAGATAGATAAATTAGTGTTTTTTAGATGAACATACAAGGATTATTAAATTTTCTTAATTCTAATAATTGAGCTAAGGACATCTTATTATAAAAATAAAAAAGGGAGGGAGTATTATCTTCATCATTAAATGTGTTGTTGGGAAGTGATAGTACACAAAATTCATGGTCATTTAATTCCCTAGTGCTCGAGCTATATCAGCACAGACTTGGAGTTAAATTCAATCTATATTTGTCTCACTTGTATGCTTTTAATTATTCACTATTTCGCCAAAACTGTAAATGCATCCTTTAAGTAATTCAATAACCTAATTAGAAAACTTATTAACATAATTCGCCTAGCTTCTAGCAATATTCTTAAGGATTTAGAAGGAAGAACATACTTCATTTGTTCCATTTCAGTTAGCTAGCATACTTATTATTTTGAATATCACACTATTCAACGAGTGAGTACGAGTGAAATGAGGCAGAGAGAATACTAAATTAACGTCACCGTCTCAAGTGACGAGTAGAAATTTGGATGGATCGGATACAATTAATGCAATTCGTCATAAAGATTTGGATGCATTGCGATTCTAAAATCAGTAAAGGCGGTATCGTGATCGAAACGATTATTTAAGTGGTGTTGTAATTTCAGAATGACCTTACTCATCCTTCAAGAGGAACGTTCGCCACCTCTTTCCTCATAAAAGTAAAGGAACTGAAAACTAAAAACTTGGATAGACACTGAATTTGTTATACAAGCTGCCAAACAATAACTCAATTCCATCAAACATCAATTTTTTCGGCTTTTACACAAAACCCTCAAAATTAAAAACCTAGTTAAAATTAATTTATGAATATTTGCATGGATGACCCCATGCGTCACAGTCATCATCAATGGGATGTAATAATCCTAGTTGCCTCTTTCTCAGTCATTTTAATTGAGATATTATTCTATCTTTTGGAGTATTATACAAGATATTAATATATACTTGGTGAGACACATTAAATATATTAGTGTAGTTAATTATATCTTTTGATAATATGAATTCAAAGTTTATCATCCTTTGAATGTTGTCTTAGATAAGACTGATAGATGTGTTTATTTGAGTATTTGAAAAGTAAAAAATGACGCTATTTTTACTTAAAGGGTAAAAATAGGTGTAGAATATATTATAGATTGAATCAAGTTTTGATTCTGGAAATAGATTCAAGCCTTCTTCTCTTCTTCGTTCAGTGGAGTTTCTTTTCATGATTGATACTCTAATATACTTTTGTGTGCGCCCCGTCATTTATTATTGAGATATACTTCTCTTTTATTGTAATGCTTTGTTTATAAGAATTTCGAGTACCCCTTATACTCTTAATTAGTATTATTTTCTTTGACTTCTCACAAAAAGAAATTAAAAAAGAAGAAGAAGAGGAGGGTATATGTATATGATCTTTAATTACTGTCGCTAGCTAGCAACTATAAGGTTATATGTAATCAAATAAAAAGAAATGATATGTTAGTCATCTCGCATGAGCACGTTTCGTGAGTACAACTCACATTCCATGTAACTATTTTCTTGGTTTTTTCATTGACTTTTATTCTAATACCTCATAAACTATAATTCAAATCATTAAATTTATAAATTAAATAAAGCAAACCTCAATTTGTTCTTTTTATTCATTTCTTCGAAGTTCAACGGACAAAGAATAAATCGGGATTTAACTTTTATGTAACTTGTAATTAAATTTAATGATCCTTGTTATATATTATCTGTTAGAATATTGGAAAATTTTTTTGCATAAATAAAATATAATGTTACTCAAGAAAGGTGACTTTTATACCATTCGGGTGTGTTCTCTTTGAGGAAAAATGTAAGAAAATGAAGAATTTTTTTTCCGAACATCCATTTTCCCTCATATCTTCAAATCTATACAATATTTTCATCCCAATTTTGAGTTATAATATTTTCCACATATAAACTTTATTTTTTATCATAGAAAATGTAACAGCCCGGCTGACGGCTGACCCCACAGACCAACACAAGTCTTTCCAGTGTGCTTTGTCTTTACTCTCCCTGAGAAACTTCTCAGAAGGTCACCCATCCCATAATTGTCCCAAGTCAAGCACGCTTAACTTTGGAGTTTTCATGAGTGGGCTTTCGAAAAGAAGATGCACCTTGTTGGTATGAGTAGTACCAATCAATTCCTTTAAAGCTCTCCTCGAATATGCAGTCCCTTCTTGCATACCCTCAGAATCCCTCTCATTTCGACATGTCTCGGTTCATTCATGTGTCCCTTCACTTAGAAGCCCTTATAGGAGCCGCTCTTTGTCCGTGACTCTGCGCACCGGCGATCACTCTGTACTTTTGCCTCGGTCATCACAGAAAATATGAGGTAAAAAAATAAGGACCACGTTATGAGATAATATTTTTCACCTTTTTCTTATCTCTTCTTTTCCTTTCCATAAAAAAAAACACACCCGAAATCGTTAACATCATATACTATAATTTAAAATTCTTTTGATAAATAAATTAAAATATATCGCAAAACGATAACATACAATCAATAATAAAGAAATAGAAATTAATCATCTCTAGCCTCTAGGTAACAAACCCTAAAAAGGTACTTCCTCTGTTTCAAGATTGATGACACGTTTTTTTTCCTTTCTTTTTGGTATGTATTTTCACGCTTCTCGATGATAGGTTTTAAAATAATTTTTTGAAGTATTTTTTTATTTACGGGATACTACGGCACTCGTAGTATCCCGTAAAAGAAAAGGTACTTCAAAAATTTATTTTAAAACGTATCATCAAGAAGCGTGGAAATATGTGCCAAAAAAAAAAGAAAAAAAAAATGTGTCATCAATCTTAAAAGAGAGGAAATATTAATTTCTTGTTGACCCTATTTTGAGCTTCTCTCACTTCAAACCTAACACCAATTACTATAATTCTTTGGATGTGGATATGCATGTACAGAAAACCATGCATCTTTCTTTACATCTCTCTCTCTTTATATAATTATATACATATATTTTTCTGTATCTACAGCTAGCCACTACTGTGGCTGTTGCTGGTTACTAGATTAATGAAGTATACAAACTCGTCATTCAATGTTTCTCTTTTCTTATAGATGCTGTTCAGCTTGCATGCACCTTTCTGTTTTAATTTTCCACTTCTCCAAACCCTCTATTAATCCCCCCCCCCTTCTCTCTCACATGTAAGAAAAGAAGTTAGCTAAAAATAGACACATATACCATACAAAAACACACGCGCGCATATATATAGAAATTCAAGTCGATCTCACAGAATTCGCAAGTCATAAAGTTTCAGGTATATATAGTAAAACGAAAATAAATACTCCCTCCGTCTTAAGTATTCTGACACCTTTCATTTTGGCATTTTTCGGCACGCATTTCCACGCTTCTAAGTGATGGGTTTTAAAATGAATTTTTGAAGTATTTTTTCTTTTACGGGATAGTACGACACTTAGAAGTGTGGAAAATACTTCAAAAATTCATTTTAAAACCCATCACTTAGAAGTGTGGAAATGCGTGCCGAAAAATGCCAAAATGAAATGTGTCAGAATACTTGAGACGGAGGGAGTATCTAATAGTGAGTCCAGCTGGGATTCTATGGATAGCTAGTGTCTTGTTTGAAAATTAGCTCTTCTAAAAGTATGGATCTTACCATTTTTTTATATTTACTCATTCTCATGCCTAAAAGAAACAAAACGTTATATACGGGATGAAGAGAGTACAGTGCATCAGAAGTGAATGCTGTAGTGTTTTCCTTCCCATTCTCATCTGATCTTGGTCTAGATTGGTCTCTCTTGCCCTTTTCTTTCAACTTTCTGCATTCGGATATTATGTGGTTTGGCTTGTGGCAGTAGTAGCAGGTAATTCCTTTACGAGACTTTGACCTCTTTTTCGACTTGTCATTTCGATCATGATTGTTGGAGTTTTTGTATGAACTCCTTCCTCGATTTTCAGTTACAAGAGCTGATGATTCATTGGTAATGCCCAATTCTTTACGCCTCAACTCTTCATTGAGCATACTATCTTTCACCATGGAAAGTGTTACAGTGCCATTAGGTGCCGAATTGCTCAATGATACCACAAGAGTCTCCCAACTATCCGGCAAAGAACTCAAAAGAATCAAGGCTTGTATCTCTTCATCAAGGGCCAATTTCATAGTACATAGCCGATTCACACAGTCTTGGAACTGACTTAAATGCTCACTCACTGATGAGCCCTCATGATATTTCATATTCACAAGTTTTCGAATGAAATATGCTTTATTTTGAGTTGTTTTTCGTTCATAGAGGCTCTCAAGTTTTTCCCACAACTTCTTGGCATCAGTTTCGGTTGATACATGATGAAACACTGAGTCATCAACCCACTGCCTAATTAAAGCAACCGTCTTCCTATTCTGAGTGGTCCAAACAGCATCAGTGACATCTCCTGGCTTCGTACCAGTTACAGGTTCATAAGCATCCTTACAGTACAACAAATCTTCCATTCTAGACTTCCAAATGGAATAATTTGATGATGTCAATTTAATCATGGTGCCACTACTGCTACTACTCTCCTCCATTGTAAAAAATTTACTCACAGTAAATTCCCCAAATCACAGAAATGACAGAAGCAACTAGTCGGAGGTTCACCACAAAAACCCAAACAAAACTAGTGGTCTTTTCTAAACAGATGAGAGAATGGATGACTCACCAGAAAGAATCTCAAGAAAATGGCTGCAGATTTTTTTTTTGTTTTTTTTTTGTGGTGTTGCAACTTGACGCGTAGACCGAATGCTCAGCCAAAACCCTCAGAAATAGCAGCGGAGTTGTAGCAGAAGAGCGATCTTTTCATCGAACTACCGATCAGATCGACGACAGTGAAGATAAGCTCTGATACCAATTGTTAGGGTTTTGAGCGGCAGAGAAAAACACGACATTGGAGGCGGGAGCCCATTTTCTAATTTTCTTATTTCAAGGAATGAATACAGGAGCCTTCTTATACTCCATCCAAATTACAAAAGAGACTTAAATAAAATAAGCACTACAACATTCACTTCTGATGGTGATGTGATCATCGCTTGTGATGACGGCTTTGTCAATTTTACAAGTCACGACTCCACCTGGGTGATCGATTTAGCAGCCTCATTTCATGTCACTTCTCGACGTGATTTGTTCACTTCTTACAAGCAAGGTGACTTTGGCAAAGTAAGAATGGGAAATGATGGGGTATGTAAGATCTCCGGCATCGGAGATGTGTGTGTGGAGACCGATGGAAGATACAAGTTAGTTCTAAAAAATGTTAGGCATGTGCCAGATATGAGGCTTCATCTAATTTCTGTTGGTGCTCTTGATGATGAAGGCTATCGTAGCCACTTTGCTGAAGGCAAGTGGAAGCTGTCTAAAGGCTCTATTGTTGTTGCTCGGGGTTAGAAGTGTAACTCACTTTATACCACACAGCTAAAATTATGTGGTGAGGTGAATGCAGTTGAGAGTAACTCAACAAATCTGTGGCATTTGCGTTTGGGCCACATGAGCGAGAAAGGGCTTCAGATTCTCGCCAAAAGGGATAGTGTATCAATTAATGATACATCGTTGACTTCTTGTACTCATTGTTTATTTGGTAAGCAACATCGTATTGCTTTCAAAAGAATCCCTACCAGAAAGAAATCAAATGTTTTGGATTTGGTTCATACTGATCTGTGTTCTATGAAAGATAGGACACTTGGATGAGCTCTTTATTTTGTCACTTTCGTGGATGATCATTCAAGAAAGTTGTGGGCTTATGCTTTAAAGACAAAGGATCAGGTTTTGGATGTTTTCAAGCATTTCCTTGCTGAAGTTGAAAGAGAAACAGGTCGGAAATTAAAATACATTCGATCCGATAATGGAGGTGAGTATCGTGGGCCATTTGAGTTTTTTTGCAAGGCTGTAGGCATCAAGCTTGAAAGAACTGTGCCGAAAACTCCATAACAAAACGGAGTAGCTGAGAGGATGAATCGCACAATTTGCGAGCGAATACGATGTATGCTATCGCATTCAAAACTTTCAAAAGCATTTTGGGGCGAAGCTTTGAATACAGCTGTCCATCTGATAAATTTGTCACCTTCATATGCGCTGGATGGTGACGTTCCTGAGCAAGTTTGGACAAGCAAAGACGTTTCTTATGGATATTTGCGAGTATTTGGTTGTAGAGCGTTTGTGCACATTCCTAGAGATGAAAGGGCAAAACTTGATAGCAAGTCGAAGGAATGTATTTTCTTGGGTTATAAAGCTGGTGAGTTCGGTTATAGATTGTGGGATCCAATTGAGAAGAAGTTGATTAGAAGTCGAGATGTAGTCTTCTTTGAAGAAGAGAATATTGAGAATTTGAGCAATCTCAATAAGACGAAAACCTCTTCTAGTTCATTTGCTGATCTTACACCAATCTCTAGCAACCAAGAAATTGAGAATAACCAAGATTTTCAAGCTGAAAATGGTGGTGAACAGCCTGGAGGGGATGCTGATCCGGAAACCTTACACTCAAATCAAGATCCACCTCTACAAGAGGTGAGACGATCAAGCCGCGCACGGAGGTTCAATTCAAGATATTCTCCTGATGAGTTTGTCTTGATTACAGAAAATGGTGAACCTGAAAACTATGAAGAAGCCATGCGTCATGAGCACAAAGTTAAATGGATTGAGGCTATGCAAGATGAAATGAAATCTTTGCATGAGAACTCTACTTTTGACCTGGCAGAATCACCGAAGGGTAAGACGTTGCTCAAGAACAAATGGAATTTTCGAGTAAAATCAGAAGGTGCAAGTTCGAAGCCAAGATACAAAGCACGATTAGTGGTAAAGGGCTGCGGTCAGAAGAAAAGGATAGATTTTGAGGAGATATTCTCACCCGTGGTCAAAATGGCTTCTATTCGAATTGTGCTCGGATTGGCAGCGAGCTTGAACTTAGAGATTGAGCAGCTTGATGTGAAAACCGCGTTTCTCCATGGTGATTTGGAGAAGGAGCTCTATATGGAACAACCTAAGGGCTTTGTCGAAACAGGTAAAGAAAGCATGGTATGCAAATTGAGGAGGAACATTTATGGCTTGAAGCAAGCATCACGAAACTGGTACATAACATTTGAATCTTTTATGTGCAACAATTCTTTCATCAAAACCAAGTCTGATAATTGTGTTTTCATTAAGAGATATTCTGGTGGGAACTTCATTATTCTCTTGCTTTACGTTGATGACATGTTGGTTGTTGGAAGTGATGTAAAAGAGATAAGAGCTTTGAAAGAGAAGCTTGGGCATGAATTTGCAATGAAGGATTTAGGTCCTGCAAAGCAAATTCTTGGTATGAGAATCACGAGAGATCGTGAGAAGCGCAGACTTTGGTTGTCACAAGAAAGTTATTTGGAGAAGGTGCTTGAGCGTTTCAATATGAGCAGATGCAAACCGGGTTCTTCTCCACTTGGTAGTCATCTCAAGTTGACTTCTGATGATTGTCCAGAAGATGAGAAGGGAAAGGAAGAAATGAACTGCGTGCCGTATGCATCCGCGGTTGGTTCATTGATGTACGCAATGGTGTGTACCAGACCCGACATTGCTCACGCCATCGGTGTGGTAAGTCGTTTTCTTGCAAATCCTGGAAAAGGTCATTGGGATGCAATTAAATGGATTCTTAGGTACATTCGTGGTACTACCAGCTACTGTCTCAGTTTTGGATGTAGCAAACCGTTTTTGGAGGCTTTCACAGATGCCGATTTGGCCGGAGATGTTGACTCAAATAGATCAACTTCTGGTTATTTGTTTTGCTTTGCAAATGGTGTTGTTTCATGGCAGTCAAGACTCCAAAAGTGTGTTGCTCTATCGACGACGGAAGCTGAGTACATTGCTGTCACCGAAGCTTGCAAGGAAATGTTATGGATGAAGAAGTTCTTTTATGAGTTGGGAATTCAGCAAGAAAGGTATGTGTTATTTTCTGATAGTCAAAGTGCAATTTACTTAAGCAAGAATCCCATGTTTCACTCGAGATCAAAGCACATTCAGCTGCGCTATCATTGGATACGTGATGTGCTTGAGAGGAAAGAACTATCTTTGGTAAAAGTTCATACCAGTGAAAACGGGTCTGACATGTTGACGAAATCATTGCCACTTTCGAAGCTCAGGACTTGTCGTGACAAAGCGGGTTTGGTTGAAGGTTCTGCCGCATCATGAATCGGGAGGAGGAGTTTGTTGGGTCCCGATATCATTTAGAGGGCATATTAGTCAATTAGCTTTTATAGTAATTTTCTTATTTTATTTAAGTCTCTTTTGTAATTTGGATGGAGTATAAGAAGGCTCCTGTATTCATTCCTTGAAATAAGAAAATTACTATAAAAGCTAATTGACTAATATGCCCTCTAAATGATATCGGGACCCAACACAGTGGCGTAGCCAAAAATCATGAGCCAAGGGGACTAAAATATATATTTCAATACTAATATTTGAAAATTATAAAAATACTAAAAATATAGTAAGTGAATTTTTTTTTGAGGGGTGACTCAAGCCTTCCCCAGTCCCCCCCCTAGCTCCGCCCCTGAGCGAGTATATTATACTAATTGTATATTAAAATTGATTTTAGCTTCATTTTTTTTAAAATTTTTTTAATATGGTTTATTTTTATTTTACATTAATTGACTAGACCGGTTCATTATTTTCATAAGAATTTATTATAGTATATTTTAATATTTAATTTTAATTTAATAAATTATATGCTAAAAAGTTAACTATAAATTATAATTAAATTAATGAACCCTAATTAATTAGAGTAAAACTATATTATATTATATTATATTATATCAAAAATTAAAGAAAAAATTAAGAAAATTAATTTTTATACACGATTACATACTTGAGAGATAGGATATCTCATGCAGACCGAGTCATAGTTGAAGTCACTAGATCGATATCAAGCGTACACATATACGATATACTGACATCGTGCTTGACTATCAGATTTTCCGTATTTTGATAATTACGTTATCACTATAGGAAATTAAACTTTTAGCCACACAAAAATTACCCATACATAATAATATGTGGCAGTTTAGTCACACATAATTAGAATATGTGTAATCAAATTGGGCAGTTTTTATGACTTAGCTACAATTAACATTTGTGGTAAAAAGATTTTATTCACATTTTCTATTACATCTACGAACTATCGCTACTTCCAGAGTTAATTAATACTCCCTCCCGTCTTTATTAATGTCGTTTTACACACTTGCACACAAATTAGTAATTATATATATATATATATATTGTTAAATTAATCTTAATTAATTAATGCTTATTGAGGTCTCCCTCCATTTTTTAAGTGTCTGATATCATAAAATTACACAACCAAGAAAGTGTGTGCATTTACATTTTAATCCCATTTATTATATTATTTACCATTATCGTTAATTAAGAATATAAAATGGGAAGAACATAGTCATTTTATAATCAGATTTTAAAATAGGGATTCAGATCCTCTATTGTCTAATGATGTGACATTTTATATTGCACCGTTAAATGAATTAAACATTTCCATAATGAAAAAATGAGTGGTTTTAAACATATTGTGAATACATGATAAACATCTATCAGTGCAATAGACGATGTCACACTGTTAAGCAATAAATGATCCGAATCCTTAAAATAGACATTTAAAGGCAATAAAAATAAAAACTAAATAGGACATTTAAAAAAAACGAAAGGAATATTATTTTATTTTGTTGGTAAGAGTGTTAGATTATCTCTTAATAACTCGCGTGAGGTAACATGGAATAAATTCGATCATTCATCTTCTTCTTCGAGTCAATTTTTACTGGAATTGTAAAAGTATTTTCAATTTATTTGTAGGAGTGGTAATTATTTTACGTATGTACGAATTTAATAATAGATATTGTCTCTGTTCCATTTAAATAGTATATATTTTCTTATTGGTTTGTCCCATATAATAGTCCACTTTCTTAAAATGGTAAAAGTCTATCTCACAACTAATACTATTTTTAAATTCCTTATCTCTACTTGCATTGGTCTCTGTGCCAAAAGCAATGTTGACTATTTAGGTGGGACGGAGGGAGTACTATTTTTGTCATTTGTTTTAAGTGTCCAATTTCGGAATTTGATAACATAATAGCTATAGTTTTCTAACTTTACTCCTATAATTAATGTTATATATTAGGTGGTGTGCAGAAAAAGAGAATAATAAATGATATTAAAATGTAAATTTACATATTTTTTTGTTATTTGCAATTTGTTGACCGGAACAATTAAAAAAAAAGGGAGTAATATCGTGTAACTAATTGGACTGGATTCTTTGAATACGAGACTCGAAAGAAGACGTAGAGGTGGCTAGAGAGATACAGTGCCACGTAGCAAGTGGCACACATAGTTAGTAGCTCCCACTCCGAACCAAATAAATAGAGGTGGGGAGCAACAGCTTCGCCTCTCATCAATTTCTTCCTTCTTTGCTTTCCGTTTTCCTTTCTCTTAACGTCCAGTACTTTTCTCACTATCAACTTTAATTTTTTCTTTTTCTACCTTAAATTTTGCAACTCTAGTGTCCTTAATTTTGCCTCATTTCAATTATTTTCGAGAAATAAAGTCGTGAGAAATTAAGACACAGGAATAATACAATGCCATTGCTCTCTGGTAGTGGTGAAGCAGCAGAAGCTCCTCCTAATGGAGGGGAAAATCCCACACAAAATCAAAATAATGAAGATCGAAATTCGCAGTCTTCTTTTCCAATCATGCTTAAGGTATATATACTAATTAATCTTTTTAGACTTGGTGAATTTCGGAAATTAATAAATGATTTGGAAATTAATTAATTGCTATGGATTTTGGTTTCCTTTTGCAGTTTGTGGATGTTTCTTACAGAGTGAAGCTGCATGGCGGCGGCGGGAAATCAAGAACCGGCAGCATAATGAGCATGCTCGGCGGCGGCTGCTCGCCGCCGTCGCCCGATGTGGAGAATCCGGTCCAGCGGCACCAAGAGAGGACGATCTTGAACGGGATAACGGGGACGGCGGCGCCGGGGAGGGTCTTAGCCATCCTCGGCCCCTCCGGCAGCGGCAAGTCGACGCTGCTGAACGCGCTCGCCGGCCGCATCCACCACGGCCACGGCCTCGCCGGAGCGATCCTGTTCAACAACCGGAAAATGACGAAGCAGATCACGAAGAAGACCGGGTTCGTGGCGCAGGACGACGTGCTGTATCCTCACCTGACGGTGCGGGAGACGCTGGTGTTCTGCTCGCTGCTCCGGCTGCCGAGCACCGTGGGGCGGGAGGAGAAGATCGCCGCGGCGGACGCCGCGATCGCGGAGCTGGGGCTGAGCAAGTGCGCGAACACGATCATCGGAACACCTTCGTCCGCGGGGTCTCCGGCGGGGAGAGGAAGCGCGTGAGCATCGCGCACGAGATGCTGGTGGACCCGAGCCTGCTGATCCTCGACGAGCCGACGTCGGGGCTGGACGCGACGGCGGCGTTCCGGCTGGTGTCGGCGCTGGGGGGGCTGGCGGCGTGGAGGGGGAAGACGGTGGTGATGTCGGTGCACCAGCCGTCGAGCCGCGTGTACCAGATGTTCGACGATCTGCTGGTGCTGTCGGAGGGCCGGTGCATATACTTCGGGAAAAGGGCCGATGCGACGCCGTATCTTCAGAGCGTCGGATTCTCGCCGGAGTTTCCCATGAATCCCGCCGATTTCTTGCTTGATCTCGCTAACGGTATGTATAACCCAATTCTTATTTAATTAATTACTCTAAAATATATTCTCTCCATCCACGATCTTTAGACACAGTTTCATTTTTTAACTGGTTTTGGAACTTTATAACGAGCGGTTTTAAAATGGACTTTCGGAGTTTAATTTTTTTTAATAGGATATTAAAAAACTCCGTAAATCAATTTTAAAAATCCATCATTATAAAGTCTCAAAACTAATTAAAAAGTCAAATGTGTCCAAAAATCGTAGACAGAATTAGTATAAAACGACATGAATTGATTAATTGAGGTATATATATACGTATTTATTGAATTTGATGGTATACTAGTCTAGGACGGGATTTAATGCTGTTTGTAGGAGTATTTCAATAAATGCTTGACTAAATATATGTTGGCTTAAAACAAGCAATTTTTTTTGTCATTAATTAGATAGAGATTGCTCTAATGTTTTTTTCTGGATAAACCCTATTCCCCACTTGCTCATTTCCAGCTACATTCATCATATATATATATATGCTATTAAATCAATCCAAGTCGATAGGGTATACATATAGTGTTGTGTCGGTTAATAAATGCTAGTAGAATTTAAAATTATTGAAATTATACCATGTGATCAAATTTAGGCGAAAAATAATTACATGGTACTAGATTACATATAAAGTTGATTAATTTTGACTTATGGAGTTTTCTTTTGCTATAATATATAATTAATATATACATATAGTTGTATTCAATTCAATGTGCCCAAATACACATATATTGCCAATCTTTGTAGTGTAACTTAGACTCTTAAGAGTATACAAAATTACAAACAAAGTATGGACCAAGAAATACGAGTGGTCACACCTGAAAATTTGGAGGGCATTAAGTTCTTGCGAGCAAATTAAAACTTCCCATCTTGATATTTTCTTCCCAAAACGTACTATATAATTGGTCTAAACGGCGTCATTTTCGCCATTAAAACTGGGCCATGTTCATTATTCACAACTTTTCTTCGAGAATTGACTTCTTCTAGGAAAAAAAAATACATGACTTTTGGGGTCGAGTTAAAACATGTCTGCACAACTTGTGCAATTTGTGATAATGATATATGAAATCAAATCTATCAAGTTGAATGGGACGGAGGGAACATTAACATGATTTTTCACTCAATGTAAGCGGGGACGGTCGTCGGAGACGGCGGAGGTGGTGGGGGGTTTTATATTTTGAAAAGGTAGTGGGGAGAATTGTTTAGTTTTAGGAGATTATTGAGTTATGCATAGTGAAAGGGGGGGATTTTTATGAATTTTGTAGCTTCATACCACGTGTCTCCTATCTTTTGAGCTTTGTGGAGTTGTCTTTGCCTTTTCTTCACTTTATTTTCCTCCTTAGCCATTTTCTCATGATGCCCACTACTTTTAGTGATTTTGATGTAGTGCTTCCATAACCTATGTTTTATGGGGAAAAGTGATGATGGATTTTTTGGTATTAATTTGAATGGAATTTTCTCTTGCACCAATTTAGATTTTTAAAATTCTCCTGACGTTAGGCCTATATATATTATCATGCTTAAGAATATCCCTTTGCATTTAGGATAGAATAAGATGGCGTTCTAAAAAAAATTCATTGAAGCATCGCTACTGCCCAATTTTTTTTTTTTCTTCATGAAAAGTTGGAATTTTTTTTATCTTATTTAAATTGTTAAGGTGGGAGTTGGTGTCGTCGTCAGATTCGTTGTCATTTTTAAAAGACAAAAACTCAAAAAGCCACCAAAAAAATATATAGGGTCTCATGTATAAAAGATGTGGAATCAAATTAATTTGTTTAAGATATGCAATGTGTCATTTGATGCTATTTTCCAAAGAGGATCCCCTTATTGGAAATATGGGCCCTCTATATCTTCTCATTCTTGGATTCTTTAAGCTAAAATTATTCAGAAAAAAAAATTAAAAATTCTCTATCACATGAATTGAATTTAGTTTATCATAATATGTGAATTATTGAATTTGGTAGATTAATTATTAATTTGTGGAAAGTTGCATTATTTGATTTGATGATATAAAGTTGGAAAAATATAGCTCGATTGTTTTGACCGATCATTATAGTGAAAGGATTGAGAAAATGACATGTTATGGTAGGCGCTCTTGATTTGAGCACCTTATAATTCATGTTGTGTATATAGTGTGTATATATAGTATATATGTATTAGTGTGTGTGGTGTGTGTTTTCTTGGAGTGGAGAGACGTAGCGTAGCTTGACTAGGTATGGCCACTCCTCTTCCCATAACCATAATCTTTAAAAAAAATTGGATTTTTACGCAAGCAAATAATCACACTTTGAAATGGATGGGATGTAGCTAGCTAGTGACTTTTCAACATAAACCCATGTCCCATTATTTGCCTTAGATGAGATAATAAATTCCCATCTTGTCTAATTCACTAACTTTATAATAAAATATCGAATACCATTTGAGAATTTTCTAGCTACTTTTGATAACGAAATATGGAGTGTGATACGCTTGTTTAGAATCTTGAAACACATATATACATAAGGTAGTATGAAGTAATAATTTCTTTCAAGAATAACCAATGTTAGGTATAATATTTAGTGGTACGATCATTAGACAAGCAACTGAAAATGTTTGCCAACTATTGCTAGTTTGTCGAATTTCGCACTAATTTGGTTGTCGAAAATAGATTGGTGGGGCATATATATGTCACTAACACAAGTTATTATATGTGGAAAGAGCATCGATCTCCCACTTGCTAATTACAATCTTTTGTTAGTTGTTTAGGGTTTAATGAAAAAAGATTAAGGATGGATTAGCTCTCTTAACCTCTCGTTGGAGACACAATTATGATAAACGTGACCACATTGCTTGCGTCGGATTGCATCCACCTAAAAGGTGGAAGAATTTGAATACTTTTTTTTTTTTTGTCTTTTAATTTGTGAATATTAATTTGATGCGTTTAGTCCATCATCAATTGCCCCCTTAGTTGTGCATCACACACACACACACTACGCACACTAGGCATATGGGATGTTTCAACTAACAAAAGTGAGAGATCAAACATAGTTAAGAATATGTGTGTGTGGGTGTGTGGGTGGGTGTGATTTATTTAATTTCTTGAAAAAGAATTAGCAATGGACAAAAGTTTGCAGAAGTGTCACGCACATATGTGATCTGGAAAAAAAGTGTTGCTTTTCTTTAAATGGAGGAAATTCCCTTTGTTGTACCTTAAATTTGTCAGAACAGATTAGAAGTCCACGTGGAGGGAGGTGGACTGAAGATGAAAGTCTACCTCCACCAAACCAATTAAATCAAGTGAATTTAATGGCGTGACATTACTTAATAAAAATTTGAAATGAAAGAATTGAGTGGGGGAGGGTGATGGTGGCCCAAATCCATTAGCAGCAGCCATTATAGTAAGTGGACTACCAACTCATCACCAACATTGGGCACCTCTAATTAGTTCATTTCTCGGTTACTATATGCAGATAATTTAACATATCTAATTAAATATCTTGTCCTTTTTAATATATTTAATATATCTTAGTATGTTAATTTGGAGTGTTAATTTTACCTTTTACCTCTACTATTTGAAGTATTAGGTAAAAACTGCAATGGTAACTAGTTTATATGTTGAAGTTTGATGTTGGTTCGTTTGGATGCAGGGGTATGCCAGCTTGATTGGTTATAGTGAGAGAGAGAGGCCTAATGTGAGGCAAACTCTAGTATCCTCCTACAACAATCTACTTGCTCCAAAGGTTAAAACGGCTTGCATGGAAGCTTCGACGACGGCGGCGACGAGAGAATGGAGCGGAAGTCCTCCGACCAAGCACTATAGCTGCACAAGCCATCTAACAACTTGGGTTAACCAGTTCAGCATTCTGCTCCAACGTAACCTCAAAGAGAGGAGGCACGAGACTTTCACTCATTGAGGGTATTTCAGGTGATCGCGGCTTCGTTACTAGGCGGTTTCATGTGGTGGCATTCGGACTATCGAGATGTCCAAGATAGGCTCGGGCTTCTCTTCTTCGTCTCCATCTTTTGGGGCGTCTTCCCTTCCTTC